>JARBWK010000004.1:172551293-173026330 GCA_030556195.1 Anolis apletophallus
ACAGGTATATTTTTAAAGTGTGCCTCCAACCATATATACACACAGAGCTTTGGATAGAATAGAGAAGGTTTAATACCCCTGTGTTGTTTGTTTTTTTTTTTGTCTGATTTTACCTCACTTTCGGTCCCTGTGATAATTGGATTTTGAAAAAAAATGGCTTATGTGGAAACAAGGATTGGTGATAAAGTTTCAGTAAAGACCCCTTTCCCATGATAACTCTTCTAGGATTGAATTTCCCTTCTTGGGGATAGAGTTTTCTCACTTCATGTTGTCTCAGCCTTGTTCTTAATTTTGAGTCATTTGGAAGTCAGATGTTTGTAACTCTTATCTGAACCTTGTTATCAAGGAAGAAGGCATTTTATGTTAACCTTTCACATTGTTGAGACCGGTTTGTGATGTTTCACAAGCTAGACCATATACAGTAGGATTCCTGCATCCGTAAAGGATTTGTTCCTGAACTCACCATAGATAATAGCTAACCCTATTGTCTATAGACCCTATTGAAGTTAATATAAAGTTCTGCTGGAAGACCAACATAACTCCATGTTAACTCTTGATGGAAGCATAACATTGACTGGAGGACCTAGAAAATTCCTAGAGATTACATATTTTGCCTGAGGTGGGTGGGTGAAACCTTGGATATTGGTAATGTATTTAAGTTTGCTGCAGAAAACTTCACTTGGAAGATGATTTTCTGCTTAACATATTGGTTGGAAATGTTTATCATGCGGTTTAAGGGCCACCATAGTTTGCATTTCTTTTTCTCTCCCTCACTTGGGATGTGTGAGCTTTTCAGATAGAAGACTTGATGTAATGGCTGCTGGTCCATGTGTAGAAACAAGAATGGTGATCTGGACACTGGTAGGCAATTTTCAGTGCCATCCTTGTGGAAGATACAGCTTATGCTTAAACCTTTATTTATTTACTGTATTTATTTATTTATTTTGGATTTATTAATCGCCCATCCCAGATGGCTCTGAGCGATTTACAGTAAAAACACACAGCTAAATATCTGAAACATCTAAAAGTATCTAACATCTAAAACATTTAAAAACAATTAGCATCTAAAAACATCTAAAACAATTAACAATCTAACCAGTTTCTAAGCTGGTAGGCAATTAGAGATAAGAGTATGCATGAAAGACTGATGTTGGATTATGCAGTATTCAGAATTTGTCTATGATGTCCAGTACTGAGTCTGATAACCATTTCTCTCCAGCTCAGAAGAAATTAGTTTTTAACTCTCTAAACCACCAGGAACCAGTACAAGCAAAAGGAAAGAGCAATTCATGAAAGGAAATATGTTGAAAAAGCTGTATGTCTTGATAAAACACATAGGAGAGTTGATCAGGAACGATTGATTAATGTGCTATGCAACCGAATATAGACTCCAAGGGCTGGAGCTAAGGTGCTATGTGGGAGTGTTATAACATCCTTGCAATAAATCGATTTCAGCCAGTGCTTAAAACCAGCAGCAGGGTTATAACATTAACTTTTATTTAAAGGAATGAGACCGGCCCTGAAATCTTGCCATAACAATTCTGCACAGCTTGTAGAAATTTCCCACTGTATGCTACTGTTCTCAAGAACATTGTCTTTCCCTCTTCCTCCTGCACTCTTACCATTTGTTATCTTTTTAGGGCACTCTACAGTTACCACCATATACAGTGTATTCATAGTCTGCAAGTACGGATGTTTTCTAATGTTAAAGTCTTTTAACTTTGTATGTGTGATTAAGTAGCCAAGCTTCAAGGAAGAATCAGGAAATCCATAACATGGTGCTTTTCGACATGTTTTGTTCTTCTACATTGTGGTTCGATATCCTTTTGTAAAGCAAATAGAAAGCTCATGCTGTCTTGGTCTGCTTTGAGCGCACACACATATGCATAAGACTTCTTACAAGGGGGAATTTATTCAGGCAGAGAGTATACAGTGCCATCCTCGCTGGGTTTTTTAACTGACAAAATGTCCATCATTCTGATGGACAGGTTAGCAATGTCCTGATATTTTGCCACTCCAGGGGATTTTGCAGGTCATTTAAAATTATGGCAGCTGGCCACTATGTATAAAAAATCTGTATGCATATGTGGGAAACTGGGCTCAGTCTGTGCCAGGCATTAGCTCTGGCACGCCTCAGAAATTAACCAAGGATGATCACTACTAATGTTTTGTAGATGTATGTGCCCTCAAATCTCTTGTTGACTTATAATGACCCCACAATTTTCTTAGGCAAGAAATACTCGTGTGTGTGTGTGTGTCAGGAGTGACTTGAGATACTGCAAGTCATTTCTGGTGTGAGAGAACTGGCCGTCTACAAGGACGTTGCCCAGGGGACGCCTGGATGTTTTGATGTTTTACCATCCTTGTGAGAGGCTTCTCTCATGTCCCCGCATGGAGAGCTAGAGCTGGCAGAGGGAGCTCATCTGCACTCTCCCTGGATTCAAACCTCCAACCTGTCAGTCTTCATTCCTGCCGGCACAAGGGTTTAACCCAGGCATCCTCAAACTTTGGCCCTCCAGCTGTTTGGGCCTTCAACTCCCAGAATTCCTGACAATTGAACAAGCTCGTTGGGGCTTCTGGGAGTTGGAGGACCAACCAGCTGGAGGGCCACAGCTTGAGGATGCCTGGTTTAACCCATTGCGCCACTGGGGGCTCCTAATACTCAGATTTTTTGCCAGTTCCTTCCTCTGAATAACAGGGACATACAGCATCTGATATTGATTGGCAGTCTTCCATCCAACTACGAACCAGAGCTAACTGTTCTTATCTTCCAAAATCATTTTAAATAACTGTTTACTGGGGAGTTGTCCTTCTCTTCTTATCTTTGTGCTGGTCTGTGACCGTAATAAAGTTTTGATTGATTCCAAGATCAAAAGAATCTGGCGACTTTAGGGAATTTAGGCTTTCCTGAAGATATTTCACCTGTACATTTATCCTATCAAACCTTGGACACTGTTGTATCTGCTCTCCATTCATATTTGAAATATAATTTCATCACTAAGTCGTCATTGCTTCGTTATCCTTGCTATGGCTATTGGGCAGGTTTTGATAACGCCACAACATAGTCTCAAGTTCTTGTTTCAAATACTTTCCCCCATAAGTATCCTTATTATTTGGAATAATAATAATAAGATGATGATGATGATACATTTTGGTCTGTGCTGTTGATGACCATAGAGTCTGGAGCAAGTTTCCAACCTTTTATTCTTATGTGTTTCATTACATCTCATTTACATTATCCTGTATTTGCATAGGCCCACCCTGAGAACTTCAAAAGTTAAAGTCCATGATTGGCAGCTTAAATCATTTTTCCCTCTTAACATCTGCGGATGCAAAGATGTGGCTTACTGTGCAAGACTATGTTTGTTAAAGTGTTGGTCAGCAGGTTAATGCTAGTGTATGAGCCATTTTATTCTGTGTTGAAATTCCAAGAAATGATGCAAATAATGATAATACAGCCAAATGTTGGTATCATCATTTGGTTTCAGGAACTCTGGTGGATGCCAAAATCCGTAGATACTCAAGTTCTTTTATATACAATAGGATAGTAAAGTGGGGTATTTTAATGGCAAAATGAAAAATTACCATTTGGTAAAAAATAAATATTTTCAATGTCATTGGTGGTTGAATCCATGGATATGAGGGGCTGAGAGTAATATGGCACAAACATGGCATCCCTAGCAAACTTGGGGAAAGAATCGCCAATCCACAGTTAATGTAAGAAATGTTGAAGTTCCTGGTTGACGAGTGCCTCTTAGTAGAAAATAGGTTGTTCATGTAGATTGTGGCCAGCTGTTTGAAGAACAGGACAGAATACTGAGAGATGTTTATTTATAATGAATAAAATTGTTTTGATTTGCACAATTTATTGTATTTGGCACTAACCAATTGCCATCTTTTTTTCTTTTAAGGATGAAAGAATGATGTGATGGAGATAAATATGGGCCATTGGTCAGGTCCTTTGGCCCCCACATCTGGTGTCATCTTCCTGCTTGTCCAGCTTTGGGCCGGTGTCTGCCATGGCCTTCACGGGACTCTCCCACCTGGCTTCCACTTTACACATTCCATGTACAATGCCACAGTATATGAGAATTCTGCAGCACGGACCTACCTTAACAGTAAAAATAGAATGGGCATCATTATGGCAGACCTTTCCTGGGATATCAAATACAGGATAGTATCTGGCGATGATGAAGGCTTTTTTAAAGCAGAGGAAGTTGTAATAGCCGATTTCTGTTTTCTTAGGATAAGAACTAAAGGTGGGAACTCTGCGATATTGAATAGAGAAATCCAGGACAACTATTTATTGGTAATAAAAGGTTCCGTCCGTGGAGAAGATTTGGAAGCATGGACAAAAGTGAACGTACAGGTTTTGGACATGAACGATTTGCGGCCTTTGTTTTCACCTACCACCTACTCTGTCACAATAGCAGAAAGCACTCCCTTAAGGACTAGTATAGCACAGGTTACAGCAACAGATGCTGATATCGGCTCTAATGGTGAATTTTACTATTACTTTAAAAATAGAGTTGAGCTCTTTGCTGTCCATCCAACAAGTGGTGTGATCTCCTTAAGTGGCCGGCTGAACTATGATGAGAAGAATCGCTATGACTTGGAAGTTCTGGCTGTGGATCGTGGGATGAAACTCTATGGTAACAATGGAGTAAGCAGCACTGCTAAGCTTTACATACATATTGAGCGGATTAATGAACATGCCCCCACAATCAGTGTAGTAACCCACGTTCCCTTCTCTTTGGACAAGGAGCCAACATATGCTATCATCAATGTCGATGATCTCGATGAAGGTGCTAATGGTGAGATCGAATCGCTTATTATTGTTGCTGGAGATACCTTGGAACACTTTCAGTTGACTAAAGAAGGTAGATGGATGAATGAGTACAAAATCAAAGAGAAAAAACCCATTGATTGGGACAGTTTTCCATATGGTTACAACCTTACTCTCCAGGCAAAAGACAAGGGTTCTCCTCAAAAGTTTTCAGCTGTGAAACTGGTTCATATTGCCAGTCCTAAAAGAGAAAGCAACCCAGTAAAATTTGAAAAGGAAATGTACGATGTAGCCATCAGTGAATTCTCTCCCCCAGGAGTCGTTGTTGCTGTTGTTAAGCTATCCCCAGAAATCCAGGGGGAAGAATATGTTTTATTGCCTAGTGAGGATGCTGAATATTTTAAAATTAATCACAGGACAGGTCTGATTACTACTGCACAGCCTTTAAAAATTGTTGATAAGGAGTTCTATGATTTAGAAGTAGTAAACAAAGATGGGGACTTAAAAACACACGTTACCGTCAGGATAGAGGATGCTAATGATCACATTCCAGAATTTACACAGCCATCATACAGCTCCTATGTCAATGAAAGTGTACCTGTAGGGACCACTATTTTGTCAGTTTCTGCTTTTGATAAGGACCGTGGGGAAAACGGCTATATCACATACAGCATTGCTAGTTTAAATTCACTCCCCTTTTCCATCAACCAATTTACTGGCATTATTAGTACTTCCGAAGAACTGGATTTCGAATCCTCCCCAGAGAGCTACAGGTTTATAGTAAGGGCTTCAGATTGGGGATCACCTTACCGCCACGAAAGCGAGGTTAATGTCACAATCTACATAGGCAATGTAAATGATAACAAGCCTTTGTTTGAAAAGGTGGCTTGTCAGGGTGTGATTTCATCTGAGTTCCCTGTGGGTGGGCACATCACAGCTGTGTCTGCCATTGATATAGATGAGTTGGAGCTTGTGAAATACAAAATAATTTCAGGTAACGAACTGGGTTTTTTCTATCTGAATCCTGATTCTGGGGTTCTGCAACTTAAGAAGTCGCTGACTAGTGGTGGCGTCAAGAACAACAATTTTGGACTTAGGATAACAGCAACGGATGGGGAGAATTTTGCTGACTCCATGTTTGTTAATATTTCTGTAGTTCATGGGAAAGTGTCTTCCAAAACCTTTAGTTGCAGAGAGACAAGAGTTGCTCAGCGGTTAGCTGAAAAGTTGCTGAAGAAGGCAAAAGCCAATGTAAAACTGAATTCAGAAGATGGCTTCTTGGATTTTTATTCTGTGAATAGGCAACCTCCACATTTTGATAAATCATTTCCTAATGACGTATCAGTTAGGGAAGACCTTCCTGTTGGTGCTACTATCTTTCGAATCAAGGCCTATGATGCTGATTCTGGCTTTAATGGGAAAGTGCTTTATACCATATCAGATGGCAATGTAGATAGCTGCTTTAATCTTGAAATGGAGACAGGTCTCCTTAAAGTCCTTTCGCCCTTGGACCGCGAAAAAACAGAACTCTATCTCCTTAATATTACCATTTATGACTTAGGTACTCCCCAGAAGGCCACGTGGAGACTTCTTACCATAACTGTAGAGGATGCAAATGATAACAGGCCTGAATTTTTGCAAGAAAGCTACTCAGTTAATATTTTTGAAAGTACAAGTATTGGTGTAGAGATTATCCAGGTTGAGGCGAGAGACAGAGATCTAGGGTCAAATGGGGAAGTGACATACTCCATATTGACAGATACACAGCAATTTGTTATCAACGGCTCCACAGGGATAATATATGTAGCTGACCATTTAGACAGGGAATTCAAGGCAAACTATACACTAAAGATCGAAGCAAGAGACCGAGCAGAGAATGGGCACCAGCAGTTTTCTGTTGTGCCTTTGAAAGTCTTTTTGGATGATGTCAATGACTGTTCTCCAGCTTTCATACCACCTAGCTATAATGTGAAGGTCCTGGAAGATCTACCAGTTGGTACTGTCATAGCTTGGCTCGAAACCCAAGATCCAGATCTTGGTCTTGGAGGACAAGTACGTTATTCCTTGGTGAATGATTACAATGGGAAATTTGAAATAGATAAAGCTAGTGGTGCTATCCGACTGAGCAAAGAACTTGATTACGAAAAGCAACAGTTCTACAACTTGACTGTTCGAGCAAAGGATAAAGGGCGCCCAGTTTCTCTCTCTTCTGTTTCCTTTGTGGAAGTTGAAGTTGTGGATGTGAACGAAAATCTCTACACCCCTTATTTTTCCGACTTTGCTGTCATTGGATCCGTAAAGGAAAACTCGCGCATTGGAACCAGTGTCTTGCAAGTGACTGCCAGGGATGATGATAATGGCAGGGACGGTGAGATTCAGTACTCCGTTCGAGATGGCAGCGGACTTGGCCGATTTAACATCGATGAAGAAACGGGTAAGTGGCTTATTGTTTCCTCTTTCTACAAAAATGTTACAAAGCAGAGCAAAACATTTGGAGCCATCTAGGACGTGCTCTTTTTATATTCATTGCATATAGAAAAGGTGCTCATTGTGCACTGGCGCATGACATGTGTATGCCTCTTGTTCTCAAAGTGTGATGGAAATTTTCATTGAAATCCATGCTGTGCAGTTCAAATGAGAGGCATACTGGATAGCTCAAATGAAAATATGCTTTGCAGAATGGGTATGGATCTGTATGCCATCTGTTTGTTCACTCCCCGGTCACTGGATAATCCATATACAGAATTCCTTTCTTAGTAGACATATGTAGATTATTCTTACTGAATCTGACCACTCAATTTCCAATGATGGGTGTTTAAGAATGAAGTGGATTTTCTTTCCATTCATTTCCCTCTCCCCTTTCTTCCCCATCATCCCTTTCGGGACTCCTCCAAATTGGTCTAATAAACATGCATTATTGTGATATAGTAAATCGAAAAAATAAATAAATGAATAAATAAATAAAATATAGCTCTAGGGAATTTGCCAAGTTTTCCTGTTGTTGCTTCTTCATCCATTTGGGTTTTTTTTTTTGATATTTGTAGTAATTTCTTAGATTTCCATGAGGCATGGTTTGCTGAGGTAGTTCTGTGATTTGGAGGACAAATTTAGCTATCTGGATTTTTTTAGCGTTTCCCCCTCTTTCTTGATATTTAATCTTATACTATTGTATATGGGTGGTCTCTAAAATATCCCTCTGGATCCCATACAAAATATCCTGCAGAAACTGTCAAGTTAAAAGCACTCTTAAGTTTTATGTGGTCTCATGCTTTGTCATGGGAGGAATTTGCAACTAAAGAATTCCTGACAGTCAGCTATTGAATCTCTCTTTTAAACCAGTGACAATATTGAGAAGTGCTCCTTTCAGCTTATAGTGGAAAGTTTACTTCCATATATTGAATATAAGTATAAAAGTGTGGCGAAAATTCTATTTTCCAGTTGTATCCGCAGGGGATACATTTCCAACCTTTGCACAGATGCATGAAAACAAAGATAATAAATTCTATTGGAATGAAAAACTTCTGTCCCAGGAATATCATATAATCATGCTGGAGAACCTAGAAAATGCCTAGAGAGAAGATGTCTTGTTGGACGAAGATAACTGAAACCATGGGCCCTTCCACACTGCCCTTTGTCCCATAATTTGATCCCAGGTTATCTTCTTTAAACAGGAATATACGAGTCCCCACTACCAGATAACCTGGGATAAACAGATAACCTGGGATCAGATCCTTGGATATAGGGGCAGTGTGGAAGGGCCCCATGGCTACCATTCTGGTGGATATGGAGGTCATGATGACACTGAGATCATCCGGAGAACATTATAAGTGACCAGAATGGTTGTTTTGGACTATGTTTTTTGAATTAGCGGACTGTTTTAAATTGAATATTAATTGTTGTTTAATTGTGACTGTGACTTTTATTGTATTATGTGTCATCTAATGATTGCCTGACTTTAGCCACCCTAAGTCCCTCCTTGGAGGTGAGGAGGACAGGATACAAATGCTGTGTGTGTGTGTGTGTATAACCTGTTTCAGCATCTTTCTAATGACATTAATTTAAGTGAAATATGCCCTTCTAAATTTACTGACTCGTACAGAAATATTCAGTCTTAGTTGTAGCTAGCTATCCCTGAAAGAAGTGAAAATACAGGCTTTGCTTTTCCAGTGCTCTGCTCTTTCTGAAAAGGATATGCTGGCCTGTTTGCAACTCCATTACTGCCTGTATATTTTGTGGTAATAACTATAAATTATACAGGTCACTGTGCTAGGCAGTCACTGCACTCTTGACCCTATTAAAAATATGAAGTCCAATATTGCAAAATCAGGAATCTGAGGCTGTTAGTTGGGTGGAGCTAAAATTACCTTTCTTTATGTTTTACTGTTTATGTTTTAATGGATGGCATTTTTGTCTTATTATCGCTGGTTGAAAAAAAAAGAAATTGAAATGTCGCTACTCAGAAGCAGCATTTACGTATTACTAGACACAAACTATATTTGAACTTCATACTTGTATCAGCGTGTATTTTAATGGAAAAGTATGAAATGTATTTCTTTTCCAGAGATGATTAAGAGTTTGATGGCTTTCAGAGATTTAAATCGTAGCATTGTTGTCGTTAGGAAACATAATCAAAAACTAAGGAGAGGAGGAGTGGAGGGATGCAGCCATATAATAAAATTGCAGTTCAACAAGCTGGTTGTTTAAGTATCTAATAGCTGCTGGCGTTAATGGGGCCAACTGTGACATTAGATTAAGTGAGGAAATTAGCAGGCATTACTTTGCATTTTTAAGAAATTTCATTAAGAGCTTCCTTCTCATAAAAAGCTCTGCCCTGAGACAAGTAGAAGATCGAGGGTCATGAACTCCCTCCCTCTCCTTCCTTTTGTGGTTTTCTCTTCTGCCAAGGAAGTGAATGAATGTTTTGAAAAGGTGAAGATACACCGTATGAAACTGCCAGCATTGGAAATCATTGGGAAATCGGTTGCATTCCTCGGAGGCCCAGTGGAAAGGTCAAAAGTTGGCTTCTGGTTGTATATTTCGTTCATTATAGATTTTCTATTTCACTAATGTGACTGAGATTTCTTGGCATTGCAGCAAGAAGCACAATGTTGTGCTATTTCCTTCTTGTACTGCTTTAGCCCAAAGGTGGAAGGTGGTCATTGTTAGGATGCCTTGTGCGTGGTGAAAATCCTGCAGGGTGAAACTATTCCTTACCGGAAGAACCATACCAACTGATTCTGATATATTGCCTTTGTAAATATTGCTCATTTTCTAGTTGTTCCCCAATTACTAGAAAAGTTCCTTTTTAAAACTATAGATCCATGAACCCTCCAATCATTTACCCTGGGGTATAGTATAGTGCAAATTATTGCAAAATATCTATATTGACTAGTAAAGGTATAGGTTTTCCTCTGTCATTCATTTCAGTTGACTCTGGGGGTTGGTGCTCATCTCCATTTTTAAGCCTGTTGATCTACTCAGATTTGCATGTTTTCGAACTACTAGGTTGGCAGAAGCTGGGGCTAACAGCAGGATCTCACGCCGCTCCCCAGATTCAAACCTGTGACCTTTTGGTAAGCAAGTTCAGCAGCTCAACAGTTTAACCCACTGCGCCACCTTATCGAATATAAGTTTTTTAAAAAAGTTGATCTAAAAGTTAGATTTAAAACTGTGGTAGACATATCCATGGGTCAGTGATGGAACCAGGTGATACTGGGGTGGGCTTAATGGCTCTGTTCTCCCTGCTTTCTGCCATTTTGGCCGCTTGACTTGGAGTAGGCCACTTGCCTTGATGTTCTTCTCCCTCTACTTCTTCATCCTCAATTTCAGAGTAGTGACTTCATCACATGAGGTAATTTTTGACATCATGCACCAGTTCCTCAGTAGTTTTATGATGGAGTCCACCGGCTCCCATCCCACAATGTAAAACTACTTCCGGCGGGGCTCTGTTGTAAAATTCAAAATTAAGAGGGACTCAAAATTAAAACATCATATAACCATACAAAATGAAAATACATATAAATAAAATGCATATAGATAAAATACATTCAAGCCAAATCGCCAGATAAAATCAAATTCAACTCAGTCCAATACAGTATATGTGATCATTCACTTTATCCATAAACAACCTCGGTCCTTATTCTGGGAATGGTTCCTTCCAAAGCTAGGATTTTACCAGCCTCCTAAAGGACAGGAGGGAGGGGGCAGATCTAATCTCACTCGGGAGAGAGTTCCATAGCCGAGGGGCCACCACAGTGAAGGCCTTGCTTCTCGTTCCCACCAAACGTGCTTGCGAAGGTGGCGGGACCGAGAGCAGGGCCTCTCTAGAAGATCTTAGTGTCCTTGATGGTTCGTAGGGGAGAACACGTTCGGACAGGTAAACTGGGCCGGAACTATATAGGGATTTATAGGTTAAGACCAGCACTTTGAATTGTGCTCAGAAGCTAATCGGCAGCCAGTGAAGCTGGTGTAACAAGGGCGTTGTGCGCTCCCTGTACCCCGCTCCAGTTAGTAACCTGGCTGCCGAGCATTGGATTAATTGCAGCTTCTGGGCAGTCTTCAGAGGCAACCCCACGTAGAGAGCGTTGCAGTAGTCTATTCGGGATGTAACCAGAGCATGGACCACCGTGGCCAAGTCAGACTTCCCAAGGTACGGGCGCAGCTGGTGCACAAGTTTTAACTGTGCAAAAGCTCTCCTGGCCACCGCCGAGACCTGGGGTTCTAGGCTCAGCAATGAGTCCAGGATCACTCCCAAGCTGTGAACCTGCGCCTTCAGGGGGAGTGTAACCCCGTCCAGCACAGGCTGTAACCCTATGCCCTGTTCGGCCTTACGACTGACCAGGAGGACCTCTGTCCATGCCTCACCATACCAAGCTTGTGCTTCGTCCTCCTTTTTTCATGCCACATTCTCATTGTTTTTTTAATCATTTATATTTTTTCCATATCTATATGTATAGATGCAGACACTTTGAAATCTGCAATGCAGTTTTAATCCTCACTGTAACCCCTCAAATAAATAGATCCACTCTTCTCTTTAGCCTTCCTAAGTTGTCCCTTCTGTGCATATTTAAATGAGAAGAAAGTATTGCCAAATGCTCAGAAGCTTTATCCTCAAAGTATCCATGAGTCATAACACATTCCATAATTTTGTGCCCAGTACTTACTCTTGACTTGTCCATAAGATTGGCTTATAGTTGAGTATATATGGTATATATGGGGTTGCAGTGGATATAAGGGCTGCTGTGGCGCAACGGGTTAAACCACTAAGCGTCCTGCCCGTGGTCGCCATGCCGGAGGTCGATAGAGCCTTGCCTGATGCAGCTGCTAGTCCCAGGAGGCGAGACGTCCTTCAACATCGACCAGGTGTTGGAGCACTGGACGCTTCCCCGGCCGAGGCGCGCCTCCCTGTCGCCCTCCACCAGGAGAGAACTGGAGGAGCTAAGGGGGGGAGGTAAGATGGCGTGTGGCCTTGAGGACGCTCAGAGAGGCCATGCTTCGCCCCCCCCCCATCGCAGCTGGTTGGAGAGGATGTAAGGCGCAGGCGCACCCGTAATCAGCGCCGGCGCCGGAAGAGAAGCCATGGAACGACCGCCCCCCCGGCCGCTGGGCCAATCGCCAGCCTGGCTGATCGGAGGACTGGCATGGCTGAAGCGATGCAGGAAGTGGCGCCAGAGCCCTTGCCGGCCCCCCACCTCTCGGAGGGAGGTGGGACACAGAAGAGACGCCGCCGGAAGCGCCGCCGCCGTCCTAGGCCCTGCGGAAGCAGACAACCTCCAGTGCTTACTTCTGGTGAGGAGGAGGCTACCGGTCGGGGGAGAGAAGAGCAACAGCGCCACCTAGGCGCGGGAGAACCAGTTACATCACTGCTAGCACCAATGCTAGCCTCCAACCTCCAGGTGAGGACCCAGTTTCTGACTCTGGGCTCCCTGGAGCAATGGAGGGATCCAGCGGCAAGTGGCCCAAAACCCACAAACGATGACTATCAGGCTGGTGATCCAGGAACCCCCCTGATGGCTAGGAGGGCCCCTATGGAGTTGAGGCCAGCCCCCAGACAAAGACTGTCTCTAGGGCAACCTTCTCTAGGGCAACCCCCCGAACTGAGGAGAGAACCTGCGGACAAACTAGCCTGTCCCCTTCCGATGGCCTGTGCCAAGTCGGAGGGTAGAAGACACAGGCCCAGGACCTTTTGGGGAGCGGGGTTTAACAACTGGAGTCGCAAGGATGCGCCCACCCCCACAGTCTCCCCCCCTCAGTTCTCTGGTCCTCCTGGCCCTTGCGTTGAGGGGCAACAGCAGCATCCCCCCCTTTTCAGAGGGGGAGCAGGAGGCCGGACACTTAGACTTCGTATCGGAAGAAGGAGTGCAGGGGCGGGCAATACGCGTGATCTCGGGTAGGGGTAATAGGGACGGTAGCCGTAGGCCTTATGAGAGAGGGCGGAGGAGCCGAAGAGAGGCTCGCCCGCCCTCTGACCTTCGAGCTATCCCTAGGCACGCAGTTGGGGAACCCAAAATTACCTCTCCTCCAACTCTGATACTGGCTAACACCAGGTCCGTGCGTAACAAGTCCGGAACCATCAGGGACCTCCTCCTAGAGAGGGAGGCCGATATAGCCTGTCTCACGGAGACATGGTTACAAGAGGGCGATAATGTCATCGTGCACGAACTAACACCGCCTGGGTTTGTGGCCAGTTGTCAGATGAGGACAGAGGGGCGGGGGGGGGGGGTGGCCATACTCAGTCGAGGCAAGTTTCATTCCAGGACAATTCCGACGGCGAACATCCCTGGAGTGGAGTGTGTGGGCCTGGCATGGGATCTTGGTGAGAGCGTGGCCTTCCTGCTGGTGTACCGTGCACCCAACGCACCGACAGGAAGTCTACCTAAGCTGCTGGAGGTGGTTGCGGAGTGGGCATTGAGGTTCCCTAAGCTTATTGTCTTGGGGGACTTCAATGTCCACGCCGACACCACCTCCCCGTCGACAGCAGCCATGGACCTAGTGTCCACCATGGAGGCGCTAGGACTCTCACTGTGCAGGACCGGCCCCACACACCAAGCCGGACACACATTAGATCTGATCTTGCGCGGCGGAATTCAGGTGACCCTAACCTCCGTTATGGAGGTTCCATGGTCGGATCACAGTGTCCTGGAAGTCCGATTGATTGTAGCCCCCCCTCCCGGTAAGGGTGCCGAACCCATTTTGGTTCGCCCGAAGAGACTTATGGAACCCATTAGGTTCCTGAATGCTCTAAGGGATTGGGAACTCCCCTGCGACTCGGTCGATGGGCTAGTGGAATCCTGGAACACCAGTCTTGCCGCTGCCCTAGACGAGATCGCCCCCAGGCGCTCTCTCATTCCCCGTAGTAATTGCTCGCCATGGTACACCGAGGAGCTGCGGGCGATGAAACGGAGGAGGAGACAGCTAGAGGACGTGTGGCGGAGTCTCCGTGACGAAGCATCGAAATCGGCTTATAAGCAGTTTAAGGAGGCTTATGAGCGAGCTATCAAGGAGGCGAAAAAAGTCTATTATGCCTCCTTGATAGAGTCAGCCAGTTCACGCCCAGCCCAACTGAATTATTCGATCAATGACAACAATGATAGGGGTTTGGCTCCAACAGCTGAGGCTTTCCAGAACTATTTTACTGACAAGATTTCAAGCTCCGCCGGGACATTCCAGCCACGGTTGATACAGTTAGCGAGCTCGAGACTCCGCCGCCACTGGCGGGTCCACCTTCACCCGTTTCCAAAAGCTGGACGCAGCAGCTGTTGATGAGTTACTGATTACAGCTAGACCAACTACTTGCTCCCTCGATCCGTGCCCCTCCTGGCTAAGTAGATCATGCCGGGAGGGGTTACGTGACCCCTGGGCACGATCATAAATAGCTCCCTTGAGCAAGGAGTCTTCCCGGGGATTGAAAGAGGCCATGGTAAGACCGCTGCTGAAGAAGCCGAATTTAGATCCTTCGGCTCCCTCCAATTACAGGCCTGTGTCCAACTTGCCCTTTTGGGCAAAGTAATTGAGAGGGCAGCAGCGGATCAGCTGCAGCAGTTCTTAGATGACACAGCTGGACTTGATCCCTACCAGTCCGGCTTCCGTATTGGGCATGGGACGGAGACCGTGCTTGTCGCCATTACAGACCAACTTCGCCGCCAGCTGGACCAGGGTGGATCAGCCCTGCTCGTCCTGTTAGACCTGACAGCAGCGTTGATACGGTAGACCACGCACTGTTGACCCACCGTTTAGCCAGCGCCGGAGTTGGGGGGACCGCTCTTCAATGGGTGGCCTCCTTCCTCCGGGGCCGGGGACAACGTGTGGAGGGGGCGGGGGGGTCTCCGGGAGGTCCCCACTTAATTGTGGGGCCATCCTCTCCCCTTTATTATTCAACGTCTATATGCGCCCCCTGGCCCAGCTGGCCCGCAACTTTGGTCTGGAGTGTTATCAGTATGCGGATGACACCCAGCTTCTGCTGAGAATGGACGGCAGGCCGGACACCGTACCCGATTGTTTCCACCGATGCCTGGAGGCCGTGACTGGTTGGCTGCGTGCCAGCCGGCTGAAGGTGAACCCGTCGAAGACGGAGATCCTGTGGCCCGGTCGCCCCGGGCTGGGTGGGTGCCGGTTGCCTACCCTGGATGGCGAGCAGCTTAGCCCGTCATCTTCGGTTAAGAGCTTAGGTGTTCAGTTGGACTCCCTGCTGACCATGGAGGCCCAGGTCTCCGCGGTCTGCAGGGGGTCCTTCTATCACCTGCGACAGGCTAGGCGACTGGCACCCTACCTGTCCGGGAATGACCTGGCGACGGTAATCCAAGCGACGGTCATCTCGAGACTAGACTACTGTAACGCCCTCTACGTTGGCCTTCCCCTGTCGACACTGGAAACTCAAGCTAGTGCAGAATGCCGCGCCGCTTGCTGACGGGCTCGTCAGTAAGGGAGCATATTACGCCCATTCTCCGGCAACTGCACTGGCTTCCTATTGAGTACCGAATTGTCTTCAAGGTGTTGGTACTGACCTTTAAGGCCCTTCACGGCCTAGGGCCTGCGTACCTGAGGGACCGCCTTACCCCGTATTTGCCCCCGAGATCACTGCGGTCAGACGAACAGAATCTGCTGGCCATTCCATCTGTCCGCTCCTGCCACCTATCCGCGACTCGACGGAGAGCTTTCTCAGCGGCAGCTCCAGTGCTGTGGAACTCTTTGCCGGACAGTGTTCGAGCCATTTCGAACTAGTCCCTTTTAGAAGGGCTTGTAAGACCGCCTCTTTGGACTAGCGTTCAATTAAACCCAAACGGATAGTATATTGTATACTCTCTGTATTCCCTGCACCTCGTGATATGTTGAATTGTTTTAACCTGTTTTTATGTTTATTGTAGGGCTACATGTCTGCGACATGCTGCCCATGTGTATTTTTATTGTTATCCGCCCCGAGCCTGTAGGGAGGAGCGGAATACAAAACTGAAGAAATAAATAAATAAATAAAGAAGCTGCAGAACTTGCTGATTGGAAGGTTGGTGTAATGAACGCTGGGAACATTCCTGCAAAGACGACAGCACACGGCGACTCGGTCCTATCAGGTTTATTTCTAGGTATCAAAACCTGTGAAGCCAGATCTGCTTCACAAGAAACAAGAACAGCTTATATACAGTCCCCGCCTCCAACATCTGTCCATCATCCCAAAGACCCAACCCCCCTAGCATGCAATGCTTAGCAGAGGTTGCATCAGATCCAAATGATTCAGCAATCCCAGTAGTCCATTGGGGCATGACCTCAGGGGTCACAGAGTTAGTGTCATGAGTCCCATTGTCCAATGGATATTCAGTCATATCCTCCCTGAGTCAGCATACTACAAGGCAGTGCTTCTCATGTTGATGTGGTGTGGCTCAAGGTTAACTCCCTGCATTGCTTATGCCTCCAAGGTCGCACCTGGCCGGGATACCAGTGTTGAAAGGGTCTAAGATTAGAGCACTCTTCGCTCTAATTGACAGAACCTTACAAAATACCCTCTTCCTCCCCTCCCCGGAGGAAAAGGATCTGAAAATACCATTTAACTCTACTATCCAAATCCTACTCTAACACCAAACAAAAGTCACAACCCCACTCTATGAAATATAAGGCAAAATGAGCCAACCTCAGCCTTTCTCCAATTAAACACACACTGGGACAAAGCCTTGCTATACATTCCTCATACTAACCCGGAACTCCCCCACACTCAGATAACCAGACATCTCTCTTACAAATGCTCAGCTTGTTCAAGGCTAAACCCTATCTCTCTACTTCCTAAATTCTAAACAACCCCCATCCCTTCACTGCCATAGTAAAAGGGACTAACCTACAGAATCACACTTCCTATGCAACTATTCATCACTACAAATCCCAACAGTCCACTGCACAGGAACAAATCAACTGCGCATCTGTTGCCACACGACCAGGACTCCAAGCCTCATAACTCCCACAAACCTTCCGCTGCCAAAAGCAGGAGGCACCAGGGACAAAACTACACCCTTACATGTGACACAGGATCAACTCAACTGTGTCCAACAAATACCCCAAAAGAATCCCACTACCCTTACTGCCCTGGCAGAAGGCACTTGGGAAAACTACAACTTTCAACTCTTACATGCAACACAGGACCAATTCAACTGTGCTCAGCCAATACACACCAGAAACCCACTATCCTTACTGCCCTGGCAGAAGGCACTTGGGAAAACTACAACTTTCACCACTGCATTAGCAGGAGGTCTACAATCCATTATCAACAAGGGCAATACAAGGGCTACTAACTACCCTGTAAGCCCATGACGCAGGGACAAAACACTAACTCCTCTTGGCTCCCAGCCATGAAAGGGCCCAAGAAAACCATAAACTACTAAGAAAGAAACACCCTCAAAGCCCATGAAAACTACACGCCCTAGGGACAAAATCCTTACACCGGAACAATCATCTGACTACCAGAAACAACCTTTAACCATTCAGCAAGTACAACAGGATTACTCAAATGTGCCAGTTAGTAACCTGGCTGCCGAGCATTGGATTAATTGCAGCTTCTGGGCAGTCTTCAGAGGCAACCCCACGTAGAGAGCGTTGCAGTAGTCTATTCGGGTCATGTAACCAGAACATGGACCACCGTGGCCAAGTCAGACTTCCCAGGGTACGGGCGCAGCTGGTGCACAAGTTTTAACTGTGCAAAAGCTCTCCTGGCCACCGCCAAGACCTGGGGTTCTAGGCTCAGCAATGAGTCCAGGATCACTCCCAAGCTGTGAACCTGCGCCTTCAGGGGAGTGTAACCCCGTCCAGCACAGGCTGTAACCCTATGCCCTGTTCGGCCTTACGACTGACCAGGAGGACCTCTGTCCATGCCTCACCATACCAAGCTTGTGCTTCTTCCTCCTTTTTTCATCCACATTCTCATTGTTTTTTTAATCATTTATATTTTTTCCATATCTATATGTATAGATGCAGACACTTTGAAATCTGCAATGAAGTTTTAATCCTCACTGTAACCCCTCAAATAAATAGATTCACTCTTCTCTTTAGCCTTCCTAAGTTGTCCCTTCTGTGCATATTTAAATGAGAAGAAAGTATTGCCAAATGCTCAGAAGCTTTATCCTCAAAGTATCCATGAGTCATAACAAATTCCATAATTTTGTGCCCAATACTTACTCTTGACTTGTCCATAAGATTGGCTTATAGTTGAGTATATATGGTATATATGGGGTTGCAGTGGATATAAGGGCTGCTGTGGCGCATCGGGTTAAACCACTAAGCTGCAGAACTTGCTGATTGGAAGGTTGGTGGTTCAAATTCATGGACAGGCTGAGCTCCCGTTGTTAGCCTCAGCTTCTGCCAACCTAGAAGTTTGAAAACATTCAAATGTCAGTAGATCAATAGGTACTGCTTTAGCGGGAAGATAATGGCACTTCATGCAGTCATGCTGGCCACATGGCCTAGGAAGTTTCTACAGACAATGCTAGCTCTTCATCTTAGAAATTGAGATGAGCACCACCCCCTATAGTCGGATACAAGTAGACTTAATGTCAAGGCTTTACCTTTACTATACATGATATGCCTCTGAAAAATCCTGCAGATTTCTTGGGAAGACAGGCAGACAAATGCCCGTGTGTTGGAAGAAGCAAAGACCACCACCATCGAAGCAATGCTCCTATGCCATTAACTCCGTTGGACTGGCCATGTTGTCTGAATGCCCGATCAACGTCTCCCAAAGCGGTTACTATACTCCCAAATCAAGAATGAAAAACAGAATGTTTTTCGCAAGAAAGTCAAGACCTGGCTATTTGAGCAGGCATTTGTTGATGAAATATAAAGCTTAATTGGATATATGGAATGACGACGATGCGATGGAAACTGATTTCAACATGATGCTGAGGCTGCAATTGTATGTTTTTAATTGTTAAATTGTTATTATATGTGTTATGTTTTGGGGGGAAGGGTTTGTCTTGTTGCTGTGTTATATTGAGGGCAGAGACTGCCTGTGTAAACCGTCCCGAGTCGCCTTCGGGCTGAGAGGGGCGGTATAGAAACGTGACAAATAAATAAATGTTGGTGGAAAGGAAAATAGATTTAAAGATAGGCTTAAAGGTAACCTTAAAGACTGTGGCATAGACACTGAGAAATGGGAAGTGCTCTAACTGGAGGTCAGCTGTAACCAGCAGTGTTGCGAAATCCGAAGAGGCACAAATAGAGCTAGTGGAGCTACTTGCTAGGGACCATAGGAGTTCATAATCAAAGACCTGCATAAGACATCTCTGTCGAGAAGGGTTTGTTGTTGTTTATTCGTTCAGTTGCTTCAGATTCTTCGCAACCTCATGGACCAGCCCATGCCTGTGCTCTCTGTCGGCTGTCACCACCCCCAGCTCCTTCAGAGTCAAGCCAGTCACTTCAAGGATACAATCCATCCATCTTGCCCCTGCTCGGCCCCTCTTCCATTTCCCCTAGCAAAATGGTCTTCTCTAAGCTCTCCTGTCTTCTCATTATATGGCCAAAGTACTTCATCTTTGCCTCTACTATACTTCCCTCCAATGAGCAGTCGGGCTTTATTTCCTGAAGTATGGGCTGGTTCGATTTTCTCACAGTCCAAGGCACTCTCAGAATTGGGAAGGGTGGATAGGTCTATACCACATATGAATTGTCCTCTGTTGTGATTCATTTCTTCCCTCTCACATGCTGGATCTACATTGCAGTTTAATGCACTTTGTATAATACAGTCTGCATTATATGGGTTTTCACTGATGATATAATGCAGTTCCAAACTGCAATATTATATCAGTGTAGATGTACCCTGTGTTAACTAGCTAAATATTGCCACAAATCACTTTGAAGTGTTTGTTTAAAAGAAAATTTTTTTTTTAGATTCTGTGCTAAGTAGAATTTTTTTTAAAGCAGGGAATAAACATATGACCTGCCAAGTAATTACATTAGCAGGAGTCTCAATTTAATTTGATATGTCTCAATTGGTAGCACAATAGTTAATGCAGCCAAAAGGCTGTTTTAAATATAGCAATTGTTCATGGCGTGGCTGTGGTTGAAGTAGATATTGTGCTTTGTCCCTTTGGATGCCTCTATATACAGATATTTTTCTATCTGCTGTTAAAGTACGAGATGAAAAATCTGTTTTGGTTAATTCAAGCTGTTTAATCAGACACCGGGATTCCAAGCTGATTATGAAAGCCAGACATCATTGTATATACTTCGGGGTCTGGTTTATTAAAAAGACAGTGAAAACATTGAAAACGCTCTTTGAGCTGAAGGCTTGACACTTGAATTGTGCAAAGGCAGTGTAGAAAGCCACTACGTGGTCAAAAGGCTTAGCTTTGGATGACAAAATCTTTTCAAGAGTTCTGTGTTTGGAAACCACTGGCAGTTGGGACGCAGACCACTTTAATTTTGGCAATATTGTTTTGGAATTTGGACTCTAGAGGAAAATAAAATGGGCATGCACATACACTGGGCAAGCCTTGTAGAACTGGAAAGAATACAAATAAGAGCAAGCAAAGGGATCATTACTCTGTAAATGGTTTGATAGAACCATAGAAAATTTGAAACTTTCTAGTTCAGGAAAGAGCTGAATTACCCATTGTTCTTTCCTCCTATTAACCTCTTGCACTTAGGGGAATGTAATTTGTTTTTATCGGGATCATATGTGCAAGGTGTACAGTTATAGGAGGCATGGGCAAACTATGGTTCAGGGGCTGGATGCGCCCCCTTGCCTCCGGCCCTTTTCATTTTCCCTGTTCTCTTGGCAGAAGGACACAGCAGCCCGCTATGTCCTTATGGCAAAAAGATAGGGGAGAAAGGCAGGTAGCAGCTGAGAGCCCTCTTGAGTGCTCTCAGAAGGTGTTGCACATTCCTCCTGGCATAAGGATGGTGCAAGCAGCCCCATTCTTATACTGGAAGGACTGCTCAAGGGAAGGCACCCGATGGGTGAGAGCCCCCCGGAGCACTCTCAGCCACTGCCTGCCTTGCCTTCCTCCCGACATAATGCCAAGAGAACAGCCCAAGGATTGAGGGAGGAGGATTATACATGATGTCAACATATACATGAGTGTAAACAGTTGTTTTCTGAAAAAATATTACACATCCATACCTGAGGAGCAGAGTTCAGTTTCAGAGTAGCTTTTTGCATTAGACATATTTCCCCAAATAAGATAGTCAAAAGGTCTAGAGCAGTGGTTCTCAACCTGTGGGTCTCCAGATGTTTTGGCCTTCAACTCCCCGAAATCCTAATTGATGTTAAACTGGCTGGGATTTCTGGGAGTTGTTGGCCAAAACACCTGGAGACCCACAGGTTGAGAACCACTAGTCTAGAGAAAAACTTGGGAACACGTCCAGGTGGGACAGATAAAACGCCTGTGATCATGTAGCCTTCCAGACATTAGATTGTAAATTTTTATCGTTCTTTAAGTCCAGTAATACTGGGTGGGGTTGAAAGAAGTTCCAGTTGAACAGCATCAAGAGGCCACCTCCTCCCTCCCTAATTGACAGTATTGACTTAAATAGACTAGCCCACGTAGTACAAGTCCTAAAGGAATTCCTCATTTATTTCCCTGTTTAGTTCAAAAAATTCTGAAGAACATTTGTTTGATGCAAGCTTTTATAAAGCTCATGAACTTCACAAGTGAAATCTCCATTGGTGGTGATAATGAAATATCGAGTCTTTCCATTCCCTTTTAGCAGACAATGATAGGAGGACTTCTGTTAAGATACTGGGTGCTTTAGCATTACTGAACAATAAATCAGCCGTAAAAGTCATAGAGTTGGATTAATTGTTGAGGAGAGAAAAGTCAATGTATTTGTGTATGGCTCCTTTGTCATGATTTAGGAAGTGACCCTGGCTATTGGCTTGTTTATTGCCTTTCTGAAAACTTGTGAAGGTAAGCAAAATTGTGATGGGAAGACAAACAAGTGAATAAACAGTTTGGTGCTGTGGTGACTTCTATTATGATGACATGAGGCTTTTTGCGGTGACCAAATTCATGATCGTGGGTACATACTTCATGTGACCTTCAGGTTTTTTGTAATGAAATGAGGTGTGAAAGGAACAAACTTGATGTCCATCTCCAAAACCTTTCAAAGTCAGAAAAGATCAGTTTAAAGATCATATGATACCCAGTTCTTCATTGAGTTACTTGTAGGGAGGGAAGGGCAAATCAGCCAGGTTCTTTGTTATGTATCTGTGTGTGGAGGACAGGGGCCAGTTCCCCCTAGATCCCCTCCCTGACAGGCCAATCTCATTCCAGCAAGCCAAGGGTGGATCCAGACAGCCTTTTATCCTAC
Organism: Anolis apletophallus; assembly: GCA_030556195.1. NCBI lineage: Eukaryota > Metazoa > Chordata > Lepidosauria > Squamata > Anolidae > Anolis > Anolis apletophallus. Next base: position 172,573,861 of record JARBWK010000004.1, read on the forward strand.
AAGCATCCGCGTTTAAAAAATTGTGGATGTTTGTGGGAGGCTGTCTACGCCCACCCCAGAAAGTGCATGCTTTCTGGGATGGGTGTCCAGATGTTCTACCAGGACTGACCCGGTAGAACATCTGGGGACCCTCCCCCAAACTGCTTAAAAAGTGAAATAAACTTACTCAGCCTTTATTAGAGTCTCGCTGGATCTCTCCCAGCGTGTAAAAATGATATGTCAGGAGAGCCAGGGGGGAGCGATCATTTTTACACACCGGGAGAGCTCTAGCGAGACTCTAAGTTTATTTCACTTTTAAAAGCGGTTTTGGGGCATTGGGAGAGGGGGGTGGGATTCCCACAGTTTCCCAGGCTTATTTAGCCCAGTAATATGTGGGAATGGTGTCTGGACTGATTTATCCTGCACTTTCCAAGAAGGCGTGGAATAAACCCACTATCAAATTAATTCAAATTAATTGCGGGTTGGCCAGAACGTCGTCTGGACAGCCTCCTTTTTATTGCGGAAGTTTCTACAGTAAGGGGGCTGTCTGGATGGGCCCCAAGATTCACACATAATGTCTTCTGCAGTAAAATGGCAAGAAGAAATGACATTCCATTAATTCTGTTGCCAATTTGGTCAGGTCTGCAGAGGAAAATGGATACTTGAGAGGTATATGAGATTCTTGTAGCAGTGGGGGTTTTTTTGGTATGTTTTCACCCATTGAGGGTTTTTTTGTGATTGGTGGGAGGGGGGGGGGTACCTGAAATTTTATTTTTAAAAAAATTTTGCAAAGCAAGGACTGGTCTGTTGATTCTAGTTGTTGATTCTCATTCTAGTTGTCCAGAGTACTGACAACATTTAAACTGCTGCCTATTAGAAATATCTCGCTTCTCTTTGTTTCACTCTGTGTGGAAAAAAGAAGTTAGATTTTGCTGGAGGAAGTAGCTTTCAATGTTCAGGTGGATCTGACTGGGAGAAATGGTTCGGAGAGTTATCCTACAGTGGCTTTTGTCTGTTGCGACAATACGAATTTAGGGAAAATCAGTATTGAACTAAAGGTCTCAGAAACAATAATAGAATCATAGACATTACAGCTTATCTTCATGAGGATTGGAGGTTTGGGGAATTTGTAGTTCTAAACTAATATATAAATTATATTATATTTGAGTTATCTTGAACCCCACACTGAGAATAATCCTTTACACCTGAACCCATCTATGGATAGCAGATCCATATTGATGACTTGAGTCAGCACTATTAAGATCGCACTGTGTTATTGATATAAGTGAGTTTGATCCCAAAGCTTTTAAACTGTTAACCTACCCTCTGAAATAAAAGAATTATGTCTTCTTAAGTGAAGAATGACTAGAACTTCCATTAAGTAAAGATAGAGCCTTACATGATAGTAAATGGGAAGGAATTAGATGTTTGGATTCATGTAGCAATTTGTTAACACAATTCCTTAAGATTAAAATGATTGAAATGGTTTTACCTGTGGCTATCTTGAATTTCAGGTCTTATACACAGAGTAAAGCTCTAATGCTAGTAAATAGGTTCTAACACAATTATTTAATCATACAAGAATATATAAGGCATCATATAATAATACACAAATTAAGCATCACACATATTACAATATAACCGCATTGGTACCGTGTCCGAGGGATGGCTGAGTCATAATGTTCATCAAATGTGTATAGTTCAGTCCATTCAGAACTCAGAATAGTGTCCGTAGGCTCTAATGACGAGCAGTGGGCACGGCAACCAAAGGTGCGGTGGAGAAATCCTTGCAAAATAGACCGAAATAAACCTGAGCCGTGCAATCCAGGCTCTTCGAAATGAAATAAGCAAGCCGACGGAGGTATATTCCTTCAAATCTGGGCCGCTGAAATCCGTTTCGGAATCTTTTTCAAAGGCAAATATCCATTGTGCAGGTTTAGGTCCTACAGGATTACATATTGCATATAATACAACTGATAAAGCATGTTGAACATCACATAACCAATAAACATGTATATATCTCATTTGCGAAGTCGCAATACATACCAGGATTAGGGAGAGAAACCACACGCAGCACTTGGAGCGCGGTGACCGATTAAGGTGAATTACCACCCTTGAGCATACACATTAAATACATTATCCTAAATTAGGAGGGAATGCAAATTGACCAGCTCATTAAGGCCAAAAGGTAATTCGCTTTTTAATTTTATTGTCCAGGATACTTCAAGCTACGGAGCACCTGTGAAAGGTTTCCGTGTGGTGGAACAAGAGGTTTTTCCAAAACCATTACTCTTAAAGACGCAGGGGAATGCTTTTTCTCCATACAGTGTTGGTAGAAAGGAATTTCTATGCTATTATTATTAATTTTACTCCTGTGTTCAATAAATCTCTGTTTCAACTTTCTCGAAGACATACCAACGTAAATTTTTGACATTCACAAAAATCGCATATATGATTATGGAGGAGGCGCATGTTGCGAAGGATTTAACCGGGAAATGTTTATTTAGTTGGGGGCTGTAGATAGTCCTATCAGTACATATATTTGAACAAATGGAGCAATTCCCACAAGGTCTCGTGCCAACTGCAAAATTAGACTTAGGTGGTTTAATATGGGTGGCATGGGTCAGGATTTGTCTCAAGTTCCTAGTCCGCTTGTGTGCAATAATTGGAGGGCATTCCAGGCCTTTAATATTAGAAATGAGCGGCCAAAATTTTTTTACTATAGATGTGTATGTTCTATTTAGAGGAGTCAGGGTGAGTGGCCAGACTACTCTTTCTGGAGAATGTTTAGTAACTGGGTGCAAAAGAGAGAGGCGATCTTTACTATCAGCTTTGTTTCTTGCGTTTACTACAATGTTGTGGGGATATCCCCTTTGGATGAAATCTTTCATCATGTTGTTTGCCTGCGCGTTATAATCAGATAAAGAGGAGCAATTCCGTTTAATCCTGAGGAATTGAGTATAAGGTAAGTTGTATTTTAATTTGTATGAATGGTGGCTTTTAAAGTGTAAGTATGAATTAGTACTTACAGGTTTTTTATAATTTTTGCATTTTAGAACGTTATTGGCTTTAAAGACCGTTAGGTCTAGGAAATTCACACTGTGTTCGCTGGACACAAACGTAAATGAAATATTGGGGTGCCAGCTATTCATCCATTGCATAAATTCCAACTGTGGGAGGTCCTTATTGGCCACTAGGAAAATATCATCAATAAACCGATGATAGATATTAATATGAGATGTAAAGCGTGTATGGTACGGCCCAAAAATATATTCCTTTTCCAGGAAGGCCATAAATATATTGGCTAAGGATGGTGCAGCGGCCTGGCCCATTGAAATTCCATTTTTTTGGACATAATAATCATATTCAAATTGAAAATAATTATAATCGCACAAAATGTCATAAATTTCCATTAGAAAGCTAGTAGGGGTTAATTTTTCTTGCCTATCATCCAGAACGTCCATAAGCATCATTCGTAAGTCTATTAAAGGAACATGTGTATATAATGAAACCACATCAATAGTGTATAAGATGTCATTGGGTTGGACTGTCTTATTCTCAACTTTCCTTAAAAAAAATCAGAAGTATCTTTTAAGTATGCGGGTGTAGTCTTTACAAATGGTTGTATATGAAAATCGAGGAATTTAGAGAGCGGTTCGAGGAGCCCTCCGCAGCAAGCGAGGATGGGTCTCCCTGGAGGAGGATAAATTTGCTTATGCGTCTTGGGCAAAATATAGAAATGCGGGGTAGTAGGATTACTAGTAGGTTTATACTGTTGGTTCCATTATAGTTACACCAGTACCTTGCTTTAGAATTTATGTTGTATTGACACTGCGATATTCACTTTGTGATACTGTTATATGCATATTATGAATGATTGATATATGGTCACAAATGTGAATGTATTATGTGAACACTGTGAATTTGTATAGTGAAATATACCTGCACCTTGCACCATACCCTACGTTACTGGACAATAACCAAAAGAGGCTAAAAAAGAATCGACCGGGTCAGGCCAGACGAAGACGGGCCCAGATGAGGCCCAGCCGAGCCACCGGCTCACTACACCAGCCATCATCCCCAAAAACGGCTCAGTCTAGAGTCCCTGTGGATACCAGTATCCTAGGACACGTGGAAACCACAAATAACGGAGGTCCGGCCCTCAACTTTAGGCCCCAACGTCTGGCCCCCTGTTTGCCTCCACTTATTGCCCAGACCAGCGAGATCAGTTCTTTCTGGCCCATTGCCAGATGTCCGAGCCCCTCGCGAGATAGAGGGGAGAACATCGCTGGCCCACAAGTAGGAGCTGGCCGCCGCCAGAGTGGCCATCCTTGTAAGAACATGGCTCCCTATGGCCCGAGGAGGAGAGGGAAGGCTAACGAGACCTGGAAGAGGTCGTTTCGCTCACGGACCTTCTGGGGGGGTGGGTTTTGGCCGGAAGGAGAGCCGTCCGGAGAAGGAAGTTCAGACCGGTTCGACCTCCAAGCCGATCAAGCAATTTACAGAGCGTGACAAGATTACAACTATGAAGCCCCTAAGGTCTTCTGATATGGACAATCCGCCTGCTACGGCGACTCCCCTTTCACGGGTCTGCCGCAAACTGGATGCCCTTCAAGATCTTGGGCCAAAGGCGGAAAACTGTCAACCATTATCCACATTCCCTCTACGAGTCCATCAACTTGCGGAGGAAAAATCCCAACAGTCACAGGAAGAAGCAAAGTTGGACTCAAGGGCCGACCTCTAATTAGGAACCATGGGAATAGTAGGAAGCACTACCCGTCCCCCTTCCTGCGACCCGTCCCCAACAAAGCTCCTCCCCGACACCACCTCCCACCTGTTCATCACTCCTGCTCCTCAACGCCAGATCGATACGGAACAAGTTGGCCACCTTGAATGAATTCATCATAGAGCAAGATGCAGATATTAACTGCATCACGGAGACCTGGACACAGAATGGAGATACTATACCTCTCCATGAGCTGTCCCCTCCGGGTTTCGGATGGTCCATCAACCAAGAACTGGTGGTAGGGGAGGAGGAGTGGGTATAGTAGTTAGGGATGACATCCCGGTGACAGTTATCCAGGCCCCGAATATCACGGGCATGGAGTGTTTGGGAATCACCCTTAAAGCTAAGGAGTGCTTAGCGATTCTTCTTATCTATCGCTCCCCGGGACCCCGAAGGAGAGCTTACTCAATCTGCTCGATCTTGCCGCGGATTGGACACTTAGATTCCCAAGACTCATTGTTTTGGGAGATTTTAACATCCATGCAGACGCTAATATGCCATCCCCTAGCGAAGGAGTTCATCCGATCCATGGACACATTAGGACTCATTTTGATGGAGTCCGGCCCCACACACCAGGCCGGACATACCTTAGACCTAATCTTTGGGTACGGGTTGAGGGTTACGCAGCAAGTAACAACGAAGGTCCCTGGTCAGATCATTTCACTCTGAAGGCCGACATCAGAATCCCCCTACCGGCAAGGCCAGAGCCAAAACCTATACTGGCACGCCAGAAGAGGCATATGGACCCCAGCTGCTTCGCAGCAGCCATTGAGCCGATGGAAGTTTCCGGTGGGACCTTGAATCAACGGGTGGACAGATGGAATACAGTCCTGTCGAAAGCCATCGACCAAATAGCCCCCAGACGCCTGATCCGGCCACGAAGAGTCCATTCTCCATGGTTCACGGACGACCTGCGACTGCTGAAGCGAAGGCGGAAGCAGCTGGAGAGCGCGTGGCGTCGGAAACCAACTCAGACGTCGAGATCAGCCTTCAGAGATATGCGCAGGTCATATGAACGGGCGGTCAAAGAGGCCAAGAAGACCTATAACTCCTCCTTAATAGCGGCGGCAAGATCGCGCCCAGCACAGATCTTTAAGATCGTCCGAGACCTAGCTATGCCCAACTCACTGCTGAGGGACAATGAAAATTCAGCTATCTCAGCGGAAGAATTTCAAGTTTTCTTCACTGAGAAAATAATTGCCCTTAGGCGTGATTTACCCTCTATACCTGAGGAGAGGAGCGGGATGGGTAAGGACCCAGCTCCATCGCCTAGCTTGAAACTCGACCAGTTCAAGGCCCTGAATTCAGAGGAGATTAATCAAATCTTGACCGCAGCAAGGGCAACCACCTGCTCTACAGACCCGTGCCCGTCCCATCTGATTAAGTCCTGTGCGGGAGCCTCCTGGCCACTCTGACAGGGTTGATAAATCACTCATTGGAGCTGGGAGTCTTTCCCGATGCGCTGAAGGAGGCTAGAGTCCGCCCGCTGCTGAAGAAGGCGACTGGATCCAGCGGTGTCGGCAAACTACCGTCCGGTCTCAAACCTACCCTTCCTCGGGAAACTGATTGCACGGGCAGTAGCGAGCCACTTACAGGACTTCCTGGAAACCTCAGGAAGCCTGGCCCCCTGCCAAGCGGGTGTCCGCGCCGGGCACGGGACCGAGACCGTCCTGGTGGCCATTACGGACGCCATCCGCCGCCAATTGAGAAGGGAGGTTCGGCTATCCTGGTGCTGCTTGACCTCACCGCGGCGTTCGACACGGTGGACCATGACTTGCTGTTGCGGCGACTATCAGCCATTGGGATTCAAGGCACAGCTTTGGCCTGGTTCGATTCCTTCCTGCGGGGCCGTTCGCAGCGTGTTGAGTGGCGAGGCCAAGCGTCCAAGAAATCCACCCTGGACTGTGGAGTCCCCCAAGGCGCCATTTTGTCACCAACGCTTTTTAACATCTACGTCCAACCCTTGGCAAGCATAGCCAGAAGTTTTGGATTGGGGTGCTACCAATATGCAGATGACACCCAGCTTCTGCTGAAGCTTGAGCCAGGTGTAACATCGGTGCCTGAGAACTTCAGACAAGGACTAGAGGCAGTGACCAGATGGCTCCGCTCATACAAACTCAAGATCAATCCATCAAAGACTGAGATTCTATGGCCGGGACGCCCAGAGCCACCCATTCCGCTGCCTCTCTTTGAGGGAGAGCCGCTGATCCCGGCCCCGTCGGTGAAGAGTCTCGGTGTGATACTAGACTCGAGACTCTCACTGGAGGCCCAGGTTGCTGCGACAAGTAAGGGAGCTTTTTTTCCACCTACGCCAGGCACGTCAACTGGCACCTTACCTTCCATCAGATGCGCTGGCTACTGTGGTCCATGCCACAGTGACATCACGGCTGGACTACTGTAATGCCTTGTACGTGGGGTTGCCGCAGTCAACCACTCGTAAAATCCAGCTGGTGCAGAATGCAGCCGCCAGACTCCTCACCGGGACACCACTGAGATGCCATATCGCGCCATCTCTGCAGCGCCTGCACTGGCTGCCAGTCGAGCTCAGAGCCATCCACAAGATCCTGTCGCTTACCTTTAAGGCCCTCCATGGTGCCGGCCCAGCTTATTTAAAAGACCGCTTGTCCGAACCAGCTCATTTAAGGTCGCCGCGCTCAGGAAACAGGGACCTTCTCCGCATCCCAGGTGTGAGTGAGGCCCGCCTCGACACCACGAGACGGAGAGCTTTTTCCATCGCGGCCCCTGTCCTTTGGAACTTGATGCCGGCGGATCAGAGAGCTATCCGGGACATGCCCCAGTTCCTGACCGCACTGAAGACCTGGCTCTTCCGAAGGCTTATGGCTAAGGACACCTCCCAGACTTAGCCTGAGCTACTGGAACTATTTTAATTAATCTTTTTATTCTTTTAGCTTTTAACTATTGAATTCTTTTATGTGTTTTTGTGTGTAAGTCGCCCGGAGCACTGACGTGGAGGGCGACTCATAAATAATAAAATCAATCAATCAATCAATCAATACCTGAATGGTATACTTTGATATCCTTCTATAGATTATTTTTATATAAAAAAGTGATATACACAATTTTGCATCATTCTTTATTCTTTGCTAGCTTTCATAGCGTGTTTTCAGTATCTTGAATTTCAAACAGGAGTTTGCTTGTTCATGGGTTGAAAAGAGACCAGGGAATGTTTTAGGGGTGTAAATCTTTGCATAGTTAGCTCTTCTCTTTAGGAGTGAATAATTTCAAACTCTTTCTCCTTCCTGGATGAGGTTATGAGAGTTTCTGTGCCTTTTGTACTTTGTTGTACAAAATCATGAAAAATTAATTTTGCATACAATATTTTTGTGTGTGTGGAAAATCATTTTGAGCTAAACTGTGGTGTTCCAGCCTGGTGGCCATAGACAGACACTGGGGGTTCCAGCTGATCAGGGTCAGATCGGGGATGAGGGGTGGCCGGATGGGTACGGGTCTGCAGATGAAAAATTAGCCTGGGATGATGGATGGTTACATGGGTATGGGCCTGAAGATGAGGATAATGATGACTCCATGGACGCCAGTTCTGAATTAGACAGTGAGAGGCCCAGCGACCTTGATTCCCACGAGAACTTTTCCACTCCTTTGTCAGACGAGCATTCCGAGGATAGGGAGGATCGAGTTTCCCAGCACGATAGTCCTGCATCTGGGGCCGCTAATGAGCAGGAATTCGACAGGAGGGCTAGCATCAGATCCTCCCGGAAAGATTGGAGTTTGAGGATGGGGGTGCGTTGGTCACATAGAAAGTAGTTCCCTTTATTAGAGTGTGCCGGGGTCGTTCTAGTCAGACCTGAAGCTATGTTCAGCTTGGAAGGACTTGGGTCCTGGGTTTCAAGTTCGTGAGAACCGCAGGAGCGGTTTGCTTTGCTTTGCAACTTTGTTTTTCATGGGATTTACGCCAGCTCACTTTACCTTCGTTTTGGACAGTTTTGGATTGCTTTTTGCTTCGGGTTTGAATTGCCTTGCATCTTACTATCTTTGGACTATTCCTTATTCTAAATAAAAGTACATTTATTGCATCTGCCTGGTGTGTGTGATCTGGGGGGGGAGGTGCAACATAAACTCAGATGTAGTTAGTGTTAATTAATTTTTGTTTTGCAAACTAAAACATTCTTGGATTATGAACGAATACCAAAGTCATTACTTGTTTTATCAGTTTTCATTAAGTAATACCCTTTCTCCTCAAGGATAAGAAAATTTACCTTTAGTTTTCTTTACATTCCTCTTTGGTCACGTTCCATAATTAACTTCTCCGGGGAGCAGAAACTCCATGAAAGACAAACAAAATCCTACTTTCTGCTACCTCTCAGGGAGATGAGTAAATGCATTGCTTGAGACAAGTTGCATCTCATTTCATACTTCTCCTATATTTTTGCAGGTACTGAGTGAATTTGAGTTGAAGGATACTTTCATTTATCATTGCTGTTTGAAGGAGTTTGATAAATATGTATGTTTTGTTGCTTGTGGATTAGTGTTTCCTTAAAGGGAAAAATGAAGTAAGAACGAAGCAGGAGAAAAATCCCCATCAACCCTACAGTTGATATTTTTCACTTCCATCTTTATGAAGGGGTGGCTTATCTTGAGCCCTGCTCTACTGAAGAGTCGGCTGTGCAATTCGTTTGGGTTTATATTACATTCCAACCTAGTGGTGTGTGGCATGCGAGGTATAAATAGAAGCCTGGATTTGATTTTGTGTTGAACAGTTTTTAATTACCCCAATATATAACCTTTCTGTATAGGCAGATGATACAAGGACCCCAAGCAAGCTGCACAAGCAATTGCAGCTGGGGAACATTTTGAAATACCTCATTGCATCAGCTCCCCTTGCTTTCATTTTGAGAGTAATTGTTCAAGGCTCGCTGATCCATCAGCAAGAGCACATCATTCATTTCTGAATTATTGTTGCTATTGCTTTGGGGTGGTCTCTTGGGGTATCTTCTAAGAGGTGAGCTGGAAAATACCTAGAAAGGTTGGGATCAAGGTTGTATGTTGGGTGGGCACATAGTTTATTTATTTATTTTATTTATTTATTTGTTGAGGCTTCTATGCCGCCGACTCCCGGGGGCTCGCGGCGGCTCACAGGAGCCAAAAGGCAACAATAAAAACAGTGATAAAAACAGCAAAAGCAAATTAAAACAATAAAACAAATAAAAACGGCTAGGCTGTACAGGAATAGCATACATAAAATGCACGGGCCTATTCTCCAAAAGCTTGCTTGAATAGGTGGGTTTTGCAAGCCCGTCTAAACGGGAGCAAGTCCCTTAGGGCCCTGGTTTCGGCCGGGAGGGCGTTCCATAGCGTAGGAGCTATAACTGAGAACGCCCTCCGGCGGGTAGATGTTAAGTGTGCCAACCTTGTTGATGGTATCTCCAGGAGGTTAGCGTCCTCAGACCTTAGTGATCTCGATGGGCAGTATGGAGTGAGACGGTCCCTCAGATACGCTGGCCCCAGGCCGTGTAAGGCCTTAAAGGTAAGAACCAACACTTTGAAGGCGACCCGGTGCTCGATAGGTAGCCAGTGCAGATCCTGCAAAACAGGTGTTATACGGCAACCTGCTGGGGTGCCAGACAGGAGCCGGGCGGCAGTGTTCTGCACCAGCTTGAGCCTCCGGATAGCCGACAGAGGAAGGCCAACGTAGAGCGTGTTACAGTAATCTAGCCTCGAGATGACCGTAGCTTGGATTACCGTGGCCAGGTCGCTCCGGGAGAGATAGGGGGCCAGCCTCCTTGCCTGGCGGAGATGGAAAAAAGCAGCCTTGCTGACCGCAGAGACCTGGGCCTCCATGGTCAACTGGGAGTCGAGATGGACCCCCAGGCTCTTCACAGACGACGATGGGCATAACGCCGCACCGTCCAGGGTCGGAAGCTGAGCACCTACCCCGCCCGGGCGACCCAGCCACAAGATCTCCGTCTTCGCCAGATTCACCCTCAACCTACTGGCTCGCAGCCATCCAGTAACGGCCTCGAGGCAATGTTGGAAATTATCGGGGACGGATCCCGGCCTGCCCTCCATCCTCAGAATGAGCTGGGTGTCATCAGCGTACTGGTGGCACTCCAGCCCATAACTCCGCACCAGCTGTGCAAGCGGCTGCATGTAGATGTTAAATAATAGTTATTTAAGTAATAGTTAGCCAGAGCATTGCTCTAGAAGGGCCAATATCTCCCCTCTTGTCTTGTCTTCCTTTTCTTTTCTGGGAATGATGCTGTCCAGCTCTGAACTGAGACCAAGATTTGACAGAGAAAGTGACAAAGCAGAGAGTGAAATGGAGCTCAGGACATTTGGGAGTTTTGTGAGTATGAGTGGTTATCTTCTTGTGTGAATGAATGCTTGGACCAGGCACGTACTGTATCAATGAATGCAAACCTGTGATAATTGTCATAAGCATTGGCTGATGTTATTTCATAGGAAAGAAAACGTACCTGGCATTGCATTTATTTGTTTCGGAGAAGTAGGTGGGAGTAACATTAATATGCTGGAGAGAACCAGCCTGGCATAATGGTTTGAGCATTGGATTAGGTCTCTGGAAATGAGAATTCATATTCTTGCTTGGCCACGGAAACCAATTGGGTAGCTGACTGCTTATATAAAATAATACAAATGCTTTCCCCCCCACAATTAGGCAGCGATGCACAGTTTTGCAGAGTGAGGTGATGATGATGATGATAATAATAATAATAATAATAATTACTTTATTTATACCCCGCCACCATCTCCTCAACGGGGACTCGGGGTGGCTAACATGAGGCCAAGCCCAAATAATTACAACAAATCAAAATAAAATACATACAGCAAATAATAACATCAAATGAAATGCAAACAAAGCAAGTTAATACAAAATCAAAAACAGGAAATGAAATGGAAAAAAACCCCCAAAGATGAGCACAGCAAGGCTGGGCCAAGTTACAAGGGGTAGAATAAGATATAAAGATATAAACATTCTGGGTGAGATGGATGAATAGGGTAGTGTGCCTGGTGGGAGATTTCAGATGGGAACAAGCAATGGGGTGAATATCACAAAAGGACGAGATAAAGTGCATTGATGGACATATTGTGTTGAGCTGGTCATGGTGTGGGGATAATATTCATTCCTCAAAGGGACACCAAAATAGCCAGGTTTATAAACTTTTCCTGAAGGCTGCCAGGGTGGGCACTTGCCTAATCTCTCTGAGCAGCGAATTCCAAAGCCGAGGGGCCACCACAGAGGAGGCCCTCTCCCTTGTCTCCACAAGTCGTGCTTGTGATGGAGGGAGAAGCGAGAGGAGGGTCTCCTCAGAGAATTGAAGGGGCCGTGCAGGTACATAGAAGGAAATAAGGTCACGAAGGTAGGTGGGTCCCAAACCATTCAGGGCTTTGTAGGTGATAACCTGCATCTTGAATTGGACCCGGAAAATGAATGGGTTGCCAGTGGAGCTTTTTAAACAGGGGGGTAGACCGCTCCCTGTAACTAGCTCCAGTTAATAATCTGGCTGCTGAACGTTGGACCAGTTGAAGTTTCTGGGCCGTCTTCAAGGGCATGTACATGTAGTTTCATAACCTCCCCCCATCCTATTTGAGAGGAAAGAAATTGGCATCACCTTGTCATAGGATTCTTCAGTCCTTTTGTTTTCTTTTCATGGCTTCTGTTTATTTACTTGTTTGGCTAATGTGTTGGCATCTTGGCCACCATTTTGGATTTCCCATAATTCCCTGGAATCTATTGTCATCTGAGATGTTTGAGGAGGGGGTCCTAGCCTACAAGAAGGATTAGGAAGAGTGTTTAGAGTGAATTCTCCAAGTTGTCCTTCAAGTATAGTAATGTGGAAGGATGAGAAAAAGAAAAACATCAAGATTTTATTTTCCATGAAGGGTTTTCTGAGGAAGTTTGGCTCAGCTCTAGTTTTAAATCTAATGCTATGTCATGCTGTAATTGATTTTTTGACCAGAAAAGTATGTTCTGGGGAATGGATAATTTTCTGCCTAAGGTATCCACTGTGGGCTACCTGTGGTCTTATTTCAATGCGCAGGGAAACTATTCTTGGAAGCATAGTTTTATTTTTGAGCTTAGAGGCTACATCATGGATTTAATGCTTGAAATTAATTTACGTTTTCCTGTTTTTGCAGTTCAATAGAATATGGGGCAACTGAAAATATTTGAAGAAATTATACACCAATTTAAAGTAATACAGAGACAGAAGATCTTTTGCTAGTTCCTACAACTTAAAAAAAAGCCTTTGGCAGGAGATGGGTTCTTAATCCAGTTTTGTCTTCTCTTGTCTAAATATGTTATACTGTTAATGTATGTATGCAGGCATAAATCCAACTTCCATAAGTTTTCCTATTGTCTTTTAGGAGGCAGAAATTCACTACGTCCCAAGTGTCATGACGCCTGCCTCCTTGTTCATTCCATGGCCATTTCGTAGGAGCAGAGGGCATTGGAAATGGATCTGCCATGATCCTACAACTAATCACAAAAAGAGGAAGAAGGGTTCTCTAGTAGTTATCCACATCCACCAGAGTTTTTGAAGAATCATAGAGTTGGAAGATATCAGAACTGCCATCCATTCCAATGCATCTGGTTGTGACGACATAAGCTAGGTGCTTCTCTGATGCCCTCCACTTTTCATTAGTCACTAAATGATTCTGGAGGGGGTGTCAAAATGAGGTTGAGTCTAACATGAGAGGATGGGGAGATGACCTGTAGTTCTGCCTATAGTTACATGCTGTGATGCAGGATCCCTGTCAAAATTGAGAGGGGGGGGAGGGAGGAAATACACCCTCTTTCATATATATTTAATTGAAAACCCTGCTTATTTTATCACCAGCTGCTACTTAGTTATGAATAGAGCTTTTAACATTAGGTTTGAACTTTAATTTGTTAATCTTGATCCTTAGATGAGGGAAACTTATTATTCATTGTTCATAACATTAGGGAGATGAAAAATTAATTTGCTTCATAAATTATTAATTCATTAATTCAGTTGTTATCTTTTAAAGAAACAGTGGCAATTACAGAGAAATCCCAGTTGCCTTTTGCACATGTTTTGTTATTATTGCTCACTCCTGCTAAGTTGACTGACTTCGACTTACGGCGATCCCATCAAAGCCTTTCTATCGTCAATAACCCTGTTCAGATCTTGCAGACTTGGGAATGTGACTTCCCTGATTAGTATATCTCTCTCTTTGCCTACTGCCTTCTGACGTACCAAACATGCTCGTCTTTTCTGGTGAGATATTTCTTCTTATGACAGGGTCAATGTACTTCAACTTCATTTTAGTTATGCTGAGTTATTGTTGGCTTCTAATTGTACTTCCATGTTGATTCTGACATATGCCAACCTGGTCCTAGAGTAATTTTTTACAAACTTTATTAAAGAAGGTTTGCCATTGGCTTCCTCTAAAACTGAAAGAATATGATTTGTCCAATGTTGGGTTTACATGGTAGTGAGGGATTCAAACCCTGATCTTAGTCCAACCCTCAGACTACTACATCACACTGACTGTCATTGATATAACTCAGAAAGAAATTCAGTTAAACTTAAGGGATCTTACATCCCAACAAATGTTTTGGTAAGGATCTGAATATCTCTAGCTTCACTGATGCCAGCTGAGTGTAGGATCTCTTAAATGCATGAAGAATAAAAATCTTCAGGTATGGGGAGAAAGAGAAATAAACCAGCTGGAGAGACTTTCAGCATTTTGAGAGTAGCAGAAGGTAGGCAAATTTGAAACATCTCTTCACATTCTTTTTCACACATCACAATACATTCTTCTGGAGCTCAAGTTCATTCTCCCAGGAAGGAGTTTTGTTCTTTTAATATTTCTAGATACCACAAGTTTGCACAAAATCTCAAGATCCTCCAACAATTCTTGACAAAACCCCTTGAAATGAATGATGAGGCAAACCTCTTATCCATTGTACCACAAGAATAATGGGTGTTGCTAGTTTGGCCTGATTTGTTTAGTTATTTCCAAGTTCTGATAGTAAATGTGGTTAACTAGCGAACCAACTTGAAAAAAGTTAGGGAGGGAGGCTGGGGTATCTAATAACTTGTTAAATTTAAATATCAATTTCCAAGCTCTAGATTTGAATTAGTTAATGCAGCTCTTTTTCTTCTGACAACACTTTTCACTGAAATAAGATCAAAGTCAGCCCAAAGCGAATGCCTTAGGCAGGAATGATCTGTTCTTCAGAATGTACTTCTGTTGTCAAAAATTGATTATAGCAAGGCGTAGCATTGCCATTACATTAACATCCAACTCTTTTTCCTCCCTTGGTTATCATGACGCTTGGTTAACACTTGCCAATTCCATTTTGATTCATTACAGTGTTCCTATTGTTGAAAAAGAACAAAATGGGAGAAACGGTAATGCATTAAAAAGTATCAGGACCTTGAAAGAAGAGGTGTGGTATTTTGGAGAACTCACTACAACAGCAGACAAAAAATCCAGAGGAATCTTGAAGTGCTTTAATACAGCTGTGTCTTGCCTTGAGTTCATCTCTGATTATCTGTTGATCTCTCCCTTGATAAAACAAACTAAGAGACATGCGTCTAAAATCTCATACAAATAAGTCAGAACAATTGCAAAAATATTTCTGTATTATATATCAAGACACGTGAGGTGTGCCCCGGTAGGCTGTATGGATCATATAAACACACTGCAAGATTTATAATATCAATGTACAAATAACCCCAAATACATCAAAATGCATATATCAATAGCCAGTCCATAACACGCTTAATTCCTTTAAACTCATAAGAAGTCCCAAGGTCCGTGTGCCACAGTCTGTAATAGAATGTAGACACAGGGGTTCCACAAGTGAGTGTGAACAGGCGTCCTCTGGGAGAAGGGCTGGCAAAACTACATTACCCAGAAAGTGTCTCCAATTGATCCCTTGGTTCTCCCCTTTTCCTTCTTGATCTTAAGAGCAAAGGTGGATATGGACCTAAAGGGACCTAGTTGGTAAGGAAGTCCTTTTTCAGTGACAGGGGGCTCTAATGCTGTGTGGTGTGATTCCACTCTGAAGAAAGGACATTCACTGGATGAGGGGATAGATCCAGTTAGAAAGAATTGCCAAGCAGATTAAGAAGAAAGTAGATTGCACTTGTGCTATAAAGCTCTTGTATATGACTATACCATTGGGCAGTCATCATCATTTAAAATATACAAAAATTGGTTGAAAAACACACTGAAAGCCACAACATGCTTTAGGTTGCTGTAAGTTTTTTGGGCTGTATGGCCATGTTCCAGAAGTATTCTCTCTTGATGTTTCGCCCGCATCTATGGTAGGCATCTACAGAGGTTGTGAGGTCTGTTGGAAACTAGGCAAGTCGGGTTTATATATCTGTGGCATGTCCAGGGTGGGAGAAAAAACTCTTGTCTGTTGGAGGTAGGTGTGAATGTTTCAATTATTTCTCCCACCCTGGAAATTCCACAGATACATAAAACCAATTTTCCTAGTTTCCAACAGACCTCACAACCTCTGGGGATGCCTGCCACAGATGCAGGCAAAAGGTCAGGAGAGAATGCTTCTGGAACATGGCCATACAGCTCAAAAAACGTACAACAACCTAGTGATTCCATCCATGAAAACCTTCAACATACCACGCTTTGCTGTTTTGCACAAAAGGAAACATAGGGTATAAACCTTGTTTTATGCACAAAACAATCACATGCAAATTTTGCACACTATAAGTCTTGAACTGCAAACGTTCTTGTCAATCCAGAATTGTTCTTATCTCAACATGCACAGACTTTCTCGCCATGGGAATAAAGGTGTTAAAATTACTTGTTCAAAGAAACATGGTGAATTTCAGCCCTACTTTTAGAACATTCCAAAAGTGTTCTTGAGCAGAATGATATAAATTTCACATATGTGGCTTAAAAAGTGCAACCACTAAAATTGTAGTTATGCTTGTGGGGTTATGCTTGGGCAATCACAAACAGTATACATCCATTACGCTATAACCCCCAAAATGCAACCTCTGACACAAACAACAGAATTTCCGGTGATAAGTGGTACTGGATTTTGAAACTGAACATTATCTAATAAGTGTCTGCTCTGTCAATTTAATTTTAGAGGGTTTTAAAAATGTTTTTGCATGTTGCTATGTAGGACTTTTTTGCCTGTTTATTAGTTTGTAGGTTTTTTTTCTTTTTGTGTCAGGAGCGACTTGAGAAATTGCAAGTTGCTTCTGGTGTGAGAGAATTGGCCATCTGCAAGGACATTGCCCAGGGGACGGCCAGATGTTTTGGTGTTTTACCATCCTTTTGGGAGTCTTCTCTCATGTCCTCGCATGGGGAGCCAGAGCTGACAACTTATCCGCCTTCTCTCTGGATTCGAACCTGCGGCCTGTCGGTCTTCAGTTCTGCCAGCACAAGGGTTTAACCCATTGTGCTACCGGGGGCTCCTTGTATGTCACAAAAGCCTATACATTGTTGGGTAGAAATATGTTTGTGAGTCAATTGATCATGCACAGTATACGTAAGTCTTGGCAAAGGCAGACTTAAGGCTTTGCCCTTCCCTGAAGGAGTCTAATTTACCATCATTGTTTAAATCTGTGGCTCTGAAACTGAACCAACAATGTGTTTATCTTTGTGCTGTCCAAGGAAGACAAATATTTTATCCTGTTAACAGGCCTCTGCATAAATTGAGTTAGAATAATAAACTTAATTGTGACATGTTGATAATTGCGGTATCTACCTAGAAGCTGGGTCCTTTCTTTTCTTGGTCCTGATAACAATCTGGAGAGTAGGAAATGTGATGGGGTAGTTGCATTTTATGTTCCTCTTGCTACTACGTCCTTTTGTCCTAAAACAATCTTATGTCTCCTGGGGGAAGGGCACATGGGTAACAGTCTCCCACTGTTAGCAAAGGTTGTAAATATCCCTGCTAGGGCAAGGAGGCACGGAGAGTAGGAAGCATAAATCAATTGTGTTTGCCATTACCTTCACTTACTGTTACATTTAACATAACCCTTAAGAGGGCTCCTCTTGCTTGCAGTTTCTCTAGAATTTTAAGATTGTTTAGGAGCATCCTTTTAATTATTTACGTTATTTTTATACCCCAACTGTTAACCAAAAAGACTCCCTGAGTGTCTTAGCTATAATTTATTCCACAGTGATTGTATTGTGTATGAACCAAATAAAGACTCTGATGGTTTACTCCTTGCACTCGTATCCGTATGTCAGAGACAGGGAGTACTCATTCTCAGTTGTGATAGTTTGGGATGTCTTTTAATTATTAATAAATGTAATATTTATTTATTTATTATTCATTTTTATATACCGCTCCTTCCGGCAGACTCGGGGCGGTTTACATAATTCACATACAATATCACAATGCAATTTAATACATTCTACTGAAACATAAAAACATAAAAGCATAGAAATACAACTACCCCTAAAAACAAGCGTCTACAATAATCACAGATTAAATTCTGAACTTATGTCTGATTTCATTAGCCGGTGAGGTTAAAAGCTTGTTTGAACAAGAAAGTCTTACAAGCTCTCCAAAACGGGGCTAATTCAGTGATGGTGCGAACCTCATCCGGCATGGAGTTCCAGAGAGATGGTGCAGCCACATAGAAGGCTCTCAATCTCGTTGATGATAGCCAACAAGAGTGGATCGACAGCACTACCAGGAGGTTTTGTTCTTCTGAACGTAGTGATCTCGGGGGAACATATGGGGTGGGATGGTCCCTCAGGTACACTGGCCCTAAGCCATACAAGGCCTTGAAGATTAATACCAGCACCTTGAAAACAATTCGGTACTCTATTGGTAGCCAGTGTAGTTGCTGCAAGATGGGTGTTATATGCTCTCGGACCGACGCTCCCGCCAGAAGTCGAGCAGCAGCATTCTGCACCAGCTTGAGTTTCAGGATTGTTGCCAAGGGAAGGCCTATGTAGAGGGCATTACAGTAATCCAGCCTCGAGATGACCGTCGCCTGGATCACCGTAGCCAGGTCACCTCTGGACAAGTAGGGAGCCAGCCGCCTAGCCTGCCTCAGATGGTAAAATGCGGTCTTGCATACCGTGGAGAATTGTGTCTCCATCTATAGCAATGGGTCCAAATGGACCCCCAGGCTCTTTACAGAGGACGACGGGCTTAGAGGCTCACCGTCCAGGGTAGGCAGCCGGCAACCACTCAATCCAGGGCGACCCAGCCATAGGATCTCCGTCTTCGATGGCTTAACCTTCAATCGGCTAGCCCGCAGCCATCCAGTCACAGCTTCAAGGCATTGATGGGAACAATCAGGTACGGTCTCCGGCCAGCCATCCATTCTCAGCACAAGCTGGGTGTCATCCAGACCGAAGTCGCGAACCAGCTGGGCCAGTGGGCGCATATAGATGTTAAACAGTAGTGAGGAAAGGATGGCCCCCTGGGGAACCCCACAAGTTAATGGGAGCCTCCCAGAAACTCCCCCCCCCACCTCCACTCGTTGTCCCCGGTCCTGGAGAAAGGAAGCCACCCATGTAAGGGCAGTCCCCCTGACTCCCGACATGGCTGAACGGTGGGTCAACAGCGCATGATCTACCGTGTCAAAGGCTGCTGTCAGATCTAACAGAACAAGCAGCACTGACCCATCCTGGTCCAGCTGGCAGCGAAGTTGGTCTGTAATGGAGACAAGCACGGTTTCCATCCCATGCCCAATACGGAAACCGGACTGGAAGGGATCAAGTCCAGCTGTGTCATCTAAGAACCGTTGCAGCTGATCCGCTACTGCCCTCTCAGTTACCTTGCCCAGAAACGGCAAGTTCGAAACCGGGCGGCTATTATGTCCTTTGTGTCCAAGTTCCATCATCACCTGGCAGAAATTCTGGTGTTGTGATAGTTCTGTAATGTCCTGCATCCATGAATTCTATATTTATGGATTCAATCATCCATGCCTTGGAAATATTTTTAAATGTCCGGGAAGCAAACTTTGATTTTGCCATCTTTTATAAGGATATCATTTTACTGCATCATTGTATATAATGATACTTGAGGATACAAAAAAATATCCACAGGGAATCCTGGAATCAAAGCCCAGCAGATATCACGAACACACTGAGGGTTCCTGGAGTGAAGAGCGAAATGGATTTCAGTAGTTGTTGCTAGGTTTGGTTGTATGAAAAGCAGAACGTATAGAAATCCCCTCTTGTACACAATCTTTAAAGATATTGGAGTAGTTTCCACTTCGACAACCCTATCTATACCTTGCCACCCTCTTCTGACCCACAGATACACTCTCTGTAGTTTCTCTTGCTCCAAAATCATGCGGAAATATGAGATGGTAGAAAGATCAGCTGCTGCCCCTTTAAGGATACAAGGAAGGTGGAACTATCTGAAGACATACTGCCTAATCTTTCAGTTATCCAATTCTTTTTAAGGATGTAGGCTTTCTACATCTCACTGGTAGAATTCACTTGGAGCTATCCAGGGTTCTGATGTTTGCTCATTTTCATTTCTCTTGTTATTGTGCAACCAACTTACTTTGTTGACTTGATTTACTGTATGAAGACTCTCCTTATCCATGCATTCTGCATCCATGGATTCTACCATCCTCTATACATATTTTTAAAAATCTAAAAAGCAACATTTGATCTTGGCATTTTGTATAAGGAGCACTATTTAGGATGCCATTTATTCAATGAGATTTGGGTAATAGTGGATACTGAGTGCTTGCTAGATTGCCACGTTTCACAGAAGTTTTGGATTTTTTGAAATATACTTTCAGAGTTGATCCTTTTGAACGTTGGAATGAAATTCCTGGAAAGGGAACACTTGGAAAGTTCAGATAAAGCAGAAAGTAAAATAGATGATTTGACATTGATACTACATGGTAAAGAAATCCACCAAAGTACAAATGTTATAAATAAACACATTTGAAAATGTACCTTTAGAAACAGATATTTGGAAATAACCTTTAGAGGGATGATATGAATTACAGATCAAAGTCTAGCATCTGTACTCCAGCATAATGCATAGGTCTGCAGTCACAATACCACTCCATTTCCCTTTTTATTTGAAGTTATGTGTGATGGCACTGCAACACTCACCATTTCCGTGTTACTCCTGCTACTTACTGAAAACAAAGCATTCCGGATGAACTACTATCGAACAATGTGGGATAATAGTGTTGAACTAAGTGGGACTTATTTCTCAATACATGTGTATGCAATTGTAATATTTGGAACATTGCATCTCCTCTTCAGGTTTAAAAACACAGTAGAGCTTTTATCTTTCTGACCTAGTTGCTTGGTCTTCCTTCTGAATAACTTTTTATATATTTGTCCTTAGTATGGTGATAGATATGTGGGTGGGTGGAGATAAACAAGCTTTTTAGGTCTACACAATGGTGGCAAACCAAGAATAAACAAGCCACTGCTATTAACTAGAGGATGTTGCTTTGGAGACTTTTGGACATTCAAGGTCTGCGTTTAGAAAAATTGAAAACAAAGCAAAGGCTGTGTCAGCTGAAATAGGTTGGGAAAGACAGTATCTGACTTGCTGCTATAAATTTTGAGCTGGTGAAACAGAAAGAATGATCTACAGTAGTAGCATTGAGGGTCACAGGTTGCATTTTCTAGGAGAATCCAGGCCGCATTGCCACCATCACTTTGTCCCAATGGATAACCTTGACAACCTTGACTGAGGTTGATGAATGGGAGATTCTGGGAGCACAGTGAAGGCATTCTCATTAGATAGGCAATTTACTTGTCTTTTTGTTGTAGAGTTATAGGGTTGTAATTTGTAAGAGAAACCAGAGGCAGTCCAGTCCTGGACATAACTGTACCTTAACCTACTCCCATTTCTTTGTGTCTTTCTTCACTGATATTTTAAAGCTGAGGTCAGGACCTGTGCCTGAGTGTTCATATTATATACAGCAATGAGTTTATATGGATGACAATGCATTTCAATGCTAAGGATGCTTGTCTAAGGTCAGTGGCCCAAGGAGACACAGTCTCTCTCTTCCTATTCCCTCCAAAGCTTTAGCTCCAATCCTTAAAGGTCTCTTTACTTAAACTAGGTGATAGAATAGCTTCCCATTGGTGCAGTGGTTCTCAACCTGTCGGTCTCCAGATGTTTTGGCCTTCAACTCCCAGAAATCCTAACAGCTTGTAAACTGGCAGGTATTTCTGGGAGTTGTAGGTCAAAACACCTGGGGACCCACAGGTTGGTTATCTAACAGCAGTCTGTCCTTGTCACCTCTCTGGGTCATTTGCTCCCATCTGACACAAAGAACCCTCTCTGTTCTCGGCATATCTCTCCTTTCTATAGCATCATGGAAAAGTTAGATCTAACAAACTTAAAATTGATCATCTTGAAATTTTAAAGAAAAAACACCCTATTAATATTTTCCTTGGACCATGGTTCCGCTCCATTAAGAAATGCAATAGATTGCTAGAGAAAATCTTTCATGATCTCATTACTCAAGATTCTCTTAATCAAAGATATTCACTGATAAAAGTTCACTTAAAATACCAAAGGAAGCAAACTTTCAGGTAATCATAACACATATTCCACCACCAAACTACTAAAACTACCATGGATCTTTACAGTTGATCCTCTATATCAGTGGTTCTCAACCTGGGGGTCCCCAGGTGTTTTGGCCTACAACTCCCAGAATTCCGAGCCAGTTTACCAGCTGTTAGGGTTTCTGGGAGTTGGAGGCCAAAACATCTGGGGACCCCAGGTTGAGAACCACTGCTCTATATCCACAGATTCAATTATACATGGCTTGAAAATATTAAAAATATTTCAATGAGAAGTGTGGACCTTCTTTTGGTTGATGAGATAGTCAAGTTAACTAGGATTATTGTTGTTGTGTGCCTTCTAGTCGTTTCAGACTTATAGCAACCCTATGTTTAAAGTTTTAGGGTGGGGGCTAGGTAAATGACCTTGAAGGACCGCATCCAGGCCACAGACCTTAGATTGGACACTCCTAATTAAAGTAAACATTACGTTAAAGCAACATTACAAAAAGTTATTTCCTTGCGCTGTGGCTTTTAGACGTCTATCATTGGCTATGCTGCCTGGAGATGTCTGGGAGTAGTTTTTACCTAAAGACACATCTCCATGGGCAACAAAATCAGGGGTCTTTTCCAACCAGCTCCAGATTTTTCCTTGGTGTTCAGCTCAGTCTGCTCCCAAAACTATCTTAGTGGCAGGAGCAGGATCCTTCTTGTCTAATCAGGACAAAGGTGAATCGACCCTGCTGAACAGTTACCCTTACCTGTGTTGTTGTCCTTTGCTTGTGAGGGCTGGATACAATCTTCTGCATCCAGTTAACATTTGTTGTTGTGTCTTCATGTGGTTTCCCACTACTATAAACTTAACAAAATGCTATAATGAGGTTTTACAGAGCTAGCCCAGGATCATCCAGTGGGTTTCCATTAATCTGAACCTTGATCTCCTGAGTCATAGTCATCATGCTGGCCATACTTACTATATAAATAAATGTCTTCCCATAGCTTCTTGTGTTGTGGACATCCTTCCTTAGGCAATCCCTTGTTGTCTGAGTATCATGGTCTTCCAAGGGTTCCATGTAGCTGCAGTAAATCTTGCCAACTGAAAGGTTCATAGTTCGAAGCCAGGTCAGGGTGAACTCCTGACCTTCAGCCCAGCTCCCGCACCCACCTAGTGGATTGAAAACAACAGTGCGAGTAGATGAATAGGAATTAAGTTGGGAGGTATTTTAGGCATGGCGTTTCGGAGGAAAGTTTATGAACAAAGAAAGCTTTTGGCAAGGAGATGGAGCAACAGCATCCTCCTGTGGCCAGAAGCAAGCACAGCCTCCAAACGATGCCGAATGATGAGACAAAGCCTAAATATACCTCTATCTGTTATCTGTCTTGTCATTGTATAATCGGCATTGCATATTTATTTATTTACCTTATTTTTACCCCGCCCTTCTCCCACAAGGGGACTCAGTGATGCTAAACAAATACAATTAGTAAAAACAGCCAGTACAAAATATTACATATAAAATTATCAATAAAAGCAATGTTTGCCATATATGTGTTCTTTCATCTGCCCTGAGTCCCCTTCGGGGTGAAAAGGGTCAAGCCTCTTCACCACGACAAGGTGACAATCCATTGAGGGGGCATTGATGCTCCTTTAACATGTTTTCTTCCAGAGCATATGAAGCACACTCATGCAGTTTGCTCCTGATCCTATCCCCATCTCATTACAGTGAACATTCCATGCAGTTTCCTTACTCTTTCCTGTTGCACAATTTCTGTCTCTTGTTATATGTAAACAGGAAAAGGAAGTGGGTGAAAGACCGGAACTGTGCACCGTGCAGTCCATTTGTTTATCCTCCAATCCTGGATGCATAGTTGCATCTAATACATATGTTTTGTGTATTCATCCCATTCTAGCTTTTATGCACTGGTTAGGTATGTGCATGGTGCTTTACCCTGTTTCAATACGTTTTACAGTTTCTTTTTTCTATAAAGCGTTGCACTCATAAATGTCTTCCATCCTATCAGCTGAAATCTATGCCCTTGCTATCCTTGTTTTATATCGCCTCCAAGGATATGTATTTCCCCTTCTATCCTTGGTGAGAATTAACACAAGTAAGCAGCATCCGTTTCAAGCCTTCAGGCCAGATTCTCAAAGACAGCCGCATTAGTGGAGTTGAATTACTGAGGCCTACGCTGTTTGAAGTTTTAGTTCTGAGCTAGCTAAGGAGGTCAGGTTTAATTTCATTGGTTTGTGCCCAGAAAGGAGCAGAAACCACTTAAAATAAATGTGAAATAATATTGTAATTAATGTGGTTGCTTTCTGTGCCTAGGAGCATAAGCTGTGAAATGTCTGGTTCTGATTTTATCATCCTGAAGGCTAGAAAGTGGCTGTAGGCAAACCATTTCACTTCTTACCTTTTATACGAGAATAAGAATGTTGGCCTACTTCAACAGCCTCTTGTATTGTGCAAAGATTAATGAGGCAATAATGAGACATAGAATACCTTGACTTTCTATACCTTGACCCAACAGCTATCTTAGATGGTCTAAAATCTTAATTTAGTCACCAAATACCTACCCAGCAAGAAAGACCTGATAGTACTCAGGAATGCATTCTGGTGTGTCACAGAAGAATGCTGGCTCACAGCTATGGGATATCTACATGGATCCTATGTTTTCTGCACCATGTAGATTGAATGCTCTTGTTGTTCAAACCATGTCCCTTCTGTGGAGTTGATAAACAGCCACTCTTAGTTGATAGTAATAGAAATTAGTCTGTGTGAGGATTGGAGATGGAACCTCACAAGATCCATAAACTTTCGAAGCTATAGCCACAATCGTTACTTGTCCAAGCTTTAATACTGTAAGCTCTCCATTTCAGTAGGAGATATGTTCCTGAACTTTGCATGGTTACACAAAACTGTGGATAACACCAAACTCTATTGAAAGGAAGGTTCTTCTTCTTACCAATCCCAATTAATATATAGAGTTCGTTCTAATGATTACTGCAACACAGTTTTTTTATTTATTTACTAGCTGTACCTGGCACGCGTTGCTGTGCCCTTTTTAGGAGATGCGAGAAAGTCCAATCATCCACGGTGTGCCCTCCTCTAAACTGCAGTTGGATGGAGTGTGGGTCATGGGGGGCATGGTGTGCCAAGTTGGGTCTTGATTGGTCTTGGTTCTGGGCCACAGTGGTCTGTGGGGAATGATGGGTTTTGAAGTACTACAAATCCCATTTTCCATGGCGGTACTTCAAGTCCCATCATGCATGGTCGGGGCTCTGTGTGCCAAGGTAGGTTACTGTAAATTCAGGCCATACACAATGTTCCATGAGCTGAGGCCTAGTTAGGAACAGCAAGTTAATGAAGCCTTACTGTCAATTCAGGCCATACACAATGTCCAATGAGCTGAGGCCTAGTCGGGAGAATCAAGTTAATGAAGCCTTACTGTCAATTCAGAGCGTAAACAGCTTCCCAGTAAGTGAGGCCTAGTTAGGGAAATCAAGTTAATGAATTATTACTGTCAATTTAGAGCGTAAACAGCTTCCCAGTAAGTGAGGGCTAGTTAGGGAAATCAAGTTAATGAAGCCTTACTGTCAATTTTGGGCGTGGTCTGTGATTTTTCGGTTGGAAGTGATTTGGGTGTTTGTGTTGGGGATTGGCTTAGGCCTTTTCCTTATTCTGTTTTGGCAGTTTATTATGGATTGGAATTTTCATGTTGGCTGGCCAGTGCAGCAGTTATGCAAATCCGCCCTTATTGGCAGCCAAATATGTTGTTCAGATAGTAGAGGCTGGGTGAGTCTTTGGCTGCCCCGGAGGATGCTGGTAAATGTAGTTTTATTTTTACTCGTTGTTTTGGGGGCCTTTTAGGTTTTGGGGGGGAAAGTTTCTTTGCTACAAACGTACCTTGCTTGAGGCCTATTTCTGTTGGCAAGTATTGTGTTTCTGCGTTGTAAGGTTTCTTTGTTTGAGGTATACATCACATGACATGAACCCATTTATATAATAGATTTCGGGATTTTACCCCGCTCTTCTCAACCCCCAAGGGGGGACTTAGAGCAGCTTACAGTACGGCACAATTCGATGCCCACATAATAACAATATAAACCCCAAAACCCTTCAACAATTAAAATACATTAAAAATACATTAAAATACAACTACATTAGCACCATACACATTCACTCTGGATTAAAACAATGTTCAGTCCATAAAAACATTGGCCATAATCACCCACTTTCCTTAAAAACCAATCTAAAATGCTGCCTTGTGCTGGTGTACAAATGCCTGGTCCCACAGCCAGGATTTTACTTTTTTCCTGAAGGCCAGGAGGGATGGGGTGGATCATACATCAATAGGAAGCGCATTCCACAGGTGGGGAGCCACCACCAAGAAGGCCCTATCCTCGTCCCCACCAGCCTCATCTGAGACGAGGCGGGAGCGAGAGCAGGGCCTCCCGGATGATCTTAGATTACGAGGTGGGACATAGTGGCTGATGCGTTCGGACAAGTAAGCTGGGCCAGAACCATATAGAGCTTTAAAGGTCAAAATCAGCACTTTGAATTGAGCCCGGAATTGGACAGGCAGCCAGTGGAGCTGACACAACAGGGGGGTGGTATGCTCCCTGTATGTAGCTCCCGTTAGAAATCTGGCTGCCGCCCGCTGGACTAATTGCAATTTCGAACTGTCTTCAAAGGCAGCCCCGTAGAGTGTGTTGCAGTAATCTATTCGGGATGTGACCAGAGCGTGGACGACCGTAGCCAGATCAGACTTCCCAAGGTACGGGCGCAGCTGGCGCACGAGTCTTAACTGTGTAAAAGCTCCCCCGGCCACCGCTGAGACCTGGGGTTCCAGGCTCAGCGATGAATCAGGATCACTCCCAAGCTGCGAACCTGCATCTTCAGGGAGTGTAACCCCATCCAACACAGGCTGTAACCCTATGCCCTGTTCGGCCTTGCGACTGACCAGGAGGACCTCTGTCTTGTCTGGATTTAGTTTCAATTTGCTAGCCCTCATCCAGTCCGACACAGCGGCCAGGCACCGGTTCAAGGTCTGGACAGCCTCCTTGGTGACAGATGGGAAGGAGTGACAGATCTGGACGTCATCTGTGTACAGATAACACCTTACTCCGAAACTCCGAATGATCTCTCCCAGCGGTTTCATGTAGATGTTGAATAACATCGGGGACAGAACTGAACCCTGAGGGACTCCACAGGACAACGGCTGTGGAGCCGAACAGGTGTCACCCAATGACACCTTCTGGGTACGACCTTCCAGGAAGGATTGGAGCCACTGCAGAGCAGTACCCCCAAGCCCCATGTCTGCAAGGCGACCCAGAAGGATACCGTGGTCAACGGTATCGAAAGCTGCGGAGAGGTCCAGCAGTTGTAAATACTGGGGCATTCATTTTGACTTAAGGGCAAATCCGCTCCTGCCATCTATCGATGATTAGACAGAGAACCTTTTCCGTAGCGGCGCCGGTGCTTTGGAACGCCCTCCCGGACAGTACCCGTTTTATGTTTTATGCAATGTAGGGCTACATGCCGACATGTGGTGACATGTTGCCCGTTATATTTGTTGTCATCCGCCCCGAGCCTGCTGGGAGGAGCGGAATACAAAAACGAACAATAAATAAATTAATAAAATAAATAAATTATATCTGCAAGCACTTCTTCCTCAATTTTAGTGGATTGAGTACTTTTGAAGATCAAGATTATTTGCCAAGCTCTTTTCTGCTTGGCTTTTGTTTCTCGGGAGAAACATGAAATTGGGTTTTCTAGGATTTCAGGATGAGCCAGTGTGTTTACCCAAACATTTACAGGTGATTTCCAAGGGATACAGTGATCTTGTTTACGCTGTGTATAAAAAGATTAGAGGGAATTAAGTCAATTGAATGAGAATATTTAACAATCTCTTGCCTTCTGTTCTTAGTTTTGCATGCCATTGGTCTCTATTTAAGGTTTTGTTTTCCCTTTTCTTTATTCTTTGAGTAATCTGAATGTCTTACAACTTTGTTAATCTTATATAGATAGATAGATTAGGTAAATATCTTAGCTGATGAAATGTGCTGCCTCCTTTCTTTTGGGGATGTTGTCGAAGGTTTTCACGGCCGGAATCATTGGGTTGCTGTGAGTTTTCCGGGCTGTATGGCCATGTTCCAGAAGCATTCTCTCGTGACGTTTCACCCACATCTAGGGCAGCCATCCTCAGAGGTTGTGAAGGATTTTGGAAACTAGACAAGGGAGGTTTATATATCTTTTGAAAGTCCAGGGTGGGAGAAAGAACTCTTGTCTGTTCGAGGCAAGTTGTCTAGTTTCCAATATACCTCACAACCTCTGAGGATGCCTGCCATAGATGTGGGTGAAACGTCAGGAGATAATGCTTCTGGAATATGGCCATACACTCTGCAAAACTCACAGCAACCAAGACATTTTCAGTGTTCTCTGTTTCTGATGACAGTTCTGGAGAAGTTAAAATGGTGGTAAGGAAGCTTTAGTTCACTCAGCTGCCAGAGCTCTGAAGGTCTGCTATACCCACTTTGTTTCTCATTCAAGAGATCAAAATAGGATACTGGTAACAACAACAACATTATTGGAATATAGTAAGAATAGAAGAGTGTAAAAAGAGCATTGATAGATTAGTCCAAGAGCTGTCTTAGTTCAGAAGTGCAGCTATTGGAGAGGGGTCGAAATAAGGACATTATTTTTTCAAATGAAATTTTCCCCATTGCCAAATTTCAAAAATTGCAGGGAATAAGACATTGAAAATCATTTCCACGTTTTCCATACTTCCTGTATTTGCAGTCCTCTGGTAGCTCCATCTGCCCTTTTTCTTGGGTTTCCTATATTGCATATCTAAAATCTCAAAAATCAGACTGCAATGCTAGAAATTTGATGACTCAAGGAAAAATGTCATTGGGGTCCTACTTTTGTGCCCCCATTCCCTATTGCCATAACCCTGACCTAGTCCGATATTGATTTCACTGAATATACCAGGGAGCTCTGGCGTGGGCTGGTCCATGAGGTCACGAAGAGTCGGAAGCGACTGAACAAATAAACAACAACCAGGGGACATTCCTTCTGATATTAGAAATTAGAGGACTAGTTGCCATTAGTTGCTCTATCTCTCTATTGTCCTCCCAACCCTGCACAACACCTGGAAAACACAATCTACAGGCATCATACTCAACTCCTGGAATGATTCCATCAGCGGGGGCTCCGAAAAATCCTGCAAATCTGTTGGGAAGACCAGAGGACACGCTGGAAGAAGCAAAGACCACTCGCATTGAAGCAATGATCCTCCACCATCAACTTCGCTGGACTGGCCACATTGTCCAAATTCCTGATCACCATCTCCCAAGTGGTTATTCTATCTCAAGAATGGAAAGTGGAATGTTGGTGAACAGTAAGAGAGATTTAAAGATGTGCTTAAAGCCAACCTTAAAAACTGGCATAAACACTGAGAACTGGGAAGTCCTGGCTGTTGAGTGTTCTAACTGGTGGTCAGCTGTGGCCAACAGTGCTGTGGCATTCGAAGAGGCATGAATGGAGGGCAAAAGGGAGAAACGTGTCAAGAGGAAAGCACGTCAAGACAATCCTGACAGGGACCGCCTTCCACCTGGAAATCAATGTCCTCACTGTGGAAGAACACCTTGATCAAGAATAGTCTCTACAATCACCTACGGACCCACCTTCAACACACTACACTTGGAAGACAATCATACTTGAACATGAGTGATTGCTGATGAGATATTAGAGGACTAGTTGCCATTAGTTGCTCTATCTCTCATGAATTGATATAGGACATGTCTATACGCATGAAATAATGTGGACTTCTTACTCGGGTGCTGCAGGGAATCAACAGGATACATGGCTGGATTTCCAGCAATTGTGTTGCATCTATTCATTAATCTGGCTCAAGAGGAAAGCTCCAGAGTGATTCCAGAGTTTTGGAGAGTTGTACAATTGGATTGGGCTGGATCTGGCACAATTCACTGTCCACATGTTAATCAACCTACAGTTGTGTTGCTGGTTACAAGTAGCTTGTTAGTGATATCATTTCTGGTGTGGTCACAACAGGGTGCCTAGCCAAGTAACCAGGAAAAGCAATATCGCCAGCAAGGCTCTGAGAGAAAGATGTTTGTGCATGCCAGCCAGCTGAAGGCGAATCCGTCGAAGACGGAGATCCTGTGGCCCGGTCGGCCTGGGCTGGGTGGGTGCCTGTTGCCTACTCTGGACGGCGAGCGGCTTAGCCCATCGCCATCGGTTAAGAGCTTGGGGGTTCAGCTGGACTCCTCGCTGACCATGGAGGCTCAGGTCTCCATGGTCAGCAGGACGTCATTCTTCCACCTCCGACAGGCTAGGCGACTGGCACCCTACCTGTCCAGGGACGACCTGGCCACGGTAATCCAAGCGACTAGACTACTGTAATGCCCTCTACGTTGGCCTTCCCTTGTCGACAATTCGAAAACTCAAGCTAGTGCAGAATCCCGCTGCTTGCTTGCTGGTGGGATCGCCAATGAGAGAGCACATTACACCTATTCTCCGGCAGCTGCACTGGCTTCCTATTGAGTACTGAATTGCCTTCAAGGTGTTGGTTCTGACCTTTAAGGCTTTACACGGCCTAGGGCCTGCGTACCTGAGGGACCGCCTTACCCCGTATTCTCCCCCGAGATCACTGCGTTCAGATGAACAAAATCTGTTGTTAGTACCATCAATCCGCTCCTGCCATCTATCTACGACTAGACAGAGAACTTTTTCTGTAGCTGCACCGGTGCTCTGGAACTCCCTCCCGGACAGTACCCGAGCCATCTCGGAGTTGGCCCCCTTCCGAAGGGCATGTAAGACCGCCCTTTTCGACCTAGCCTTTAACTAGGCACATTGAACCAAGAACTGCGTCGTATATCATCCCATGCCCTGTGTTTGTGATGTAATGTGTTTTAATGTGTTTTTATGCTTTTTATGCTTTTATTGTAGGGCCACATGTCGACATGTTGTGACATGTTGCCCACTTATATTTACTGTCACCCGCCCCGAGCCTGCTGGGAGGAGCGGAATATAAAATTGAACAATAAATAAATAAATAAATAAATAATAGAGCCACAACAACAAAAGTCCCAATGCGTCATCAGCCTAGTAGGCCATATGGACATCCAAAGGGCTCAGGGGACGCTCCAGGCTGCATCTTAGCTGCTTCGGAACAGTTTATCCAAAATAAATTAGGTAGATCCAGACATGACCCTAATCTTACATGAGTCCTATCTAAGTGGCAGATATTTTTTCTCTCAGTGAATTTCACAGTTTAAACTATCTAGTTTGTGAAAAATATATTTTTTTCTTTCTCTAACCTCCAAGCATTCAGCTTTAGCAAATGATCCCATGTTTTCATTTTCTTGGGGGAGTGGGAAGAGAGAGAGTGAGAGAAAGCGAAATCTTCTCTCACTTTCCTTTCCCTCTTACTGTACACTTTTGAGAACATGTAAATTTATCTGTGTTACAATATAATTTTTCTCAAAAAGAAAAAAGCGAGCAAAAAAGCAGTTTCCTTTTCTCCGTGCCTTTTTCTGACTTCCTTTGTTCAAGATACTTAGATATTTAACCACATTTTAAAAAAGAAAGGAATAAATAAGCTGCTTGCAGTGTTAGATTCAGATTGTTGCTGCACATGTCATGCTTAACACATTCCTGCAATGTACTGGATTCCACTACCAGAAACAAGAGACAGCTCTCTAAATAGCACAAAACAGTCAAGAATCATTGATGGTTGCTCTCTGCAATGCATTCTTATCATTCATTATCTCTAATTGGCTTAATTGCACATTATTGTGCACATCTAGTTGCCGTTTTAAGAATAAGATTTAACAATCTGATGATGTAATCTAAGATCTGATGCCTGTACGGAATATTCATCAGGGACTGTATAGATTTTATTATTACAACAGGGAAAACAAAACAAAACAGGATATTTGCAATATCCCGGCAAAAAAGAAACAGCAAGGAATGGTTTGAATTGATTGATTTTTGTTGTTGTTACTGGTGGTCTCAATAATAAAGGAAGAGATTACTGACAGTGGCGAGAAACTTGTGGGAATGGGACACTTTGCTGATGTAGAAATTACTTAGGTGATCCCTCATAGCTTGAGAATGATGGCCTTCCAAATGTAGTGCCTTGGCGGCGGGTCCGTCGGTGATTGTGGAATCCTGTTCGTGATCCGCATGTTCTCTTGCAGTGGGGGCATCGGTTTCCAGACGGAAGGCGGTCCCGGTCAGGGTTGGCTTGATGCGCTCTTGGCACATTTCTCCCTTTCGCCCTCCATTCTTGCCTCTTCGAATTCTACAGCACTGCTGGTCACAGCTGACCTCCAGTTAGAGCTCTCAAGGGCCAGGACTTCCTGGTTCTCAGTGTCTATGCCACACTTTTTAAGGTAAGCTTTAAGCCAATCTTTAAATCGCTTTTTCTGTCCACCAATATTATATTTTTCATCTTGAGTTGGGAGTACAGTAACTGCTTTGGGAGACGGTGATTGGGCATTCAGACAATGTGGCCAGTCCAGCCACGTTGTTCGAATGCCCGATCACTGTCTCCCAAAGCAATAGAAAATGTTGCACAAGTGGTTGTGCTTTATGAGAGATTGTATAAGGGTGCATCTACACTGTAGAATTAATGCAGTTTGACACCACTTTTTATTTATTTATTTATTTCAATTATTTATAACCCGCTCTTCTCTACCCCCGAAAGGGGGACTCAGGGCGGCTTTATCAGTCCTGGCTCAGTGTTATGGAATCTTGGGAGTTACATTTTTACAAGGTATCTAGCCTTCTCTGCCAAATAGTGCTGGTGATTCACCAAACTACAACTTCCATGATTCCATAGCTTTGAGCCATGATTGTTGAAGTGTCAAACTGCATTAATTCTGCAATGTAGATGCACCCGTGGTGGCTCATAAGCATACTCTTTCCTTCTGCCATTTTTGCAGATCTATTGTGGGCCGCCTGCACTGAACTAATAATCAAGCTTTTGGCATTTAGTCATTAAAAATTGGAATACAGATATCTGCAACCATCCTTGATAAAAGTAAAAACCAACTCAGTTTTGTTTGATAAAGACATTGATCTATCCAAATAATCTTCTTAATATCCAGAAAATTGTTTTGCTCAGCAATATGTTATCTCGGCACGCTGTTGTTGAAGAGATAATGCGATAGAAAAAAACCCAGGAAAAATGTTACTTTCGCTCTCTAGAGTGCAGTTGCTGATTAAATACTAATAAAAAGGGCGAATACAGTGTAGAGATTGCTAGCATCTATAATTATACACTTTCAGATTGAAAAATAGGTTTGCTCAGCGGATAGGAAGCCCTTGGGATGGATAATAGACCAATAAGAATTTTGCACAATTTTCTCCTGGTGTTCATTCATTGTGCCAAAGCATTGAATAAGTGTTATTTTGTGGGGAAAATACATGCTTTTGCTCAAAAAGATTCTGTTTTCTTTCTAGATAATGGGTTTTCTTTGCAGAAAACATCTTTTCTTGTCTCCTTTCTTTATCTTTTCTTTTCTTTCTTTCCTTCTTTCCTTCATTCTTTTTGGTCCACAAAATACTTCATGTACATTTCTAGGTATCTTGAGTATGGCAATACTGAACAGGAACACTAATTTCTTCTGCAGTTTGGAGAACTCTAACTATTCATATGTGCGAGGACAAAATAAGTTAGATTTTTATATCTTTAAATTAATAGTGAAATTCCTGGAATTATTTTTTTGTAATACTAATTCAAAAATGTGGGTATTTCTGCAGTAGACAAATCTGTTGGATGTGTTTGATGACAAGTCCTGTAGTGACACTGAATTATAAAACTAGGGTTTATACAGAGAGAAGAACTGGAGAAAACGAAGAGAAACTTGGTAGTACTTCAACTACATGTCTATATTTCATTTAGAGACAGGGAAGCACATTTTGTTTAATTTTCACTCTGTTTCTCTTAACCCCCCAAAAATTCTCACCCCATCCTATTTCTATAAAAGATTGTGAGATATATTTCTTCCAGCATGGAAATGTGGGATCTCATATAGGAAAATACAGTTATATGGACTATCTGGACCTGAGAGTTACTTAGGTCATAATCATCATTCAGTCATATTTGATCATACTGGTAGGCAGTAGAGATGTTGTAACCAGAGTTTCTGTTTCTGCCAGGCATGAAACTGGAGAATGTACAGCATAGTTATTTTATTAACACAATTTGTGTAATATGGCTGTTGGCAATATTTGATATAAGCACAGCAGAAGATGGTTAGGGGGAGAAGCTATGGAGGTCAATGCTGAATAGAACAAGAAATTGAGTACAGCAGGCACATCGATTGGTGAACTCTTCTTTCATAGACATTGAGGGCAACAAGAAGTTGTGTAGGAGCCATGTTCCTAAATAAAAATCAATACAATCATGTTCTTTTGGTGAAGTTGGAAGTCCACTTTAAGGAATTCGCCTTCCTAAGTGGAGAGCACTGTAGTTGACACTCCATATCCACAAGTTCAGCCCCCATAGATTCAACCAACCATAGCTGAAAAATATTAAATTAGAATTACTTGGCTGTGTATTTTTATGATGAACTGGAGTAGGACACATTTTATTTATATACTACTACTACTACTACTACTGCCAATTTGTTTCCCATCTTTTCTCACATCTCTAAGCAGGTTACAAAGTAGTTAAATTACAGAGATATAACACAATACCATTACAATAAATATATTAAAATGCATAGCATGGCACTGTTTCATTATTCAGGCAGAAGCCAAAATGGGGCATTGGAAAGGGAAGGATCCATTTTCCGGGGAGGGGTGAAGGAGTAAAACAATTTCCCCCTGTTTTCCCAGCTTACTTGTGTCTCCCTCTACATCCCACCTCACAACCTAAGATCGTCCGGGGAGGCCCTGCTCTCAGGTCCGCCAGCTTCGCAAATGCATTGGGTGGGGTTGAGAGACAGGACCTTCTCAGCTGCCCCCCCCCCCGGCCTGTGGAACTCACTCCCCAGTGAGATCAGGTTGGCCTCTTCCCTTCTGTCTTTCAGAAAAAAACTGAAATCATGATTCTGGGACCAGGCCTTTGGCCAAGAGACGGAGCAGCACCTTGGTTATGGAATTGAACTGGAATGGCTTTATGGTCTTATCAAATTATGGAATTGAACTGGAATGGCTTTATGGCTTTGACAAAATGTTTTAAAATGTTTTAAACTGTTTTAACGTAATGTTTTATCTATTTTTTAAAATTGTGGTTATGATGTTGTTTGCTGTATGTATGGCATCTAATTGTTGCCAAGTGTAAGCTGTCCTGAGTTTATTTATTTATGTATTATTTGAATTTATATACCGCCACTCCCCGAAGGCTCGGAGCACATACACGCACATACAAAAGGGAGACAAGTTCGGACAAGTTGAGAAGGACTGAATAGAAATAAATAATAATAATTTCCTGTTATTCCTCTCCACCCATGCCACCGTCGTGGAAACAACGCTCATTTATGAAATGGGAAATGGGGCATGCAAATAACCAGTGGAAATGAGGAAAATGGTTTCCCTCCTTCAAGTCCCTTCCTCCCACATAAAATGCAGCCCCCTTCTCTGTCTTGTGCCCCTTTTTGGCCTCCATTTGGATAATGAAACAGTACTCATGGATCATATATTAAAATACCAATAGTAAGAAAATTTAAAGCTAAAATTTAGTTTGAAATTGACTAATTGAAAAAAAATACTTCTGGAGTAATTTTTTAAAACAAATTATTTGGGAAATATTTCCCCTCTCCCCCAAGTTAGGCAGGATCTACACTGCCATATAATGCCATTTCACTTCATCAATCAATCAGTCAAAACTTTATTACGGTCACTGACCAGCACAAAGCGGGCACAAGCGCCCTAAGAGGGGAAGGACAACTCCCCAGTAAACAGTTATTTAAAATTAGATTAGAAATCAGTATAAAATATTTTTTAAAAGACAGGATATTGTAACAGGTATGGAACCAAAGGGGGAGGGGAGTGGTTGATGAGAGAGGTAGAAAACACTGTTGGGGGGGCACTAAAGGGGAAGGGAGGGGCACACCGCGAATCTAGTAGCATTTCAGCTGTAACATGTTGCTCTAACCGTATTCCCAGCAGGGTGTTGCCTACCGGTATCAGTCATCAACCGTCTGATTTTAAGAGCAGCAGCACAGAACTTAGCAACACTGTAAGTTATTGTAGTGCTAGAGTCCGAAAGCAGCAGGGTGGAATAATATTTTTCACTGCGCCCCGGGTATTTTGAAAGCCATGGTCTAATGAGCTTAGATCTAAGATCTCTGTAGAACATGCATTGAAGAAGCACGTGCTCCGTTGTTTCCACCGGTGAAGTGGAGCCAAGATGGCGTCAGCATCAGCAGCACCGGCAGAGCTCCTGTAGTTTGTTTGTTTTTACTTGTTTTTACTAGCCAGACAACCCCCTTTTTATGGCAACATTTTATTGTTTTATAGTTTTACTGCTATAGAGCTGAATGCTTTTAACATAGAAGATTTGCAGGAGACCAAGGTTTGCAAATTTCACTTTATTATATGCTCAGTCTAGTACAGGCATGTGCAAACTTCAGCCCTCCGGGTGTTTTGGACTTCAATTCCCTCAATTCCTAACAGCCTACCGGCTTGCTGGAGTCCAAAACACCCGGAGAGCCGAAGTTTGCCCATGCCTGATCTAATAGACCTAAATAATATAGTTGAACTGCAGTGTATATCCATTATACTTGCATCATATAGCAATGTTGGTCTAGCCTATGATGCATTGTATCTGTATATGACACTTTTCCTACATCTTCTTTCGGAGCGTTCAACTCAATGTTTTCTGTGGTCTGGGCACCCAGCTTTGTTTCGTATAATGCTGTGTATAATAATAGGGCTACATAGAGATTATTTGCTCTCCTGCTGAGAATTGGGAGATTATTCTCATTTCATGCCAAGCACAACTGCAATCTTTCTTACAAGAACCCATCATGCAGACATTATCTCTGCTCTGGGCATGCCTTCTTCATCTTCGGGGCTTGAGCCTTCAGGTGATTTCCTCTTAGGAGGTGTTGACCTGGCACTGTGTCAGGTAAAACTTGAGTCAAATATCCCGAGTGCTGGCTTGTGGCTCATATGGTCCTGATAATCTCACGAGTCTCATGCTTCATGTGGTTTCTTATCTAATTACCTTTTTAGTACATTAGGAGTCCCCCTCTCCCTTTTCTCTCCCCCACTTACACAAGAGAGAGGCAGGAAAAAATTGGCTTGGGTCCCAAAGAGCTTTTCCTTAAATAAATCCCAAAGTGTCTCCTGAATTACAAGTTAATTGCACATTTTATTTTTTGCAGCCTCTGGTCTAATGCATTTCAGCTTTCTTCCTCATGATGTTGTAATAGTGGCAGTAGCAGCCACAGTATAATTTATTAATAGCATTATAATTATCGCAGATTTGGGCTATGGCTTTCAGTATAACATACACAGATCCAAAAATAAAACAGTAAAATCAATGGAACAGAAATTTTTAAAAAAATATGACAATGCTAAAGATGAGGACTGATGTAAACTAACATCAAAATGAGGAGATAGCAAAACCATTTTAGCTATCCCAAAAGATAAAAAGACTTCAAAATGATTACTGATCAGTAAATGCATTGCATAAATTAAAACATTACTGTAGCAAACTAAAAATCATGAGTTGATAAAAATGTAGAGTTGGCCTTCAATTTTCATGGATTATGCATCCATGAATTCAACCATACATAGTTTGAAAATATTTTTTTCAAAATTCCAGAAAGCAAACCCTGATTTTGTGGCATTCTTACACAGCACTTGATCATCAATGGATTTGATATCTATCATTACTTTATTAGTTATTTAATTGATATGCTACCTTTCTCCTAGAGTGGGACCCAAGGTCGTTTGCAAAACAAGTTTTTTTTTAAAAAAACACATATATTACACAACGTACAAATGATTAGAACTGAACCTTAGTGGATACTAAGGGCTACTATATATCATGGCATAAATCAATGATAAGTTCTACAAGCTGTAAGTGGATGATAAGATCAACAATTGAGATTTTAAAAGATACAGTATGGGATTGTATAGAAATTTGGCAATTGGGGGAGTGCTGCTGGGAAAACTTGCTCACAAATGAATCTTTCCACAATATTAGTATATGGATGGAAAACATTCTAAGCACATCTGCTGAAGACTGTGGCACAGCTGGCTGTGAGTCAGCTGCATTAAGATCACTACTGACTGAAAAGTCATGAGTTCGAAGCCAGCCTGGGTTGGAGTGAGTTTTCAACCATTGTGTAGCTTGCTGTCGACCTTTGCAACCTGAAAGACAGTTGCATCTGTCAAGTAGGGATTTTAGGTACCACTTATGCAGGGAGGCTAATTTAACTAATTTACAATGCCATAAAATCTCCAGCAAGCAAAAGAATGAGGAAGTACTCCATCAGTGTCACAAATGGATGGTGAAGCAACAGCTCATCTGGTGGCTGGAATACCCTCATGAAGCTGGAATGTTAAATGTCCTCTGTGTGTCTGTCTATATATGTTGTGTGTCTATATGGCATTGAATGTTTGTCATGTATATGTACATTGTAATCTGCCCTGAGTCCCCTGCAGGGTGAGAAGGGCAGAATATAAATACTGTAAATAAATAAATGTCATCAAAGCTGGCCCTTATGAGGGAAAAGTAGCCCTTTCGATACTATTGCCTCAAACATACATCCAAAGTGAGACTTTTAGTTTTTAATTATATTTTTTTATTATAATACTCTGTTACAGTCAGAAAAGCTTGGAGAAGACAATGATACTGGGGAAAATGGAAGAAAAAAGGGAAGAGGGGCCGACCAAGGGCAAGATGGATAGATGGTATCCTTGAAGGGATTGGCTTGACTCATATAAAAAAGTCTCCACAAGGAGAATGTGCTTTGAGTCTTTTTGTGGAGAGGAAAAAGCGGGGTATAAATCATCATCATCATCGTAATATAACCCAATTCAAAGCAATTAATCTTCATTCTGAAACTGGATTATATGTCAATGTAGATCTAGCTGAAGTTTCTGTACCATTTTTAAAGCTGGGGCTACAGTGTTGGGGATACATTGCTCACCTTGCCAACCTTTCTACAACTATGGAATACATCTGCTTCTTTATGTCAACATGACAATAATATAACGTACCCCTCTCCTTAATTTGAGGCTTGAGAAAGGCCTGGGTCCATATTTTGCAATGACTTTAGATGGGAGAATTACAACTCCTGTGGTATCATGGGTTATAGTTGGCCATTTTGAGCTGGGGAAATTTCAATAAATAAGTGAAAGAGCCATGCATACCCCAGATTGCCAAATTCCCATCTTTAGGAAGATTGCACCCCTTTCTCAAACCAGTTAAAAGATGTTTTGCCACTTTTAAAAATAGAAATGTCCTAATTCCTTTTTTTCTGGGTCTTTGTTCAGAACCACAGCCAGACATGAATGAGATATTTCTATAGACTCTCCTGCAACAAATGAGGAAGAAATTGGAGGCCAGGTGGAAAAGATAGATGTTGCTGAATGTCATCATTATGTTGATGGTTTTTCACTCAAAATCTCAAATGACCTCATTCATTTGTTTTACATCAATTTTAAATAACATGGAGTCTTGCTTCCATTTTAGACCCTAAATGTAAATTGTTCAAGGAAGTCCTCTGGAAATGGTTGTTGATGCAGGACTGAAATTATCATGCCCAGTGTTAGGCCAGATCCAACTGCTATATAATCCAGTTCATCACAGCTGATCTGTATTCAGAACCTGGATTATATGCGACTGTAGATGGGGGTCTTATTTCAGACAGCCCTTCTGAGGACTTGTCTACACTTCTGTTCAGAAGACCTGGGCTTTCAAACCGCTTCTCTGGCTTCCTCTGTGCTTTTGTCAAGGCAGGGGTTGCTTCTGCTTCAACCGTTTTGGAAAGTGTTGAACCTGGACCAGGGACGGACCGATTTCCTCACCGATGTGGAAACTCTCCATGGTAAAGCCAACAGAGATAGAAGCCCTGCTGCAGGGTAGGTATCCCCGAGGCTTTTTCCTGGTCAGGAATGAATGGAGAGGAGGGGGAATTCGCTTCAATCTCCAGTGCCGCCCCCTCCTCCCTTCCGCGCTGGAGATGTTTAAAGTTGCGATAAGCAGGAATCCATCCATTCCCTCCATGCATTCAGATTGAGATACATTCTAATGACATATCGCGCTGCTGTTTCCTGGTTTAGGTTTCCCGGGAAGTCAGTATTTCAGCTCGGTTTTCTTGCCTCTCTCCAAAACAAGAATACTGTACAATGCACATGGCCTACAGCAGGGGCGCTCATTAGGTAGCTCAGGAGCTACTAGTAGATCTTCGGCCCTCTTCCAGGTGGTCTTCGGGCCTCACCAGCTGGATGGGGCGCTCCTGCCATGCGCCTGCACACCATGCGAGCGCGCACGCTCCTGCTGCTAGCTTCCGCTCTCGCTGTGCTTCTTTCGCCTGCGGGGCATTGCAGGAAGAAAGAAGCATGAGGCGGGACCTCTGGAGGGAGCGCCCTGCCTCTCTCTAGTTCAGAAGCAGCTGTGCAGCCTCAGTTGCCAGCGAGACAGGCAGGGCGGAGCACTCCCTCTGGATGCCCCGCCTCGTGCTTTCTCCTTCCTGCAATGCCCCGCAGGCGGAAGAAGCGCTGCGCGGGCGGAAAGCAGCAGCAGGAGCACGCGTAGTGGCAAGAGCACGCGGCGGCGGGAGCGCGCTGCGGGAGTGCACGGCGGTGAGGCAGGTAGATCTTTGGGAATTGGTTGCTTTAAGAGTAGCTCGCATGCTGAAAAAGTGTGAGCACCTCTGGCCTACAGCAAGGCTCAGAGCGCCGGCCCCGCGCCGCGCCCAGCGTTGTGCTCCTTGGTGTGCTTACCCACCGGTGAGAGGAGTGCGCGTGTCGCAAAACGCCGGCCCCCACCCGTCCCCCGGGCAGCTCACTGAGATGGCATGTTCCGGCCGACAAAGAGGACGCACCCGGCAGTGGGCCAGGGAAGGGAAAACCCTTTCCAAAAATGGTGATTTTTTTCCGAATAATGGCGGCGGTGGCTTCAAATTTGGTAATTCAGTTCCGGGTTGCTTACAGCAGTTCATAAACGGTTCGAAAGTTATTTAGAATCAAATTTAAAACTAATAAGACGGCGATACGAGAAACCTAACCAGGCCTAGTGTATATGTGCATGTGGGTAGTTAGGTATAAAAACAATTAAATCACTTTGACAGCACTTTAACTGCCTTGCTTAATGCTGCGGAATCCTGGAGTTTGGAGTTTGATGAGGTACCAGCTCTCTTTCAATGCAGAGAAGGCTAAAGATCTTATAAAACTACAACTACCAGGATTCCATAGCATTGAGCCATGGTAGTTAAAATGATGTCAAACTGTATTAACTCTACAATGTAGATTCACTCCAGGATGCCCATAAAGTGATTTGTAGTGGCATTTTATCTGGCATGTTGTATAGAAGATTTGTAAGTAGCATTTTTGTCTTTGTAGCCACTTGTCAGAGAAGTTCTGATTATGTTCCCTATTGTTTACATTGTCTCTGTATTTTTCAGTTTCTGCTTTATTCTTTTTTATGCATGTTCCTCCATTGTAGGAATATAGGAAGTTGTGTTACACCAAAGTTAGATCTATGACAGCAACTCTCTCTGGGTCCTAGATAATGGCTTTTCTCATCTCTCCCCCTTTTTCTTAAAATTGGCAATGTCAGGGATCAGACTTTGAACCTTATGCATGCAAATCATGGCTTATATTGCTGAACTGTGGTCTTTCTCTGACAATACCTCATCTTTCCAGAGCTTTAGATGTAGGAAATGGTTTGCCGTCAGGTAAATTTAATAAAATGATGAAAGAATGTAACCATGCAATGAACTAATTTAATGAAAAAAATCACCCAAATGATAAAGTGTGTAATTATGCTAAATTTCATGACACTCGGGGGTCACAAATGGATTTCTTTCTCATGCTCAGATGACATCAGTTAATACCAGTTCTAGCTTATCTGTTAAGCAGAAGATTTGGTCGCATTTTATATTAAATGGACATTAATTCAAACTGCATTACTGTGAAACTCTGGATGAATTAGTTATCACAGCTAGGCACATTCCTGGGGAATTCTCCTTCTCTACTTAGGGTATAATACTAAGCACTTGATTTTAGAAGATCAGAGAGCCGTATTAACTACAGAGTACTATCCAATTATTTTGGATAATATTTTGGGAAAGAATCATAAAGTTGCATTCGTATAAACTAGTGGTCCCCAACCTGTGGTCTGTGGACTACCAGTGGTCCGCAAGAACTAAAATATGGTCTGTGGCCTACACTGTTGCAATGAGAGCAACTGGTCTCGCGAAACCCTCTTATATTGCCGAGGCTTATTAAATATGGTTTTCTGTGGGTGAGGAGATAGTGACGACTGGATGACAAATGTTCTGTATCAGAAGCTAGCACTGATGTCTATCCCAGGGCTGTCCAACTGGCAGCCAGGGGGCCGTACACGGCCCCCCAGCCTGTTGGACACGGCCCCTGCTATGCCCCCGGCCGCCATTTTTATTTTTTTAAAAAAAAATCTATTTTTTTTTTAAAAGGCGGCCGGGGAGGGGGAGGCGGGGCAGGGAGGAGGAAGTGCGCTGGCTCCTCCTCCTTCGCCCTTCCTCCTTCCCCTCCCTGCACCGCGGCTCGCGATTGGAGCCGCGGCGCATCCGCGGGGGAGGAGGAGGGGCGAAGGAGGAGGAAGTCAGCTGGCTGCCTTCTTCCTCCTTCGCCCCTCCTCCTTCCCCTCCCGCACCGGGGATCGGGGCAGGCGCGCGGGGAAAGATGAGGGACGAAGGAGAAGACAGTCAGCTGATTGCCTTCTCCTGTCTCTCTCTTTCCCCGTGCTTGGGACCCTGGCGCCGGCGCGTGCGGGGGAAAGAGGAGAAAGGAGAAGGCAGTCAGCTGATTGCCTTCTCCATTCTCTCCCTCCTCCTCCTTCTTTTTCCCCGGCGCCGCAGCACACGGGACACCGGCTGCACCAGGAAGGGCGGGAGGGTGCGAGGAGGTGGGCCTCCTCCTCCTTCCCGGCACTGCTGGTGTCCCATGCGCCGCGGCGCCGGGGTAAGAGGAGGAGGAGGGAGAATGACATCGTAGGAGGGGATGGGGCGGGGCGGGGCTGGGGGAGGGGCCTGGGGAGGGGCCTGGGGGCGGGGCCGAACGGCCCCCCAGGTCATCAGTGACCTCAAGTCCGGCCCTTGGCCGGTTAGAAGTTGGACAGCACTGGTCTATCCAATGCAATTTTATATGGTCTGGGGCCAGTGTACTTGAGGGATCGCCTTATCCCATATAAACCCCATAGATCACTACGTTCTGAAGATCAAGATCTCTTAGAAATTCCTGGCCTGAAGAGTTATCGCCTGACAGCTACCAGGCAAAGGGCTTTTATGATCATTGCCCCTACACTCTGGAATACTCTCCCTCCTGAGGCCCGAGCACTGCGCGACCTGGGAGCCTTCCGGAAGGCTTGCAAAACCTACCTTTTCCAGCAAGCTTTTGAATTGTAATGGAATTCTAAATTGTAACTGTTTTTAAATTGCATTTCTTATATCTGTAAACCACTCCGAGCCTTTGGGGAGTGGCGGTGTATAAATCGAATAAATAAATAAATAAATAAATAAATAAATAAAGCTGATGGTTTACAAATTAAGTGTGTGCGCCTTTTGGATATATGAAGCAAACATGGGAGAAAGCTAGGAAGGTCTTTTTATGACGCAACCTAAAGCTTCAGCCAAAATTCTTCCCTGAAGTCAGCCCAAACCCCAAAGCCAAATGAAAGGAGTCCAACTCGAGTGATAGGTTACAGCTTTCTGGGACATGTTTGCTACTTATTTTTGGATACACAAATACTTTTCAGTGTTCCAAAACAAACAAACAAAGCTAAAACACTATGACACAATCTGCGGTAAAAACTGTGGGGTAAAAGGGTACCA
Organism: Anolis apletophallus; assembly: GCA_030556195.1. NCBI lineage: Eukaryota > Metazoa > Chordata > Lepidosauria > Squamata > Anolidae > Anolis > Anolis apletophallus. The sequence continues at coordinate 172,618,122 of JARBWK010000004.1, forward strand.
TGTTCCCAAACCAAATTAGACTCCACCCTTTGAAGGTTTCAGTGAGAGCGTCAGACTTTTGCCTCTCAAATAGCTCGTGTACAAGAGCCAAAATAATGGAGTTGCTGTGAATCGAAGCTTACTTCTGGTGAATATTAGTCATGTGCATTCGGGACCTTGATCTGATTCGTGTCCCGGCTTTCGGTGGGGTCCCCAATCTGTTTTCCTCTGAGTCTCCTGAAATTGGGAGCTCAGATGTTCATGTTCATTATTGGGGGGGGGGGGGGACTTCACCCATAGACCCAAAGTGCAATTTTATATATACCATAGTAAATAATAGAATTTGATCACTCACAAATGTTGACATCCATAGGGGGTCCTGGAACCAAGCCTCAGCATATACCAAGGGCCCGCTGTATAACAAATTTGTGGTGAAGCTAAAGATAAATGAGGTAGGGGTCTTTCAAATTCACTGTATTTACACATAAAACATGGTCATTGATGTGATGAATTATTTATGTAAAACGTCAATCTCTTTAGATACAAGCTGAGGAAGAAAAAGACGCAAAGACTTGTCTGCAATACTTCCTTTCTTTTCTTCAGTCCAGTTATCGGAAATATTGAAAGGACCCCCTCCCCGTTTGAGATATCAGGCCGTGATGAATTAAACATGACGGCCTCTTGCAAAATATTATTCTAGCTTTCTCGACAGTTTGTAATCCTCTGGGGAAATTCCTCTTTTTCCATCATCCCCACCAACTTTAACATCCTCCCTCCCACCATATGGGTTGAGAATTTGTTGATTCAAGTGAGGTTATGTTCACCGCATTTCTGTGGTATAGACAAGCAGATTGACAAACAAAAATATCCTCTTCCTTGCACTTTAGGGAAATGCCACACAGTGGCTGGAAACCATATTGTGATGATCCTTATGCTTTAAAAAACAGTTCAACCTGGAGAAGTAAAGTTTTGATCCTGAGACCTTTAAAGACAGTTTGAGGATCGTGCATTTTTCCTTCTTTCTGTTTAAGAAGGAAACCCTTGCAAGGTATTCTGGCAGCTTACCCAGAAACAGCTTTTGTAGTTTCTAGTTAAAAATTCTGTTTATAAGCTTCTGCTACATAGCAATCTGATGAGTATTATTCCATATTCTGGCTGTGCTTTATGCAGGATCTTTTTTCCGGTGAAGGAAGAGTGTTTGCATCCCTGCAGCATACAGAGCTGAAGTGACTCAGAGTTAATGTGATGGGCAGAAATAAAGTGCATCTCCTGTTCTGCATGCTGTCAAATTACCATTTTTAAAGCTCTCAGTTCCTGTATTATATATTAAAGGAAACCTTTCATTTGAGGGCATTCTGGGGTAAATGGGATCACTGTTCAGAGACGATCATGGTGTTCCATCACTGTATCTCAACGTTGATTGCAGGCTGCTGTACATAACCATATTTTAACTTCTTACTTTGGATTTGAGCAGATTAAATGAAGTTGTTTTTCTTGGTACATTGATAATTCTACCAAAACAGAAAGGTCAGCTGTGATCATACTAATATACGATTGTACCCAATAAGGCTCACTTTTGAGTAGATGTGTTGGATTGTTTTCTTAGGCACGAATGCTCACGATCATCCAGGATGCATCTACACTTCAAGATTAATGCAATTTAATACTACTTCAACTGCTATGGCTCAATGCTATGGAATCCTGGGAGTTCTAGTTTTAAATTAACTTTAGTATTCTATGCTAAATAGTGCTGGTGACTCAACAGACTACACATACCAGGATTCCATAGCATTGAGCCATGACAGTTAAGCTGCATTGATTCTACAGTGTAGATCAGTGGTTCTCAACCTTTTATTTGACCATGAACCACTTGACCAGGGATAACTTTGACAAAGGACTACTCCAAAAGGGTTACAAATCGGTGTTTAGTCAACCTTTGATTCACTTTGGTTCCTTGAAGTGCTGATTTAGAAAATTGTATTGGGTAGACCACATCAGCGCTAGTTTCTGATACAGAACATATGCCATCCAGTAGTCACCAGCTGCTCGCCCACAGAAAACCTTATTAGTCACCATCTGCTTGTCCACAGAAAACCGTATTTAATAAGCCTTGGCACTACAAGAAGGTTTCATAAGACGGGTCGCTCTCATTGCAATGGTGTAGTAATGGTAGACTGCCGACCATATTTTTGTTCTTGTGGACCATTGGTGTTCAAAGGACCACAGGTTGGGGACCACTGGTGTAGATACACCCCCAGTTAGATTCGACCTATGTAATCTATAGTTGAATGGTGGGTCCACACTTATCTAAATCCCTTTTATTCAATGAATCTAGTCTTACTGGAATTATCAGTAGGTGTCTTGTATTAAGGTTCAGTGCAACCTGGAAGAAAGCCCTATTGAATAAAGTAGAAAAAAATGAGTCTGTGAAATCTGTTTATGGATCATTGTAGAAATGGGAAAATCTGGCAATGCTTGTCTATTCTAGGGGGGGAAGAGGTACCCACCCCATTTCTGTTGGTGTTGAAATACATACTTTCAGACTTTAATGCAATTTAGAAAAAAACTCATTTTTCTAACATTGGTTAATAGATTTGTACTGGGCAAAAAGTGCAGCTGCTATGGTTGCTGTGATCTAAAATTTTCCTAATCAGATATTTGTCCCGATTTGAATTTAGACAGGGGACATGAATGTCTATTAATCCAGTTGATTTAGATTGGGTGTTGCAGTAATATGGTGGATCTAGAAAAGAATACTGCAAATTGGAGCTGTATTATTATGCTACTGTGTGTGTGTGTGTGTGTGTGTGTGTGTGTGTGTGTGTGAGAGAGAGAGAGAGAGAGAGAGAGAGAGAGAGAGAGAGACGAGTGACTTGAGAAAGTGCAAGTCGCTTCTGCTGTGAGAGAATTAGCCGTCTGCAAGCACATTGCCCAGGGCACGCCCGTATGTTTGATTTCTTACCATCCTTGTGGGAGCCTTGTCTCATGTCACCATATGGGGAACTGGAGCTGACAGAGGGAGCTCTACCCGCTCTCCCTGGCTTTGAACTGCTGACCTGTCCATCAGCAATTCCGCCGGAACAAGGATTTAACTCATTGTGCCAGCGGGGGCTCCTATTATGCTGGTGTAGACAAGCATAATAATACAGGCATCCTTAAGATTGTTTGCCGTGTTGGTTTATCAGCTTTTGATTTTTCAGAAAGCTTCTTCTGAAATTTGTACAGATTGTTATGCACATCCCACCTCATATACACATTTTGTCTAGTCTACATATTTTTATATCCGGACCCCATGAACATAATACATTTAATATATTATTTCTTCACTATCATACAAAATTTGAAGGTTATTTCCCCCCTGATATATATTGATCAGATTGCACTGCAAGAACATGTTATTGACATGTTATTCATCAGAATATATGCTTTACTATGTCTTTTGGTTTGGAAAGCGTGATCTAGAAGAGATTTCTTTCCGATCTCTTGTTCTGAATAGATAAGAATGAGATTATCTTGTTCAACATGGAGTTTATTGTGATTACTTTCACAATTCCTTGGTTGATTGTTATGGCAAAAACTAATCCAAATGTTGTGCCATTTGTTATAATTTAATAGTCAAAATGGTTTGGTTGTTGTCCTGTTAGCTCTGTATACATTTAGGGTGTCATGTACATAAGTAAACTGCCATTCATAAACCAAATGGATTTCTGGCATTACTGCTTTAACATAAATAACTGTAAGCAGTAAAGTAATACGTAGGCAGAAACATCACTGAACAAATACACACACACACACACACAAAGAAAGGAACAGCAGTTCAGGATGTTTTAGCAAACTAACAACATGCATTTGCAAATTGAGAAAACCAGGTCAGAGAAGCTTTGAATAAGTAAATAAAAACATTCTGACGCTTCCACAGACTACATGAAAGCTTCTTCTGAAATGCCTCCAGGGATTATTTCTCTTTCTTTCACCAGTCTCCACTTTTCTTGTAATTTTCATTTTGGTAGCCAAACGAATAAATCTACCCTTTTTTTAAAACTTGGTGGGGGGTAGCGGATGAGGCAGGCTTATTTATATTCCCTTATGTGATGCCAATGCACATATTTTATTTTTCACTGAGGTTTATTTTGTGCATTGGAGATATTTTGTTGCTAGTATGATTTATATTTCTAAATGCCAGTGATAGAAAGCAGTAGGACCTATTAATACAAATAATCAATTGGTCATTTGTATTGTTCCATAAATGATGTTGCTGCACTCTCCTTTGTTATATTGGACTTAAGCAATTTAATATGTTCTGCTTCTGGAGTCTGTTTTCCTTTCCTTTCTACTAAATTTTCATGGGGAAAATATTGTGAATTAATCCTGGTAATGAGATATTAGTGGATATTTGTTTTGTCATTCTACCCAAATCTATTCACATTTGAAGAAAATGTTATAGTCAGTCAGTTGTATGGTTGATCAAGCTACACCAGTGGCTCCCAATGTTTTTTTGATCAGGGACCACTTGACCAGGAACCACTTTGACCGGGGATCACTTTGACCAGGGATCATTCTCCAACATAAATACCAAAAGGGCTATGAATCTGATTTTGTCCCCCCCCCCCCCCCGGGCCCTTGGAACCTGACCCTGGATAAACCACACAGCAGCTATGGTACAACGGGTTTTATTTAGAATAGGTAGGTATAGGAAAGAGCCTGAGGCAATATAAGGCCTCCAGGTAGCAGCAACCAACAGGAACGGCGGTAAGTATATAATCCGTAGCAAAAGGATTCCAAGCGGAGGAAAACAGGAACAAGCCGGATGCAATGGAAAGTGTCTTAAGGAACCCCGCCGGGTTATAGAGGCAGGGATCGGCTTCTTAGTAGCAATAAAGTTCTTTAGCATTAAAGTCTTTGCAGGAACAGTCCACAGACGTGGCAGTGAACAAGGAACAAGGCACAACGCAGGATCGAGTCAGCCCGGTGTTGGCTGGCTGGCACAAGCTTGCTGGAAGGCTCTTCCAATAGCGTCTGGTACGAGATGCCCGCAATGGGCATCCTTTGGCAATTATAGTGTTCACTGGCTTTGATCTAAGTACGTCGAGTGTCACAGTTCCATGATTGATGGTCATCTATATGTTATGATACCTCAGTATTTCAGGAATGCACTGCTCGTTAGCAGCTCACATCTGGACGGAAGGGAGGCAACCTCTCGGCTCCTTTGGAGCGCTTCGCTATCAGGGAGGCTGGATGGTACAACCTTGAGCTGCCTATGTTATGCATTCATCCCTTGCTTCTCACGGGAAAGGCTGGGAGGCCCAGGGCAAGGTTTGAGAGTGTAACAAGCTGGCTTGGATAGCTTCTTACTGCCATCGCGGCTAAAGTCTGGCCCAATCAAAAGTGATGCCTGAGGCCCTTGAGGTGTGACAGATTTTGGTCAACGTTAGATTCGGTTTGAGGTGCTGATTCAGAAAATTGCATTGGATAGATCACATCAGCTCTAGTTTCTGATACAGAACATATGCCGTGGTTAGCAACAGGGAAGGAGTGGCAGGTGTGAAAGGAGCAGAAATAAAATAAAAGAGAAAGGAGGCTCGCGGGCCAGATTTTTGTCCTTGCGGCCCACTAGTGGTCTGCAGACCACTGGTTAAGAAACACTGATCTACACTGTTGAATTAATACAGTGTGGCAGCACTTTAACTGCCATGGCACAATTTATGCAATCATAGGAGTTGTAGTTTTAAAATGTCTTTAGTTTTATTTGCCAAAGATGGTTGGAACCACAGTAGTGTCAAACTGTATTATTTCTGCAATGTAGAAGCAAGCAAAATGTAACTTGAGAATATTGATTGATTTTGCTTTACAAACTTAATTCCACTGCTACACTTCAAAATATTGAAATTTGCACAAAAACATGCTGATTTATTATTCTTCTGAAGGTGGAGATTCCAATTGCTGGGAAATAATTTTTAAAAGCTAGGAATGATTTATTAGGAATATTAGTTCAATTTTGGGAAACTACACAGTATTTCAGTGTATCATAATATTCATTTTCTGAGTTTAGGGTGTTCTATAGCACAGGAGAGGATGATCTGCAGCTTTATCTCCATTGCAAAGAATCTCCATTACCTGCAAGGAACACATAATGGTTTTCCCTCCAAATCTCCACCTTTCATAGAATTATAGAGTTGGAAGGAATCCCAAGGACCATTCAGTCCAACTCTTTCCATCATGCAGGAATATGCAATCAAAGCACTCCCATTTAACTACTCTTCCACTGTTGAACAGCTCTTACCACTTGGAATTGTGTTGCTGTAAGTTTTCCGGGCTGTATGGCCATGTCTGGAACATGGCCATACAGTCCAAAAAACTTACAGCAACCCAGTGATTCCGGCCATGAAAGCCTTTGACAACACAATGGGAAATTCTTCCTAGAGTTTAAGAGGACTCTCTTTACTGTAATTTGAATCCATTGCTCCACAGCTTCATCTTTGAAACAGCAGAAAACAAGCATATTCCTTTTTCAGTATAACTTTTTAGATATTTAATCATGGCTGCCATGTCACCTCTTAGCCTTCTCTTCTCCTGGAGAAGCTTCCCTAGCTTCTTAGGCTGCACTTCGTGAGGCTTGACTTCCAGACAGTTGACTATTTTGGGCAGACCTGGGCAATTGCCGGCCCTCCAGGTGTTTTGGACTTCAACTCCCAGAAATCCTAGCCAGTTTACCAGCTGTTAGGATTTCTGGGATTTGAAGTCCAAAACACCTGGAGGGCCGGGTCTGATTTTGGGTCACCCTTCTCTGAATACGTTCTAGGTTGTCAAGATCCTTGAATTTTGATGCCCAGAAGTGGACCTTGGTATTCCAGGGGATAAAATCAGAATAGAGTGGTGCTATCACTTCCCTTGATCTAGATTAGTGGTTCTCAACTTGTGGGCCCCCAGGTGTTTTGGCCTACAACTCCCAGAAATCCCAGCCAGTTTACCAGCTGTTAGGATTTCTAGGAATTGAAGCCCAAACATCTGGGGACCCACAGGTTGTGAACGACCGATCTAGATACTACTATTGACACAGATTTTTTTCCTGAAACTCATTACTAATCAAAAATGCAAGGGTAGCAGGAGATCCTATTGCTATTTCCAGTACAAGACCTTCACCCAGTCATTACCCCTGCGCCTAACTTGCCCTGAAACCTTGGTGTAAAGTTGTTGGCAAGAAGAGAACATCTACTCTGAGCTCCCTGGAAGAAAAGCAGAATAAATACAAATAACACATAAAGAAATAGGGACAAGTGACTGCTGAGCAGCCTGAGCTTATTAGAAACACAGTGAGTTTTTTTTAAAAAAGAGTCCAGACTGCTTATTATGGAGTGCATTTGCAGCTTGATCCCAAGTTAAATATGGATTTGTGCCAGGGAAGAAGAGGTGAGCAGATTTGCTCTTATCTAAACAGAATAGTCAGTGTCTTGGCAGGGTGTTGGGAGTCTGGATTGTATTTACACTTGCAAATAGCAAGTTCTTTATTCACACACATTCTTTCCAACTGACTTACGCCAAACGAGAAACTGTCTCTGCATTTTTTGCTGTAGAAGAATCTGTCCCAGACACATTAACCACGTGCCGACAAATTGAACCGGCTGCTCGGAAGCTCCCGGAGGAGCTCTTGATTGCCAATTACACTGTTTCTCCTTTCTCTCAAATTGCTAAGAAACAGTAACCTGCTTGATTTAAGATTATTTCCATACCTCGTAGCCTGTGTACCAGGCAACTGCTTTATTATATTTGGGACTGCAAGAGCATTGTGCCAGCGTCAATTGTGTTCTGCGGTCTTACTTGTAATGCTCCCGGTTTGACTCCCATTTATTAACTTTCCTCAGGCTGCGTTCACTGTGCACCTGATCGGATCATTCTGCCTGCCTGCTGTTTCATTTTTTTTAAGCAACAAAGAAAACCAATGTATAGTTATTTTTTTCTTTAAGGAAACGAAACACATTAAAATAATTTATTGGTCAAATCATTTAACCTTCTCCCTTTAATAAAACAAACAGATAAAAATCCTTATGCATATACAATGTTAGGAATGATTGTGTCATTGTCTGTAAAACAAATTAGGTTCCTAGGAAAGATACTTCCTGCTTATTTGCATTGTGCTTGGTTAGTGGGAATCTATGCTCAGAGAAACTGGATTGACACTGCCATGTAATGCAGTTTGAACTGCATGATTTAAGTTTACACTGACCATATCATGCAGTTCAGGCTGCACTATGTGGCAGTGTAGCTCCAGCCACAATAACACAGTAGCTGAACTATGCTACCCTTTCACTAAATACTTCTGGTTGCTTCTGGTGACATCTCTGGCCTATCCCCTGTTCAGATATTTACAGAGACACTCACAGGAACACCTCAGCAAGCAAGAGTCTAAAAGTGGCAGGCTAAAACTCAGAACCTCAATCCATGGCTGATACTAAATGAGAGACTCCCTCCTGGGCACACAGAAGGCTGGGCAACTTGGAAGGCATTGAACAGACTGAGCTGTGGCATCACGAGATGCAGATCCAACCTTAAGAAATGGGGCCACAAAGTGGAGTCCACGACATGCGAGTGTGGAGAAGAGCAAACCACAGACCACCTATTACAATGTTTCTGAGCCCTGCCACATGCACAATGGAGGACCTTCTTGTAGCAACACCACATGCACTACAAGTGACCAACTACTGGTCAAAGGATATTTAATATAATACCAAGTTTTTTAACTTTGTGTTGTTTTTCTTTTTAAATACATTACAGCTGTACCCTTGGTTCCCTCCTGATATGATAAATAAATCAAATAATAAATACTTGCTCAGATTAAGCGATCCCCCTTTTAATAAAAACAAACAATGCCCTCCCCAATTTATAGGATATTAGAAATGAATACGCCAGTACCTTTGAAAAATTAGATTGCTGCATCAAATATTTCTTTGAGATTTTGCGTTGTACTCAATATGAAAATGTACTCGTATAGTTACACATTGGTTGCATTATGATGCCTGAATTAAATAAAAAAATAAATACTGAGGCTATGGGATTGTGTATCTGCCAGTGTGTCTTGTTGTACAACACGGAGCGCATACTGGTTGTTTCTGCAGCCCCAGTGGATCATTTGGTAAAGTGGAGGGACTAACAGATTGTTATTCACCATCCAATGAGGCACGCCTTCATAGCTAGAATCTTGTTGAGCCCCTCAATTGTTGCTGAGCCTCAACTAGAATAAATGGGAATAATTGAATCCATTGTTGAAAACTCTGAATTGTTGAATCTTAGGTAAATTCATTTGATTCAATGAGTCCCGTTCTAGTGAGGACTAAGCTAAAGTTTTGTCAATTTGAAATGGTTACAATTGTGATACTCTTTTCTTACAATCACGAATCGAATACGTATGTTGTACACTAACCCAAAAAAGGTTCTTCACACTGAACACCCCTTATCCAGGAAGTGGAAGTCCAAAATACGCAAATTGTCCACATGGGGGCTGAGATAGTAACACCTTTGCTTTCTTATGGTTCAATGTGCACAAACTTTTCCATTTCCCAAGATATATCATTACGTGGGTATATATTACTTACTTAGATGATCCCTCATTGTCTGAGTATGATGGCCTTCCAAATGTAGTGTTTTGGCAGTGGCTCCATAAGTTACTGTGAACCCCATTTTTTTCCATAGTGAGGGCATGGCTTTCCAAGCGGAAGGCAGTCCCGGTTGGGGTTGGCTTGATGTGCCTTCCTCTTGGCATGTCTCTCCCTTTCCCTCTCCATTTATGCCTCTTTGAATTCTGCAGCACTGCGGGGAACAGCTGACCTCCAGTTAGAGGTCTCAAGGGCCAGGGCTTCCCATTTCTTGGTGTCTATGCCACACTTTTTAATGTTAGCTTTATTTATTATTTTACATCTCCCATTCCAAGTGGCTCCCGAGCCAACAGGGAAAAACGATTACAATCAATAAAAACACAGCAAAAAAAACAATAAGATAAATAACATATTAAAATATGGTTGGATGTATGCAGCTTTAAGCTCATCTTTCTCTTTTCCTGTCTACCAACAGTCTGTTTTCCTTTTTTGAGTAGGCAGCATAGTAACTGCTTTGGGAGACAGTAATCGGGCATTCGGACAACATGCAAATACAGATACTCCAGAATTAGAAAAAAAATGCTTAAAACTTCTAACCTGCAGAGAAACCTACACAGATGAATGGTACCAATAGGATTCCAATCTTAGGCATACTGAAATTTGTTCTGCTTCTTAAGAAGATTAAAGCTAGCTATGTTTGGCTTGCATAGTAACCTCAGTATTTACTTTGGATTCCATTTGAACAACGATGTATTGTCTTCTTGAAACCTTTTTGGTCCTCGCAAAGTTTTGTCATACCTTCCAGACACTGGAAAGTTTGATGCCTTTTTTTTCTTTAGGCAGAAATTTCATCAGGAAAATCTATTCATGTCTGAAGTAAGTGAAAGTTGTTTTGTGTTGTTTTCAAATTAATTTTAATAATTTTGAATACGAATTTGAGAATTTGAGTGGCAAATGCAAGATACTGCATTTAGGCAGAAAAAAATGAAATGCAGTGATACATAATGGGAGATGCCTGCCTCAGCAGTATGTGTGAAAAAGATCTTGGAGTTCTCGTGGACGACAAGTTAAACATGAGCCAACAATATCATGTGGCGGCAAAAGAAGCCAATTGAATTTTGGCCTGCATAAATAGGAGTCTAGGTCCATGGAAGTCATGCTACACCCTCTATTCTGCCTTTGTCAGACCACACCTGGAATTCTGTGTCCAATTCTGGACACCACAATTGAGTGAGCTGGAATGTGTCCAGAGGAGGGCAACTAAAATGATCAAGGGTCTGGAGAACAAGCCTATGAGGAGTGGCTTAAAGAGCTGGGCATGTTTAGCCTGAAGAAGAGAAGGCTGAGAGGAGACATGATGAGGGCCATGTATAAATATGTGAGGGGAAGTCATAGGGAGGAGGGAACAAGTTTGTTTTCTGCTGTCTTGGAGATTAGGACATGGAACAGTGGCTTCAAATAACAGGAAATGAGATTCCACTTGAGCATTAGAAAGAACTTCCTAACCGTGAGAGCTGTTCAGCAGTGGAACTCTCTGCCCCGGAGTGTGGTGGAGGCTTCTTCTTTGGAGGCTTTTAAACAGAGGCTAGATGAATACAATTTTTCTGCTTCTTGGCAGGGGGTTGGACTGGATGGCCCACAAGGTCTCTTCCAACTCAATGATTCCATGATTCTATAATGTGCAATTATAATTAAGACTACCTGGCATATTTAATTTATTATTGAATGTGGGGGGTAATTGGCAGTTCAAATGCATCACTTCGAACATGGTTGAATACATACCATGTATTCAGATACTTAAGTTAAGCATTGAAAGCCATCTGGCTGGATATACCAATCTGTCAGTTTTACTTTTTCTCATATTAATGTATTTTAAAACCTCATTTCCCCCCTTCTTTTCAGTTCTGTGAACATGGTTGAATTGAAACGCATTGAATCGCAGATATTTAAGAGCTGAAGCATGCAAATCCACTTGCTAATGTACCAATCTGTCGATTTTGTCCTTTCTCACAATTACATGTTTTGAATTCTTCCTCTCTTTTTATTCTCTGAAAAATAAATATTGGTGGGGGGGGGGGAGTTTGTGTACAATTCTTTGGCCTTTTGTTATAGTTTTATAACATACACAAAACAAATTTCACATCCATTCTTAATCTATATGTCAGATTTTGCGGATGTATAACTTCCAGTCTCGATTACTTGCACCTGTATTTATACTTGGGCAAGAGTACCTAAATACAAACAGTAATATGAGAGGCAGCCTTTGTTATGTTTTACTTCACAATGTTGTATTCTACACAGTGATCTTCTCTCAGTATGACACACACACTGCAAGTTTTAGTACATCCAGACTGGCTGATGATAATGAGATTTGTATTCCAGCTCATTTGGAGAACTTCAAATTGGTGAGTGTGTCTGCTTCTGACTGCGTTATGGTATAATCTCCATATCCACAAAGTATATATTCTAAGATGTGGATACATGAAAGCATAGATAATAGTGAATCCAAAATGTTTACAATACTTGGTTTGGAAAGATACCACAGCATCACACTGGAGGATAGAGAGAATCATAAATATGTCTTGGAGAGAGATTTTTTGGAGCTTGGTTAAGTGAAACCATGGCTATCAAATTTGTGTATAATAGGAATATACTGTATTCACTTTCTGTCTTGCCTTACTTTTGCTAAAAAAAAAGCACAAAATATAAATCTATATAATCAGGAAAAAATATATTATTGAACTCATTGAGTGGAAAATGCAATACCAATTTCAGATATAATAACATGTACCATAGGTGTGCACACTTATGGTCACTATGCTGGTGTAGTGATTGTGCCCCCCCCCCCCCCGTTCCCCAATGTGAATTCCATGCAAACCCTTGATTCCTATATTTGCCACCAGCTTTAGCAGGGGTGATGCTTATTAGGAATTCTGTCAACACGGTGGTTTTGTGAAACACTGATGGGTTTGTGAAATATTAAATTGTCAAGATGATGTTGGTTGGGTATTGGCCATTTTGAGTTTAGCTCAGATTTAGCGATGTGATATGGTGCCATGTGCAGTTTTAAGATGAAAACTCTCAGAGGCACCACCACCAAACTTCAAACTAGTTGAAAGCATGTCAGATTTGATGGATGCAAACGAAACTGAAGAATCCCTTTCCCCAATCTCCCTCGCTGACTCTTGACCTTTACTTTTTCAAGAGAAGAAACTTCAAGAAAGCTGAAGGCTTGTCAAGTCTGATGGCTGCAAGAGAGACGAAGCCATCAATCTCTCTTGCCCATTCCTGATCACCACTTTCCAAAACATTAAGTGGGTTGTAACTGTGTGATATAGCACTTACTTTGTATGGAAGCATCCCTAGTTCAATTCTTGTTTGGGATAGAAAGACTGTTGTCTGAAACCCTGAAAAGACTATGCAGATCACTGAGCCAGATTGGCTGTCATTAACTCTGTATAGGGTAGCTTAATTACCTCTGCTTGAACCCCATCAGCAGCATCACTGATGTGGCATGTGAGAGCTGTTGTGACCTGTGGGTTATTTATAGTTTTGTAGAACATGAAGCTGTCAACACAATGGTGATTGGATAATGCAGATTTTGAATTTCACTTACAACAAAGTGGCAGATCTGCTTCACCAGATCAAGTCTTCAGTCTTGTTTCTCCACCTACAGTTAACTCATTGCATATGTCATAATAATAATATATTTAATTGGATATCAGATGATAGGATTGGCAGCACCGTCACCCATTTTCAGACACCACTGTGACCCCCACCAATGATCTGGACCAAACTTGAGTTTGATTAAGACATAGTGTAATATATGACTAAACTGATATTACCTAACATCCGAAAACAAACAATACCGTTTTCAAATAACCCGGGCACCACCGGGTCCCCAAGCTTATATATATATATATCTCATTTGCTGTGTCATACTGTGTTTTTGTGTCAGTAAAATAATAATAATAATAATTTATTTCTAGACCACTTTCCTCAGAAGAACTCAGGGCGGTTTACACATAAAAAGGCAAACATTCAATGCTGAAAATAGGTACAGACCCATTAAAATAATACAAAATAATGGAGAGTAACAACAAAAAACTACTCTTGGCTAGACTCTACAAATTATATATATGGTCTGTACATTTCACAGTGGATTAAATGGGTCTGCTCTAGTTTGTTAAAGGCCCAGCTGATCTTGGAAACTAAGCAGGGTTGGCTCTGGGTAGTACTTGGATGAGAGTCCAGTGATGAAGAAAACTCCATAATATTCATGGTGTCACAATAAATTGATAGGCAATGTGAAGCCATAACCACTTATCCCAATCTTGGTGAAACAAGCAAAAGTATTAAACTCATTGAAGACCAAGGGAGCAACTTTTGTGTAAGCACATATAGAAGCTGCCCCAATCTAGGAAGTCCCATAGCCTTTGTTAGTCCCAGTGGCTGAGACTGATTTATTTTGTATCAAAAGCATTGCATAAATTAGTATGAAACTGATAAAAATAGGAGGAGCACAAGCTGAGACTGATGAAGGCTGTAGTACAAAATATGGAGAGTACAAGTTTGGAAGTCTAATGTATAGAATTACTTTGCCTGAATATGGGCATATTCTGACTCAGCATAATCTGCAACAGTTTAAACTTTTTATATTGTTCAGTGCCGATTATTTGCATTCACTAAAAGTACTTTTACAAATTAAGCAAAATACGAACCTTTGTGGTGCTAATACATAACTTTAAAGGCTGTGTTGTGATTAATTATGTAAAGAAGAAGTGCTGATCTGCTGTTTGCAGATAAAGTTGATGATAATGTTTATACCAGTTCTCCCTGATGTACGCATTTGTATTTCATGAAAATTTATTTTTCTTACGGCAGCGTGGGTGTCTTTGAAGAAAGCTGTTTATCCGGCTGTATATAAATATAATTAATTGAGTTTGTTTCTTTTGCCTAATGAGCTAGTTAATTTTTACCCTTTTGTTTGACAACTCATATAACTCACTGTTTCTCCAAACTTCTCTGGAAGCACGTTGGTGAGTCACAAGCTTTTGGTGTCTTTCAAAGCTCTTTAGAGCACAAATTTGTCAGGTGCAAGCACTGTTAAATGGAGGACACTTTGAGGCAGAGGAAAATGAAGAATGAGACAATAAGAGACCAACATTTTCCAAACTCAAATTGCTGTCGGGTTCGGAACATGAAAATTGGGAAAAGTTTGCATCGAAATGTCAACCTATTATTTGGCTAGACTGATAAGCAGTCTTGACCTAGTGACTTTTCAATGTGCTAGAGATCTACTGTTACTGATGTGCTAGGGTTCCCTTGATGCTCTGTCTAGTTTCCCTTCCACAGTATCCTTTCCATAACTGAGTAAGGTGATATGCCTGATGACCCTTACATTTTCAGTTACAGACCTGACGGGAGGCACATCTAAACTGATCAAGTAATGCAGGATGAAAATAGCAGAGGAGAAACCAAATCGAACATGCACCTGATCACATGTCAAGTGGAAGAATTTGGTTGAGTTGTGGATGGGTCTTATACACATTGGAGAGCTTAGTTCTTATCCCATCTCAGGATCCGCAGTCTACGTGGCTTCATGGCCATGAGGGATTTATTCTGTCCCCCCCACCCCAAAGCCCGACACTGTCATAGTCTGAAAGTCAGTTCAAGATTGTTCCTCAAAATATCCAGCAAACAGTATCATAAAGCTGTTTTTCCCCTTTCCCTGCATGTACAAGCCAAAGGTTACTGATAGAGTAGAAGGAGAGAGAGCTTTAACATAGTTGGTCAGTCTGAGGTTGACACAAGGAAATAAATCAAGAAGTCTGCCTGGGCAATCCAAAAGGATAGTGATATAGAAGCCAAGGTCAGATCACATACGAGCCAGAGATAGGAAGGTGATGCTGCAAATCAGTTGTCAGCATCAAAGGTCAGAGTTCCAGATGCTAGATTTTTAGTCCAGCCTCATCTCAACTGTTCTGTAATTGCCAAGCATTTGTGATAAAGGCATCTGGACCTTCTGAAGCCCTCCCTTTCTTGGTGATGTTCCAACAAGGTAGATAAATCTATGCTTTCCTTTTGAGGCTGTTTCTTGAGAGCTGCTACCTTCAGGTTCAGCCTGCTGGAACTTCCATCTCCAAGTTGGGTGGATTCTGGGAGCTGCACCTCTCAGATTCAGCTGCTGACGTTTCCATCTGCTCTTCCCCGCTGTCTGAGTCCTGAGAGCAGGGCACGACACCCTTCCCAATGCACATGTGCAGATTGCCAGGGCACCCACCCCTTTTTCAGTTTCTCCATATGGTATGGTTTACACCTATGCACACTGATGCATATTATGGGTCCTGTTTTGGAGTATCTTGTGATTTTGCTTATCCCAGTTTCATGTGCATTCCTGCGTCATCAGAGCACCATGTTTTTGAGATGTCTTCAATCCACATTAAGTGGACAGTGTAGATGTGTCCAGAATTTCAGAAGTGACTTTTAAAAAAGACTAAACCTTTCCAAACTCTGAATAAAACTGAACAGGTGGTGTCATAGAGCCTACTAAAACATACCTATGAATTTACTTCCCTGGTGGCATGGAGACAATTGATAGTGATTGAGATTAGAAACTGATTGCTCATTGTGTCTTGTAGAACTGGGTTCTACTGGAAGGACAGTGGGCACTATGTTGAATATGCAAACCAACATTATGCATTTTTTGCAAATATATATTTTTACATCTAAGAACTGACCATGGAACAACAGACTGGTTCAAGATTGGCAAAGGCAGATGGCAGGGTTGTTTACTCTCACCCAACCTATTCAACTTGTATGCAGAACACATCATGCAATGTGCCAGCCTTGATGAATGCAGGGCTGGGGTTAAAATTGCTGGAAGAAACATTAACAACCTTAGATATGCAGATGATAACACTGTGATAGCCAAGAGCGAGGAGGACCTGAGGAGCCTTCTAATCAAGGTGAAAGAAGAAAGTGCAAAAGCTGGGTTGCAGTTAAACATAAAAAAACCCCAAGATTCTGGCAACCGGACTGATTGACAAGAGGCAAATAGAGGGAGAGAACTTGGAGGCAGTAACAGACTGTATTTCTAGGCGCAAAGATTACTGCAGACGCAGACTGCAGCCAGGAAATCAGAAGACGTTTACTTCTTGGGAGGAAAGCAATGGCCAATCTAGATAAGATAGTGAAGAGTAGAGACATCACACTGGCAATGAAGAGCCGCATAGTTAAAGCAATGATATTCCCCGTAGTAATCTATGGATGTGAGAACGGGTCCATAAGGAAGGCTGAGCGAAGGAAGATAAACGCTTTGGAACTGTGGTGTTGGATGAAAATTCTGAGAGTGCCTTGGACTATGGGAAGATCCAACCAGTCCATACTTCAGGAAATAAATCCTGACTGCTCATCAGAGGGAAGGATATTAGAGACAAAGATGAAGTATTTTGTATGGTTGAAGGCTTTCATGGCCGGAATCACTGCATTGTTGTATGTTTTTTTGGGCTATATGGCCATGTTCTAGAGAACAGTGCCTCTAGAACATGGCCATATAGCCAAAAAAACCCACATACAACAACGCAATGAAGTACTTTGGCCACATAATGAGAAGTCAGGAAAGCTTAGAGAAGACAATGATGCTGAGGAAAATGGAAGGAAAAAGTGGGGCCGACCAAGGGCAAGATGGATGGATGGTATCCTTGAAGTGACTAGCTTGACTCTGAAGAAGCTGGAGGTGGTGACGGCCGACAGGGAGCTCTTGCGTGGGCTGGTCTATGAGGTCACAAACAGTCGAAAGCAACGAAACGAATAAGCAACAAATCTGCAGTGTTCTATCTAGAACTTCATTCCTAGACTTCCAAAACTACTGCCTATACATTAATCTGTGTCATGATTAATGTTTCTCAAAAAGGCAGCAGTGAAAAAATGTCTCAACAGAGTTGGTGGATACATGGACTTTATTCTATGAAGCCATTTGGAGAACTATTGGTGAATATTGCAAAAAAGGCCCCTCCAAGATAGCAAAAAAGTCCCCTCTCCCAACATCAATTTCAGGTCCCACCAGGTTTGGACCTGAAATCTTGGGACACAGGATCCTGTTGAACTGACTGTTCAAGCAAATTATCTTAAAACTGTTTTGTTCATTTCATTTTTTTTTTGTAATACAAAAATGTTGTGTATGTGTCAAGGTGTAGCCATTTCTGGAGAGGTACTACATATTGTTTCATTTGGTACATTCTGATAATTAAATTGCAGTGTGCAAATTTGGGAAATTATGTCCTAATTAGTCCTCTAGAATGTCATTAAGTGAGAAGAAAAGTACGGTAGAAATCCAATAAAGATATCACTAAATCATTTTGTGGGATGGTTCAGCAGACTTTGTTATAAAGTGAGTTGAAAGTTCTGAAATGGTGTTGTCATTTCAAACGCTGCAGAAGCATCATTTCTCTCTTTCTTTAACATTCAGCTATTTAGACACTTCTTCAGCTTTTCCGTACTGTTTCATTCAGGGAATGACTGATGGACTTGACAGCTCTGTCCAATTGGGATTCTGTGTGCCTCTACAAGTGAGGAAATTTTGACAGCCTCAAACTGTAGGATGACACTGCATTGTAAGTAGGGAACCAAAATAAATACAAGTGCCCCTAACTCATTCTTTTAAAAACGAGTTTCTTATTGTCTATCATTTTATTTATCAATATATCTATGGAGACCGGAAATTGGCAGTTGCTTAGAGATCAGGCATCACTCCTGGCATGGGGCACCCCATACAACAAAATATCTTTGTTTTCTTTCATAGACTCTCTCAAAATTATATGTAGATGTGATGTCTTGTTACCATTTTGAGAGCAATTCTGGTTGAAACAGAGGTATTAGGGGCATTTGCAACCATGAGTGTATTTTTTTTCATGCCCTGGGGGCATTTGGGAGTTATCACATCATCTTCTGTTTGGAAAAATACACTATGAAATATGGCATGTTTGCATAAGTCTTGAGACTCATCCATGCTGACCAACTATTGCACATTTAGTCATAGAATTATAGAATAATAAAGAGACCTCGTGGGCCATCTAGTCCAACCCCTGCCATGCAGGAAAAGCGCAATCAAAGTTTCACAGACAGTTTCCAGCCTCTGTTTAAAAGTTTCCAAGGAAGGAGCCTCCACCACACTCTGAGGCAGAGTTCAACTGCTGAACACCTCATGTGGTGAGGAAATCCTTCCTAATGTTCAGATGTGATCTTCACTCCTGTAATTTGAATCCATTGCTCCAAGTCCTAGTTTCAAGGGCAGCAGAAAACAAGCATGCTCCCTCTTCCCTATGACACCCTTTCACATATTTATACCTGGCTATCATGTCTTCTCAACCTTCTCTTCTGCCGGTTAAACATACGCAGTTATTTAAGACACTCCTCATAGAGCATGGTCTCTAGACTTTTGATCATTTTAGTTGCCCTCTTCTGGACACCTTCAAGCTTGCCGATATCTCTTTTAATCTGTGGTGCCCAGAACTAGACAAAGTATTCCAAGTGAGGTCTAACCAAAGCAGAATAGAGGGGCACCATGACTTCCCTGGATCTAGACGCTATACTCCTTTTGATGCAGCCCAAAATCCCTTTGGCTATTTTATCTGCTGCATCACACTGTTGGCTCATGTTCAACTTAACTGTAAACAAAGATTCCAAGATCTTTTTTCACATGGATTGTTGTCAAGTCAGGCATCACCCATTCTGTATCTCTGTATGTCATGTTTTCTACCCAAGTGGCAACAAAATGCAATGTTGACAACATGTAATGTCACTTGGGACCGCTTTTCTCATTTTCATATCAAAATAGCTAGCTAGAACGCATGAATCCAAATAGACCATGCATTTTAGCTAGCTAGAGTGCATGGTAAACTCATCATGTGAGTGGTTTCTGACTAAGAGCTCACATCCTTGACTGCTGCTGAAGAACAAAAATAGAGGATGTAGAAGGCTTGTCAGTGTAAAGCATAGGTCATTGACTCATGAAGTTGTACCCATCAGGTCAGAACATTCCCTAGGCATTATCTCCTTCAAGCACCTGCAAATACAGGAGTCCAAGCTGTAAGGTAAAGCATCCCTTACAGATGGCAATCTGACTTCTAGGTTAAAAGTGTCAGTCAAGGAGGGACTTCTTCAACTTCCAGGCAAGTTTGTTCCATTCTCGAGGAATGAGCATTTTCTGATTTGGAATCTCTTTCCTTGTCATTTGAATCTATAGGTTCAGATACAACTCTCAGGAAGAGCAGAAAATAACCTTCCCTCATCCTCCATAACAGTCTCAAGCTTTTGCAGCCAGGGCTTAGAGATAAGTGGTAGGTAAGCAGAAAGACTATGGGGCCAACTGACACCCTTTATTCCTATGCCCATGACCTGCCCTCAGTCTTTTGGCTACCTATTATTTAAAATAGAAAGCGTAGGTAGAATTTTATAACAGTGTCTGTATAGAAAATATTCAGTGTACTGTTTCTATCATCTGCCTTATTTGTAGCCCCAAACCTTACCCAGTGTTAAGTCAACCGGGAGGCTTTCCAGAAAGAACCCAGATTAAGCGAACGCCACTCGTACCATGGAATGATGGGAAAGAACAAATCCCAGTCATTTTGTGAGGAAGAGAAGCCCTTAGAGAGTATCTGTGTTAGACACGCATGCACTAATACAGATGCTAACCGAAGCCATTTTTTCTCCTCTCTGTTCCCCATGATATGACTAAAAGAACCAAACATTTCCTCCTTATGGTATGTGTCACTCGGATTACGAATCTTGTACCTCTGTGCAGCAACCTTGACAGTTTCTGAGAAAGAGTTATAAAGAGAAGTTTTGATGTGGAATACACAGTGTGCAAGGTTGCCGCAAATGTATAAACTCTGCATCACAAGGGAATACCATCTGTTCTTTTATGCCTGAAGAAATGTATGCTGTACAGCACAGTTGAATGGAACAGGAGAGGCCTAGCCTCTCAATAAGAAGGGAAGTCAAATTTATCTAGGATTTCCTCAATCCTGTAGGGATATCAACACATTTCCAGTGGCAGATACTGCAAGTGCCTGAACAGGGAGCATGATCGTGGAGTACTGTCAAGGAAAAGGTTTCAGCTTATTTGCACAAAACCATTGCATAGTTAGACCACTTGCTGTCTTATTCTAATCAGGAATGATATATTGTGCCAAAAGGGATGCTTTTACACTTATACCATCACATCAGACTGCGTCAGTTTTTATTAAGTTTTATTTTGAACATTTCTGAGTGTGATTTTACTTTTTTGAACATTTCTGAGTGTGATTTTACATTTCTGCAAAGTTGATGGGTCTCCAAAAGGATTAAGGACCACATGAGGCCATATGTACCCACTCCAGTTTAAAAGTTTGCAACGATTGCTTTGCAATTGGGAACATTGAGAACTCCACCCCATCCAGCTCACAGTCCATCAGTTGTATCCATCAATTGTACCGAGCATTGAAATCATAGAAGAGTTGGAAGAGACCTCATGGGCCATCCAGTCCAACCCTCTGCCAAGAAGCAGGAAAATCGCATTCAAAGCACCCTCAACAGATGGCCATTCAGCTTCTGTTTAAAAGCCTCCAAAGAAGAAGCCTCCACCACACTCTGGGGCAGAGAGTTCCTCTGCTGAACAGCTCTCACAGTTAGGAAGTTCTTCCTAATGTTCAGGTGGAATCTCCTTTCCTGTAGTTTGAAGTCTTTGTTCCACATCCTAGTCTCCAGGGCAGCAGAAAACAAGCTCCCTCCCTCCTCCCCATGACTTCCCCTCACATCTTGATACATGGCCCTCTTCATGTCTCCTCTCAGACTTCTCTTCTGCCGAGATAGGAGAGATAGGAATTCCCAGTTCTTATTGGGCATGTGTCAACATAGGTTAAACATAATATTCCCATACAGAATTCGACACACTCTTGCAGATATAAAGTGATGTGGCTAACATTCTCTTCCCTTTGGACACCACGTAGCAGGGATGCAGAGACTCTCTCTCTGGAGTGTACAAACGTATTGGTGGAAAATCATTGGATAGGACCAGAAAGTGTGATATCTTGTGAGGCTTCATGTGTTGACCTTACCTTTTTCTGGATTATAAGGTTGCTATTTCAGTATCATCCCAAGTCTTGTGTCTGGGGTAAAATATGAGACCAATCATAGTAGTTCATAACTTGTGATTAAAATGCACGCACAAATGTATGTTCCTGTTTGAAAATTAGACTGACATCTTAAAGTGAAAGGAGGGGAAATTGAATTCTTTGGGAGATTGTATACAAAACCTTTTATCAAGTCTGCTATCAAAGAATGATTATGGTATAGGATTTTTTTGATCATGTGATTTTAATATTTATACAAGAATGATTTTAATGATTTGTCTGAATGTTTACATTTTGTTTAAGTCTTATGTTTAATGATTTTAAGTCAAAGTTATATGTAGTAATTAGTTATTATGATTTCTTTGATTTTCTGTATGTTGGTATTGAATTTTGTCATTAGTATGTTGTAAACTGCATTGAGTTCCCCTAGGGGTGAGAAAGGCATATATAAATACAGTAAATAAATAAATAAATAAATAAATAATACTAGCTAGAAGGTAGATGTATAGCAGAGTGGACAGCTGGGAAAGAAGGAGGAAGATAACTAAATATATGCATAGGTACCAAGTGTTCCGCAATAAACCAATCCTTGCAATTGTAGCAAGCTGCTGCTATATTATCCAAATTGACTGACTGACTGACTTTATTATTTCTGAGTCGCCCTCCACGTTAGTGCTCCGGGCGACTTACACACAACAAATTCCACAATTAAAATAGAGTATTTAAAACTAGATTAAAATATTCAGTGGTTAAATGCAGGGGCCAGGCTCGGTATTTGAGTTCCTGGTTCTGCATTAACCATGGGCTTTCCTAAATAGCCAGGTCTTCAGAGCGGTCAGGAACTGGGGCAGGTCGAGGGAGGCTCTCTGGTCCGGTGGCATCGAGTTCCAAAGAACGGGGGCCACAACGGAGAACGATCTCCGTCTCGTGGTCTCCAGGTGGCCTCTTTCAAGCCTGGTACGTGAAGAAGGTTCTTGTTTGCTGGCCGCGGGGTCCTTGAGTAAGCAGGCATCAACAAGCGGTCTTTTAGGTATGTTGGGCCCCGGCCCCGTAGGGCTTTGAAAGCCAAGGTCAAGGTCTTGTGTAAGGCTCTATACTCAACGGGCAGCCAGTGCAGGCGCTGCAGAGATGGTGTAATGTGGCATCTCATCGATGTTCCTGTGAGAAGCCTGGCGGCCGCGTTCTTGAAAACACATACCCAACTATTTCTTCTTGCCCAAAGCTAAGCCTCCTAAAACTGCTGAATCTGCACTCTTGACTCCTGCCTGGAGATGGCCTAAGAAAACAGGAGATTCTGGACCAGGAGTTGAATCTGATAATCTTATCTGGGGTTGGAACATATTGCCATTTGATTTAACATTTATATTAATTTTAGGAGAGATGTTGACACTCCACATTCTTTGTAGATTGATCCAGATTTAACCAGAGTACCATAGGATCAGGTTGGTACCAGCTTTCATGGGCTAACCTCACAAGCAGTGATTCAGCTTCCAAGAAACATGTTGTGGACTTAATCTGGATTTTCCCTAAAATAATGGAAGAAGTCCCCTTGTGATGTCAGAAATGTATAAAGCAATTATAGTTTCCCTGCTGGAGCCTTTTCTCCTTTTTAGTCAATGACATGAAATTCTGTAAGTGTCCAACATTAAACCATTATTTTTTAAACCCTGTTGTGCCATGATTTGGCAGTGAGGCAGTGAGAATTGGCCTTTTCCCATTAATAAAAATGTCTTTGAAGGACACACCACCTTGAACAAGGAGAAGCTGAGCAAGAGAAACAGAAGGGAGACATGTTAACTGAATTGTGCCTTGAGGTTTTTGTGAACAGGTGAATGCCACTCCTTTTTAGTAAAGGGACTAGTTTGGGGAACCATTTTTGAAAAAATGAGAGCAAGAATTATAAATACAGTATGTGAGGGGTAGCCTTGGAAGCTGTGTAGACCACCTTGTGATTAATTCTTCTTCTTCTTGGCTTTTCTTCGCGAACGAAGATACAGGCTTTGCAATGCAGCATCAAACTAAATTTTTCCTGAGAGATGACTCTCTTTAAATATCTGCAGTACAAGAGAGGCCAAATTGAACTTGAGCAAGAGGGAATAACTTTATTCAACCCTAAGGCTGCATCCCTAGGGTTTCTGTAAATTTCAGAAATATTCTCGGGGCCATTGGCCAGGTGTCAGGGCAGAGGAAAAGGGAATGAAGCCAGAAAGGCAGTGATCCTACATTATAGTCATAGTTAAGAATACAGGTTGAGTAGCTCATCTCCAAAATGCTTGGGACAAGAAGTGTATTAAATTTCTTGAGATGTTGAAATACCTGTACAGTGGACACTTGTTATCTCCTGGGATTTGACTCCAGGACCCCTAATGGAGGCTAATGGATACCAAAATCCATGGATGTTCAAGTCCCATTATATACAGAATCCATTAATATGGAGGGGCGACTATTTGCAGATATGAGGATACGTAAGAATACAAGATTTTTTAAATACAAAGAATGACTATATTTTAATAAAACTTACATGGATTGTAGCATAGGCATTACATTATTTTTCCACATAATCCCCATTCAGTTCCATGCATTTTGTCATCCATGGGAGGAGTTTTTGATGCCTTTGTCATAGAAGTTTCCCTCCGCCATATTCATCAAGTTTGTCACTTCGAATTTATTTTCGTCATCGAAAAAGTATTTTCCACCAAGGTGTTCCTTCAATTTCATGAACAGATGATAGTCACTGGGTGCGGGATCTCGGCTCTGAGAGGGGTGTCTTAAAACATCCCAACCAAATGAAGTCAAAAACTCTTGTGTTGCACGAGCGGTGTGCAAACATTCATTGTCATGATGGAGACAGACTCCCTCCATCAGCATCCCACAGCATTTGTTTTGGATGGCTCTGCAAAGTTTCTTTATGGTCTCACAATATATTCCATACCCATTTTGTCACATGCTGTGTTGACATTAGATCCTCTACATAAACTGAAACGATTTCGTGATAAATCGCAGCAGATTTCATGGCTTTATTATTTAGGTAGCATATTACAGTGCGAACTTCGCACTTGGATGGAAACAAAATGAGGACACTCATCTCTACCCTTCACCACAATGCCAGTAGATGAGCTACTGTTGACTGCCACTGCTCGTTCACTTCTGCTGACTTTCCACTACACGGCAGTGATACCAACTTTCCCCGAGAAAATACCTCCCAAGAGCTACTTGCCTTGTAACCTTACTTTCCAGATAACCCTTGTAATATGTACATAATGAGATACCTAGAAGATGGGGCACAAATCTAAACATGAAATTCATTTATAATACAGATATATCCTATAAAGATAACCTGAAGGTAATTTTATACAACATATTTTTAATAATTTTGTTTATTAGAGAAGTTTACATAAATTGAAGCATCAGAAAGCAAAGGTTTATTATCTCAGCCCATATACATGGACAATTTTGGAGCATTTTGGATAAAGAATGCTCAAACTGTACTAAATCAGTATTGTGTCCTGATCCAACTGTATCAAGCTATGTGGCTCCACAGTAGTAATCAGCCACACCAATTCATTGAGAATTTTGCAAAAAATAAAACCAAAATTGCTGTGTTGTTTATGAAAAATGCAGTTGTTTTGTGGAAAAGATCATAATTTTGCATAAAATGTAATGTTTTCCCCAAAAGTCCTGAAGTCTTCAAACTTGGAGTATCAACCAAAATTTGCAGAAACTCTCACCAGGTAGAAAGTTTTTTTACCTCAATTTCCAATTTAAGAAATTTAAACTCTTGCTCCAGTGTTTGAAAGAGATTAGTTCTGGGTTGAACAATATCCAACCATTTGCTGTTGGAGTAAAGCTATGTATTTCAGATGAGGATATTCTGGAGAAATCGTTCCATCTAGAAGTTCTGTAGGCAACTACTGAACTTTGCTTGAAGGCTTTATGCGTTCGCTTTAATTTTGCTAAGGCTTTCTTTCCAACTGACCTTTCCAAGCTTGAGATTCCCTTCTTTCAAAAATAACTGAATCAGCCATTCTGAAAATATATCTTCTACCTTTGCATTAGTTGTACAGGTGATCTTGAGTCAGCTGTTGCTTCAAAGTCAATAGTAACATAGTTGAGGTCTCCTGTTAAGTTGAGAAGGGCAAAGCTTGGAAATATACAGGTAGTAGCCCTTTTTTGCATTATTGCTCCCAACATCCCTCTGTCTGGATTGAGTATAAAAAATAAAAGAGATGGCTCTTGTTTTCAAGGGAAAGGCCAGGAGTAGTGCTTTTGCGAATACTACAAATTGGCCCTCAGTTCTCCAGCAGATAATACAACCCTCAGCTTTTTGCTTCAGAAGAACAGGGAGATTTTTAAACCAGCGGTAAAGGCTGACCTGGCAGCTAACCCTCCCTCCCTCCGACTCCCATAATCTTCCTCTTCAAAAGCATAGCTCTGGATCATTTCATGGGTAAAAGGTTATCTCTTCCAACTACAAAGGCGGGAAACATCATTTCTTTTTCCTTTTAAATTAAAGTTTTAAATTCTGCAGATGGGCTTTTGGTAAATAGGCGAGTGGAGTGCCGTCTTTAATCTAGTTTATTATTACTGCAAGGTCAAGAAGAGGGAAAACCATGTGAAGGGTATGGGGAGGAGGGGGTTTGAAAGGCTGCTCAAGGAAAGAGACCAAAGCTGGTACTCATTGGATTTTCACATCAAAGTGGGTTTGATAGCAATGATCTGTTTGCATTTCCAACAGGAGCCCCTTTCTTTATCCTTTCATTCCACAGCTGGAATGTATTCTCATGCGGCAGTTTGCATAGCACAGGAGATAGTATTTGACAGTAGGAGTCCTGGGTTCAAATCGCTTCTTGCTTGTGAAGTTCTTAGTGTTCCCTTCGGTTAGACTGTTCATTCCCCACATAACACCAAATGCAGCAGCAGTACAGGCAAATTAATGCATTGTTTTTAAACCCTCATTGATTTTTAAAAGAGAGACTCAAATACATTTTCCTTTTATTTGAGTTGATCAATGCTGAAAGGAGCTTAACTTTGACTGAGATCCTACACATCTAGTTCCTTGTACCCAACAGACTTCGGCAGATTTCTGCTGCTTGAAGAAAAGATCTTCATTTACCTTTGTTTTGGCCTTTGTCTTATCCTTGCCCTTGCCTTGTTTGCTTGAAATCTGGGAACTCTTTGAAGCAGGTTGTAAGAGAACTGACACCATGCAATTTGGAGTTGTGTACCTCCTTCCCTCCCTCCATTTTTTCTTGAAGATGAATGTACTAAATTACCACAATACGACCTCCGTATCTGCAGGACATACATTCCAAGACTCCCTATGGATACCTGAACTCACTAAATATAGGAATGACATTCATTATCTAAGATGCTTTAATATCTGATAGCTTGGATAGAAACCCGCATATAACCTCTCCTGTGTACCAGCCATTAAGGAGCAGTGCTTAAACACCTCCTTGAAGCAGCTGCTTAATAGCTTATATTTTGACTATACTTGGGCTGGAGGCATAGCCAAGAACCACACTGGAGGATCTAGAGAAGCCCACAAACACTTCAGTGTGGGGTATTTTTTTGGAGTGTGGGTAAGTGAAACTGGATATCAAACCTATGGGCCAACTGTAATTCCAAGTTTAAACAGCATCAGTACATATGTATTTTCAAAGACTGTATGACTGCAGTGCTGTAATACTTTGTATATTCAGAGAAGGAAGTTCTCATGCACATGCAGATTTCTGGATTTTTATGTTCTGATAAATAGCTGAAGAAAGAACTCACTAAATATATGAATTACATGCATTATCTAAGATGCTTTAATATCTGTGATGGCTTGGATAGAAACCTGCATAGAACCTCTTCTGTGTACCAGCCATTAAGGAGCAGTGCGTATACACCTCCTTGAAGCAACTGCTTAATAGAACTGTAAGTAATAGACATTTTATTGTCACTGTGAGTGTGTAATCCTTGTGCAATATGACCTCTGTATCTGGAGGATATCTTCCTGGACTTTGCGTGGATAGGTGAAACTGTGCATAGCAGCAAACCCCAACATTGAGGATTTCTGGGCCAATAACACCATAGAGTATTGCCAGAAGATCTAGAAAATGCCTGGAGATTACATACTTTGTTGGACATAGCTAAATAAAAATGCAGATGGGCATTATATCTCAGAGTAGAAGTCCTTGAACAAAAAAAGAAAGAAAGAAAGACACGAGAACAGCGGAATTGGAATATATCTACAAATTTCAATCAATCAACAGTGGGTTCAAATGAAACAACAGTTTCTGGGTATACTCCACATATTATAGCACTAGTTAACAGTTAAGTCTCATGAAAGCTTTCTCAGACAATTCTGGCCAGCATCATACTACTTTCCAAGATCTTCCTCCATCATATATATGGTTGTCTATTCACCATGACTTTAGGCAATATCTTTCTATCTTCTTTTGCTCCCCAACGACAAACTGATCATTTCACCTCATTGCTATACCCAAAGGTTTTGCATTGCTGTGACTATTCACACCCACAACCTTCTCTTTTTTAAAAAGGTTTTTTTTATTCAACAAATATTAAAGACATAGTACATTACATTGGTATAGATTACATTCTTTTCTCCCTCCCTCCCCCTCCCTCCCCAACCACACAATATTTATACTAATCTTGCAGATCCAGCCACTGGTAAAGTCTTTGTGTTTTTTGTATGATGTGAACGTTGGCTCCTCCATTTTTTACCCAGTTGAAATAGATCTTCCACCCATCTGTGATGTCCTTTTGTTTGTCTGTTCTTGTTGCTTGATTAGTCATAATTCCCATAATATCTAATAACACTTGATCATTTCTGTGCCGGCTGGTGCTAAGCCGGCACAGAATTCGTCAGCCACCCAAGGCCATCGAAGATTTCAGAAGAGAGGGAGGGCCGGTAAGACCCAAAAGAGACCCTTTCGATCGCGCACCTTCTGGGGGGCCAGCTATAGCCGGAAGGAGAACCACCCAGACCGGCCCTATGAATCGGCCCCGGCTGACCTGACTATTAACACATCAAAGGGCCAGAAGGGCCATCATAGCAACCAATTGGACAAGCCGCCCACAGCGTCTTATCAGGGTTGTTCTGGGTGACTTCAATGTCCACGCCGACGCAGCCTCCGTCCCGTCTCCAGCCGCGGACCTAATCTCGACCATGGCGACATTATGCCTCTCCCTATGTAACTCGGGACCCACACACTCGGCCGGACACACCCTCGATTTGGTGTTCAGCGCAGGGGTTCAAGTGGACCTAGCCTCCGTAATAGAGGTACCATGGTCGGACCACTGTGCTCTAAGTATCCGGGTTGAGCAACCGCCTCCCCCATGCAAGGGCGCCGAAGAGATTCTTGTTCGCCCAAGGAGACTTATGGAACCCAATTTCCTGAATGCTCTGAGGGATCTGGAGTCTATCAGCGTCTCAGTCAATGAGCTAGTCCAGGCCTGGAACACCTCACTGGCTAGAGCTCTCGACGAGATTGCCCCCAGGCACCCTCTCCGACCCCGCAATCATCGGTCCCCCTGGTATACAGGGGACCTTAGGATCATGAAGCGGGAAAGGAGACGGCTAGAGCGTGAGTGGCGGAAACTCCGTGACGGAGCCTCACTATCAGCTTATAAGCTAATTAAAGAGGCTTATGAGCATGCGGTCAAGGCAGCCAAAAATGAATACTTCTCTGCCTTGATAGCGTCTGCAAGCTCACGCCCGGCTCAACTGTTTAAGGTAATTCGATCTTTGACGACGGTCCCTACCGTCCCAAAAAATAGTGATCAGGCCCTTACTGCCGGTGCTTTTCAGAGCTTTTTTACAGACAAGATACTGAGTCTCCGCCGGGACCTTCCGGCCACAGTTGATACAGTGAGAGAGCTAGAGACTCCGTGGCCCTCCGCCGGGCCCACCCTCGACCGGTTTCGGCCACTGGACGCAGATGCTGTTGATAAGTTAGTGACTGCAGCTCGTCCTACCACCTGCTCCCTCGACCCGTGCCCCTCCTGGCTAGTTAGATCTTGCCTGGAGGGGTTACGTGGGCCTCTGTTGAATATCATTAACAGCTCCCTTGAGCAAGGAGTCTTTCCAGAGTGCTTAAAAGAGGCGGTGGTAGCTCCATTACTGAAGAAACCATCATTGGACCCTGCGGTTCCCTCCAACTACCGCCCAGTGTCGAACCTGTCGTACCTGGGCAAGGTGGTTGAGAGGGCAGTAATGGAGCAGCTGCAATCCTTCTTAGATGATACAACATGGTTAGACCCCTTCCAGTCCGGCTTCCGTTCGGGGCATGGGACGGAGACGGTCCTGGTCTCCATCACAGATCAACTCCGCTGCCAGCTCGACCAAGGCGGGTCTGCGCTGCTCGTGTTATTGGACCTCACGGCAGCGTTTGACACGGTCGACCACAATCTCTTGATCCACCGCCTGGCCATGGCTGGAGTGAGGGGGACTGTCCTTAAATGGCTGACCTCCTTCCTCCGCCAGCGGTCTCAGCGTGTGAGGAGGGGCGGGGTGGTCTCCGAGGGCTCCCCATTAGTGTGCGGAGTCCCCCAGGGGGCCATTCTCTCCCCTCTGTTATTTAACATCTACATGCAGCCGCTTGCACAGCTGGTGCGGAGTTATGGGCTGGTCTGTCACCAGTACGCTGATGACACCCAGCTCATTCTGAGGATGGAGGGCAGGCCAGAATCCGTCCCGATAATTTCCAACATTGCCTCGAAGCCGTTACTGGATGGCTGCGAGCCAGTAGGTTGAGGGTGAATCCGGCGAAGACGGAGATCTTGTGGCTGGGCCGCCCGGGCGCGGTGGATGTCCGGCTTCCGACCCTGGACGGTGCGGCACTGCAACCAGCGCCGTCAGTGAAGAGTCTGGGTGTCCATCTGGACTCCCAGCTGTCCATGGAGGCCCAGGTCTCCATGGCTAGCAAGGCTGCCTTCTTCCACCTCCGCCAGGCTAGGAGGCTGGCTCCCTACCTCTCCCAGAGCGACCTAGCCACGGTGATCCAAGCCACGGTTATCTCGAGGCTAGATTACTGTAATGCGCTCTACGTTGGCCTGCCTATGTCGTCGATCCGGAGGCTCAAGCTGGTGCAGAACACTGCCGCCCGGCTCCTGTCTGGGGCTCCAGCAGGTTGCCGCATAACACCAATTTTGCAGGATCTGCACTGGCTGCCTATTGAGCACCGGGTCGCCTTCAAAGTGCTGGTTCTTACCTTTAAGGCCATTCACGGCTTGGGGCCAGCGTACCTGAGGGACCGTCTCACTCCATATTGCCCATCGAGATCACTACGGTCCGAGGAGGCCAACCTCTTGGTGATTCCATCTGTTAAGTTGGCTCATTTAACATCGACCCGCCGGAGGGCGTTCTCCGTGATAGCTCCCACGCTATGGAACGCCCTCCCGGCCGAAGCCAGAGCCCTGAGGGACCTACTCCCGTTCAGAAAGGCCTGCAAAACCTACTTGTTTGGGCAGGCCTTCGGTGAGTAGGCTTGTGTGTCCACCCACTGGGCTGTCTGTATTCACTGCTGCTCTATTGTTTTTAGTTGTATTGCATTGTTTTAATTGTGTTTTATGTGCTCATGTTTTTAACCCTCTGGCGCTGTGCCATTGGCTCTTGTGAGCCGCCGCGAGCCCTCGGGAGTCGGCGGTGCAGAAATCCCAATAAATGAATGAATGAAATGAATGAAATCATACATATAATCATTCCAATTACTTAATGTCCATTTCGTTTTGTCTTTCCATCCTCTAGCAATCACCACATGGGCAGCTCTTATTGTTACCTTAAATAACTCCTGAAATTTGGTTTTTATACTTGGATGATCCAACACTCCCCATAGTAGCAAATCATTACTAATTTGAATATTTATCTGGAAAATCTCTTGTATTTTTCCTTGTATCATTTGCCAGAAGTTTTTTATTTCAGAACACTCCAACCACATATGTGAATAAGTACTTTTGTCTTTATTACAATGCCAACAGTTAGAATTCCATCCTTTTACCATATAAGCCAGTTGCTCAGGAGTTCTGTACCATCTTAATATCATCTTTTTTTCTAATTGGTTATATTTTTCTATTTTTATTTTATTCATATTCCTAATTATTTCCTCTACTTCATGTGTCTGTAATGATTTAACCACATTCCATTTGTTACATATTGCTCTAATCATGAACTCTTTATCTTCCACCATTAAATTGTATATTTTGCCACTGTTCCTTTGCTTGTTTTTTTCTCTTGCATTTAGTAATTTATCTACCTTTAGTTCTTCAGTGGGTAGAGCACCACCTTTTTTTTACTTTTTCCCAAATCGCTCTTAATTTTAACCAATTTTCTTTCCCCCCCTTTTTTCCAAAAACTCCGGCCAATTTATAATCTTTCCATCTTGTTTCCACATATCCTTTACTCTTCTTAATCCCTTTTCTTCTAAGTTATTTGCTAACCTTTCGGGGAGTCCCATGCTCTTAATTGGAGTCTTCCCTGATAATTTATACGCCCACAGTTTTTGCCATTTTTGCCAACAATCATAGTGTTGCGTTTATTTTATTAATATCTCTGGTGTATAAACCGTATTTTCCACATCCATCATTTATTTCGTTCTCTACTTTTATCCATTTATCTTCTGTTTTTAAACTCATTTCTAGTAATGTTCTTAATTGGAAAGCCTCATAATAATATTGTAGATTTGGAAAGCCCCATCCAAGAATTCTCCTTGGGGAATATTGAACCCACAACCTTCTCATTCATAGGTATAAATGCCTGTTCTTGGGCCCTTCACTCTGTGTGTTTTATATAATAGGCTATTGGCAAGCTTACACTAAAATTGTGGCCAGTCCAGAGCATAATTGAACCCGTTGTAGTCCAGCTTGTTTGAGACTGCATTGGCCTCACTGAATTGTCACCTCATCCTTCCTGTTGAGGTCTGTGTGAGCTCCTGACTGTTATGGGTGCCCCATTCTGACATCAGCAGAAAAGAAGAGAATGATAATAGAATCATAGCGTTGGAAGAGACCTCATGGTCCATCCAGTCCAACCCCCTGCCAAGAAGCAGGAAAATTGCATTCAAAGCACCCCCGACAGATGGCCATCTAGCCTCTGTTTAAAAGCCTCCCAAGAAGGAGCCTCCACCACACTCTGGGGCAGAGAGTGCCACTGCTGAATAGCTCTCACAGTTAGGAAGTTCTGCCTAATGTACAGGTGGAATCTCCTTTCTTGTAGTTTGAAGCCATTGCCCGTGTCTCCAGGGCAGCGGAAAACAAGCTTGCTCCCTCCTCCCTATGACTTCCCCTCACATATTTTATACATTGCTATCATGTCTCCTCTCAGCTTTTTCTTCTGCAGGCTAAACATGCCCAGCTCTTTAAGCCATTCCTCATAGGGCTTGTTCTCCAGGCCCTTGATCATTTTAGATCACCTTTCTGGCCATGGAAGTAGTAACAGCAACAGAACACAATTCGTCTTTTCCCTGTATTGACGAGTGCAAGAAAATTAATGGTGCCAATGTCCTGTCTGGACAGTGAGCTGGTCTAAATTGAATCCAAACCCATTGTCGGGACTATCCCGAAAATAAAGGATACTCTGAAGTATCCTTCATCTTTGCCTGCAGTGGGGCAAATTTGTTTAACCCTGTAAAACCTTTGGGAACATGATTTTGCGGTCAGTCCAGATTTTCTTGCCCATGAAGACTATTATGCTATCATTTTCTATATCTCAGTGAATGTCAAAAATGCTACAAAATCCCTTTGGAATCTCTTATTGAGTTCACAGTCATGCTGAAGTCTTGACCTTAATTTTGTTTATTAAGGTTAAAAACACTTGACCAATTCAGTAGCCTGCACGCATCAACTACAAAAACCTTTGATGTCTTGCAGCCATTTCCCTGTCTCTAGTCTCATGCGGCGACAGTTAAACATTTATGTTCCTTTTTCTTGGCTCCTCTGGTTTTTTGGCAACTGGGGTGACATTAGTTTTCCTGAAGTGACAGTTCCCCTCTGAGCATGTGTTAGGGAGACTAACAGAAACGCTGCCACGGAAATAAATTTAATCTTGCACCTCTGGTGGTAATGAAAAATAAATTATCAGAAGCAGTAACTCATGGTGGGGGAGTGACAGGAAGCACCACTCCCCCGAAAAAGAGATTTTGGGCACAGAATATTAGAAGCCTGGACTAGAGGGAACACAGTTGTACTTTATTGGCTGTGAAGACTGTCGTTTTTAAAAAGCATTCTTGGCAACAATTCATTTATACTGATTGCTGGAAGCACATCAAATCCCCTTTTCCCATTCTAGGACCTGAACTTACCTTCCTACCAATATGTAAAGTAGCAACAAGGATTAGAGTGTTGAGTGTGTTGAATCGACTGGGTTTTATTTCAGATTTTAAAGGACTTATTTAATGAATCTGGGGAGCGGGATGAGCTCCCGCTGTTAGGCCCAGCTCCTGCCAAGCTAGCATTTGGAAAGCATGCAGATGTGAGTAGATCAATAGGTACCGCATTGGCGGGAAGGTAACAGTGCTCCATGCAGTCATGTTGGCCACATGACCTTGGAGGCGTCTACGGACAACGCCGGCTCTTCGGCTTAAAAATGGAGATGAGCACCACCCCGGACACAACTAGACTTAATGTTGGTTAAGCCTTTACCTTTACTTATTCAATGTACTGAGTCTATTTTGAAGCTAGAGTTCAACACAATGAATAGCCATAAAATTTGGAATAAAGGCCCAAATGGATTTGAAATGCTCATGCCTTGATATTGGTTATGGAAGTTCAGTTTGAGATTTTCAGAGGTGACAATGCAGTTGGAGAATGGTTATGGTTGAGGAAAAAAAATCATCTGTTCAATTTGCAAAATATGACAAAAAGCAAACTTTGGAAAATGGAAGGAGACATCTGTAATTCCACTCAAAAGAAAGGGAAATTACATATATGTATTTGTTTTGGTTTAGTATTACACCTTAAGGTATGAATTTAATAAATGTATATGAGAAAGTGTTTATCATTTTAAAAGGGAGTGTATCTAGGTATCTATTTTTACCATATTAGGGGATATTACCCAGTGACCTATATATGATTTTGGTGTGTGCATAAACATGTTTCTGAACAGACTTTCAAAAAAGAACCCTGACAAGTGATCCATAAACAGGCTGGGATGTTTGCTTTGAAAATATTCCAAAATACTCCAAAAACATGCTTCTTATGTGTCAGGAAATCCTGATGAAGTGAATCATGGACTTGAAAGGAATCTTTGTAGTTTGGGATTTAATCTGCACAAAATTTGTATGTAATTGGATTTGTGTGTGTGTGTGTGTGTGTGTGTGTGTGAGAGAGCAGTATTTTCTTTCCTCCCCTGTTTCCTCCAAGACCCTGTCTCTGCAAATTTTGTACAAATTCAGTCTGCAGCTACATCATTATTTGCAAATGAAACCTTGTGTCCCAGATTATTATTTCATGCATATAAATGCTTCTTCCAATTCAAGTAATGCTGTCCAAGTTTGCTGAGTAAATCCCTAACTGTGGATAATCTTTGAATTCAGGAATAATCTTGCTAAAATTAGTCATTATTTATTGTGAGAATAAAATTAGAAAAAGCCAATTACAGTAAACAAAACCATGGATAATAGCAAACTATTGAAATGAAGGACTTCTGGCCAAGAATACCACTTACACTAGTAACCAGTATTCTTATATAACTGGTATTCTTACAGTTAACACTAGAAGACTTAAAAATGCCTAGTGAGGCCATACTTCCATCAGGTATGGATAAATGAAACTATGGATACCAGCTCTGTGGATATAGGGGCTGCACCGTATATCACTAGCGTACTAGAAGAAGATGTGACATTACTGTCATGATCGCTTCTTCCCTTATGAACCAGTGCGTACTTGAGATCATCTGGGGATGCACTGCTCTCTCCCGCCACCATCGCAAGTGCAGTTGGTGGGGACAAGGGAGAGAGCCTTCTTGGTGGTGGCCCCTTGGCTCTGGAACTCCCTCCCTAGGGAGATCAGACAGGCTCCCACTTTGTCCTCTTTCTGGAGTCAACTAAAAACCTGGATGTTCCAGTGTGCCTTTGTTTAAGCAGCTCACCAGTAATTTTTCCTGTCCCCATTGAGAATAGCACTTTATTCTGGCCCTCATATGATCTACCTCAACATGTATTATAATAGTAATTCCTGCCCATTCTACTGGTACGCCACACTTTCTGGTGCTCCTGTAAATTGTATCACACTCACTGAATTTGTACCTCAGTTAACTTTGTTTCCAGCCATATTGCTCTTATGTTGTGTATAATTATGTTGTATTGCTTTTAGCTGATGTTTTAATTGGTAAGTGTTTTCTTCTGTGTTTTAATTGTCCTTTGGGCTTGACCCTTGTAAGCCGCCCCAAGTCCCCAAGGGGAGATGGTTGGTGGAGTATAAAAATAAAGTTGTTATTATTATTATTATTATTATTATTATTATTATTATTATTGGAAGTGAAAGAGGGAATTTGTCCATCCCTGTTCTGGTTAATATAAAAGTGCAATCAAAGGGCAAACCAGTAAAATTGATGCCAAAATACATTGGTCCGGAGAGATACACTAAGCAAACTAAAGAGCCTCAGAAAACTCCAAATGCTTCAATTCTAAACTGGAGCTGTTGAAGATCTGTTAGCAGCAGCTTCCTTTTATAGAGCTGTTTCAAAAGCCAGAGGCAAAGAGTGAGCCAGGAGCTCAAGTGTTCTCATGTAAATCTGCATTTCAAGGCATTGTCAGCCTTCGGAGTAGTGGCTTTTTGGACCGTTTTTCACTTCGGGGAACTCTGAATGATGTCATTTATTTCATTGTTGAGTGCTTTATATCCTTACCATCTCACAATCAGGGAACCAATGTTAGACTTCTTGAATTCTAACACATGACACAGGAGATTGGAAATAGAAGCGGGCAAAAAAAAAGAAAGGAATGGAACCACATGACGTAGAGTTTAACCCAATTAAGAATACAGGAAAGATTAAAAGTAGCACAGCAAAAGGCTTTTTGGTAAGAAAATAGCAGCAGGGAAAATAAAACCCAGCCTCTGGGCCAAACTGGAGAATTAGAGTTGCATTGAATCTATGAATTAAGTAATGTGGGGAAATTATGCCAGGAATGGCTAAGACGCTGCCTTATGTCCTGTGAGTAATCTTCCTTCCTTTTGCTGATACACATTTCAGTAAGGCCTGTTCCATAGACCACAACATGGTTATTAGTTGGATGCCCAAGAAAATCTCCATCATATTTTCCTGAGTGTCCACTTTAGCCTTCTAACCAAGGTGAAAGAAGAAAATGCAAAAGTTGGGTTACAGTTAAACATAAAAAGCCCTCAAGATTATGGTAACCAGACTGATTGATAACTGGCAAATAGAGGGGGGAAAGGTGGAGGCAGTTACAGACTTTGTATTTCTAGGAGCAAAGATTACTGCAGAAACAGACTGCAGCCAGGAAATTGGAAGACATCTTGGGAGGAGAGCAATGACCAATCTTGATAAAATAGTGAAGAGTAGAGACATCACACTGGCAATGAAGATCCACATAGTTAAAGCAATGGTATTCCCCGTAGTAAGCTATGGATGTGAGAGCTGGACCATAAGGAAGGCTGAACGAAGGAAGATAGACCCTATTGAACTGTGTTGCTGGAGGAAAATTCTGAGAGTGCCCTGGATCACGAGAAGATCCAACTAGCCCATACTTCAGGGAATAAAGCCTGACTCCTCATTGGAGGGAAGGCTATTAGAGGCAAAGATGAAGTACTTTGGCCGCATAATGAGAAGGCAGGAAAGACAATGATGGAGAAAATTTAAGCAAAAATGTAAGAGGGGCAGACCAAGGGCAAGATGGATGGATGATATCTTTGAAGTGACTGGCTTGACTTTGAAGTAACTGGGGAGTGGCCACAGCCAACTGGGAGTTCTGGGGTGGGCTGGTCCATGAGGTCACAAAGAGTTGGAAGTGACTGCATGAATAAACAACAACAACCACTTTATCCTTTATAATCTCGAGAAGCCTTTAAATTAATCAAAACCAGCTATTGTGCGTCATGTGTAGAAGATATTTGTACCATGATAAAGAATTCTTCCAAGGTTTTATAAAATTTCCTGATGTTAAACACTGAACAAGGATTGCCAATATCTCCAGACAAGGATATTGACAAGCTAGAGCATGTCTATAGAAGGGCAACCAAAATGATACAAGGTCTGGAAGCCAAGCCCTATGGGGAACAGCTTGGGGAGCTGGGTATGTTCAGCTCGGAGAAGAGAGGACTGAGATGGGACATGAGAGCCATGTTTCAATATTTGAAAGGATGTCACAATGAAGAGGGAGCAAGCTTGTTTTCTGTTGCTCTGGAGACTTGGACACAATGGAGCGAAGGATTCAAATTTAAGGGGGGGAAAGATTCCACCTCAACATTAGGCAAAACTTCCTGATGATAAGAGCTGTTTGACAGTGGAGTATACCACTTCGGAGTGTAGTGAAGTCTCTTTTTCTGGAGGTTTTAAGCAGAGACTGGGTGACTAACTTTGAGTACTTTGATTCTGTGTTCTTGCATGTTCAGGAGATTGGACTGGATTGTCATTGTGGTCTCTTCTACATCTGTGATTCTATGACTCTATGAACTCCATCACTGGGATTTAATCTTAGCTAAGGGTATGACAATAGTTTTAGTCAACGAAATCAAGCATCGTAATAGTGGTTCGTGGCTTCCATTCGAAGTTTTAGTTTGGACTTTAAGGGAGCTGTCTAAAGTGCTGAACATTATCTGCCAACCTCAAAATAAGCTCAACATCTTGGATAACTCATTAAAGTTCAGACTGAAATTTAAAATAGGTCCACTCAGTCATCTTCCATAAAAATTGCCGGTTGCCACTGAAAAATGTATCTATATATAAACACATGAAATAATCAGTGTTCTCTGTGTGTTCAGATTGTGTAAACCTTTACTCAAACACAGTGCTGTGCATAGATTTGCCTTCAGTTGAATCACATTTTGAACTGTTCACCGGACCAGGAGGACAATGGCTGTCAGTTTTGCAGTGATTGCTAATAATAATGTATTGGTAGTAGCATCAGTGTTGATGAGAAAACAGCTCATAAAAACCCAGAGAAGAGCTCTTATGGATTATGCCAAATTTCCATCTAATTTTAAAATCCCCCTACTAACCTAGGTAAATATTGAAATGTTTTCCAACTATATATTCATTCAAGTACCCATCTTTCTTACTCCCTTTCATCAAAATGTGTGTGGCCTCCCAATCGACTATTCCTTAACTAGATCCAGTTTATCTCTGCTTAGAATTAATGACATCATTCTGGATTTAAAAGAGAAACATCTGGGCCACACATCTGTCTGTCATTCCAGAGTCCTACCTTTATCCTGTCATAAGCTGTGCAAGTATTTATATTCCATTGTCCTCTCTGCAGAAGGTCTTTTGACTTTAAAGATACTTTTTCAAATTAATATATAGCAAAAAAAAACCCATGGTCCTAAACATTGGGAAACAGTTTACTGATAATCTTCACTTTAGAACAGGGGTGCCCACACTTTTACAGCATGCGAGCTACTTTTAAGCAACCAAGTTGAAAAGATCTACCTTGCCATGCGCGCTCCTGCCGGCCTGCGCACTCCCACCGCCATGCGCGTGCTCCTGCTGCCACCTTCCGCCCGCGCTGCGCTTCTTCCACCCACAGGACATTGCGGGAAGGAGGAAGCGCGAGGCGGGGCCCCCAGAGGCCCCCCTTGTGCTCCGCCCTGCCTCTCTCGCCAGCAGCGGTGGCTGCACAGCTGCTTCTGGACGAGAGAGAGAAAGGCGGAGTGCGAGGCCGGGCTTCCGGAGGCCCTGCCTCGCGCTCCCTCTGGAGATCCCGCCTCGTGCTCCCTCCTTCCCGCAGGCGGAAGAAGCACCGCGCAGGCGGAAGGTGGCGACAGGAGCGTGCATGGCGGCAGCAGGAGCGCCGTGCGCAGGGCCCCATCTGGCTGCGAACGACCCCCTTCCCTTTCCCTACCCTCCTCTAATTGTTTGTGATTCTGTGTTGTTGTTTCCTTCAATTCTTGTAAACCGCTCCAAGCCTTCGGGAGTTGGCGGTATAGAAGCTTGAAGAAATAAATAAATAAATTTGGTCTCGCGATCGACTCGTCGATCACGATCAACTTCCTGGGCGACCCTGCTTTAGAACATTTACCCTTGTGCATTTTGTGACTTGAAATTCTTACATGTCCTTCATTTACACAGATGTATATGTTTGTGTGTTTACAGTGGGCCTTCAGTATCCACTAGGATTTGATACAAGGACCCACTGTGGATATCAAAATCAAGTTCCACTGTGTTGTTGTTATTTATTCTATTCATTCAGTCGCTTACAAATCTTCATGATCTCATGGACCAGCCCATGCCAGAGCTCCCTGTCAGCTGTCACCACCCCCAGCTCCTTTAAAGTCAAGCCAGT
Source organism: Anolis apletophallus (assembly GCA_030556195.1). NCBI lineage: Eukaryota > Metazoa > Chordata > Lepidosauria > Squamata > Anolidae > Anolis > Anolis apletophallus. The sequence goes on from JARBWK010000004.1 coordinate 172,658,262, forward strand.
CATTTTCCAGGATACCATCCATCCATCTTGCCCTTGGTCGGCCCCTATTCCTTTTTCCTTCCATTTTCCCCAGCATCATTGTCTTCTCTAAGCTTTCCTGTCTTCTCATGATGTGGCCAAAGTACTTCATCTTTGCCTCTAATATCCTTCCCTCCAATGAACAGTTGGGTGTTATTTCCTGATGTATGGACTGGTTGGATCTTCTTGTGGTCCAAGGCACTCTCAGAATTTTCCTCCAGCACCACAGTTCAAAAGGGTCTATCTTCCTTCGCTCAGCCTTCACTATGGTCCAGCTCTCACGTCCATAGGTTACTACGGGGAATACCATTGCTTTAACTATGCGGATCTTCATTGCCAGTGTGATGTGTATTTTATATTCACTATTTTATCAAGATTGGTCATTGCTCTCCTTCCAAGAAGTAAACTTCTTCTGGTTTCCTGGCTACAGTCTGTGTCTGCAGTAATCTTTGCGACTAGAAATACAAAGTCTATCACTGCCTCCGTGTTTTCTCCCTCTGTGTACAATAGTGTAATAAACTGGTATCCCTTGTATAAAATGGCAAACAACTTCTGACGAGTGCCAAAAACACTCGAGGATCTGTAAAATTATGGGAGGCTACAGCAGAGTATGCCTACGTGTTAGTGTTTGCTATTTGTATTTTTTGAGAAATTATTTGTGAATGCTATGCGCTCTGGAGAATTGTCATGGTATTTGTGGGAAGCCGTTTGGGCTTCAAATATCTTTTATAGAAGTAGTATAAGAAATATCACACTTTTTTGTGTGCCTTTAAGCCACTTCTGATTTATAGCGATCCTAAGACAAACTTGTAATGGATTTTCTTTGCAAGAGTTATTCAGACGGGATTGGCCTTTGACTTCCTCTGAGAGTTACTTGCGTAAGGTCACCCTGTGGGATTTGAACCCTGGTCTGGTCATAGTCCCATGCTCAAACCACTACACATTCTAATATCTAAACCACTGCCCCTCAAATATTACACATATGCCCATTTTAATTTTGATCTCAGTGCTGAATAGTCAACAGCTGAAGTATTCAGGAAATTGAACTGCTTCTGAAGACAAAAGTATTAACACATTTGTCTACTTCGTGCACATCTGCAATAAATTGAAAGAAAACCTTGGTACGAATCCATCTAAATATGTTAAATGAATAGCATGCTGATATTATTAAGGAAAATAAGACAGATTGAAGAGCTGTGGCCATAGTATTGTAGCTCTCATGGGCAGTGAGTAAATAAATATATATTCGTTTTATGTAAATTGGATGGTTATGGGTTTGTAACTACGGTTTATTAGAAATGCATATAAAAGCCCCCATATACGGTTGAAAGATTTAATGTGGAGTAAAGATTTTTTCCAGCAATAAATTGGGAATGATGTTAGTAAAAGATAGAAGGATAAATATAGGAAATACAACAATAACCTCATTTTTTTTATAAAGGGATATAATTTTGGGAGAGACTCCATAAAATGGCAGCCGACATAACATCACTGAATTGTTTCTCCTTAATAAGTACAAACACATGCAGGGTTCATAATTTTTCAGCTTTTTAATATTCTTCCTTTAGCAATGGGGATGTTTTTACTGTATTAGAACCAGGAATCTTCTACTGCATTCCAGCACCAACTTGGATACTAAAGTAAAATTGAAATGTGGTTTTTAATATTAAGTTGAAGCTTGGGAGTCACTCGTCCCTTAATGGGATTCATTGTATACATCTTAGTAAGCTGTCCTTAAGGAATGATAACTTTGGGTTGCCTAGTTGTCTAAATTGATGGACCATAGTTTTAGCTATAGCTGTATGTCTAGAGCAGTGTATCTGAACCTGGGGGTCGGGACCTCTGAGAGGGTCCTGAGGGGTTTTTGTTCCCAACGACCATCAGAAAACATATATTTCTGATGGTCTTAGGAACCCCTTTGGCAGAAAAGGCTAAAGATCTCTGCCTGTCCTTCTCTTCCTTTTTAGAAATAGATGGTGAATCCTCTACCAAAAGCCCTCCTCTGCTGTGATTGGTCGGCCTCTCTGCCAAGGGGTGGGCTGTTTCTGAGACTCTAAGCAGGGAAGGGAGAGCAGGTGTGCTCCATGCATAGCAGCGTGGTGCGCATGTGCAGGTGAGGGAGAGTGTGTGAGGCTGGAGGGAGGCTCGAGCTAGTGAGTCGCTTTAAGGCATGGGAGTTCTGTGTGCGAAGTTTGGCCCAGTTCTATCATTGGTGGGGTTCAGAATGCTCTTTAATTGTAGATGACCTATAAATCCCAGCAACTTCTCAATGACAAATTCGGACACACACACACACACACACACACACACACACACACACACACACCCTCCAACCCCACCAAAATTTAAATTTGGGCGTATCGGGTATTTGTGTCAAATTTGGTCCAGTGAATGAAAATGCATACCACATATCCGATATTTACATTACAATTCATAACAGTAGCAAAATTAAAGTTATAAAGTAACAATGAAAATAATGTTATGGTTGGGGGTCACCACAACCTGAGGAACTGTATTAAGGAGTCACAGCATTAGGAAGATTGAGAACCACTGATCTAGAGGCTGCTATCCCACAGAAATGGGAATGAACCTAAAAATTTGAGTGCTGTGAAGTTAGAAAAATGAACAGAACAGGCAAGTTGTCCTAACCATGGTTTGTCTCTCATATGTTTGTTATCTGTAAGTTTTGTGCATAGCTGTTGTAACTTCTCCTTTGTAGCAGAAGACCTTCTTCATCTGATACGCAGATAAGCGGGACAAGAAAGAAACTTCGTTAAGATGATTTCTCAAGTATAGTACATATATTTGCATTGTATTTTAGATCGTGGTTGGTTATGAGCTCTGAGTTCTCTGGTAAGAGAACAGTATTTATCTGACATTCTGGAAACTTTTTTTGTTTTCACTGTTTTTCCATCTCACGATTGATTCCCTGTCAGTTTGCTAGTGGGCCATGAGATTTACAATATTTTAGGATTGATTCTGGCAGCTGCTTTTTGTTCTGTTCTTCTTCTGACATTGGCAGTTAATAATGGGCTATATAGAGCTGTTGGCAAACTTTGAGGAGGGGGGCAGTCTCAATAGTCAACCAAAGTTTTGTAATGCCTGTGATGATACTTTTGGTTTGAAAAACCTGGTGAGCTTCTGTATTTCAGGTTGCAGAGGGCATAGGAGGTACGTAATTGCTAGTCAAAAATCCCAGTTTACCAGAGACCTTTTTTACACAACACATGGTCTGATTTTAAGTGTCATGGTTGCCTCCTAGTAATCAGTGATTGAGTCTTCTACATTATTGTTAACTCTCATGAAGTCAACTTCAACTTAGGGTGATCCTATGAATGAGAGACCTCTAAGTCACCCTGTCTTCAACACTTCTGGCCAGTTTTTACATTCTACTTTACTATGACCTTCTACCATACTGAACATTAGTGTATTTTGTAGTGAATCCCACCTTCTCATGATAAGACCAAAGTACGACAGTCTTGGTTTAGTCATCTTGTAGGGAGAATCCAGGCTTCGTTTGTTCTAATAATAACAATTTCTTTGACTTTTAGCAGTCCATGATAACTGTAGAACTCTTCTTCAGCACCACACATCAAAGGAGGTGATTTTATTTCTATTAGCTTTCTTCACTGTCCGGCTTTCACAACCATACATAAAAATTGGAAATCCGGCGGCATAAAAAATCTTGACTTCGGTATTCAATGATGTATCTTTACACTTGGTGTTGTTGATGTTGTTCTAATGTGTCTTTAACTCATTTCTTATGATGACCCTAAAGTAAAACCGCCATCAAGTTTTTTTTGATGCTAAGAGTGTGTGCCTTGCCCAAAGTCACCCAGAAGTTTTTCATGGCTGATCAAGAGACAAAGTTTAATGTTCAAACCACTAGGATATTGTATTGTCGAACGCTTTCATGGCCAGAATCACTGGGTTGTTGTAGGTTTTTCGAGCTGTATGGCTTTAAACTTTAAACTAGGAAAATTGGGTTTATATATATATATGTGGGAAGTTCAGGGTGGGAGAAAGAACTCTTGTCTGTTAGATCTAGGTGTGAATGTCTCAGTTAGCCACCTTGATTAGCATTTGATGGCAACTGAGACATTCACATCAGGAGAGAATGTTTCTAGAATATGGCCATACAGCCTGAAAAACCTATAACAACCCACTAGGATATTGCAATGGCAGTTGGAATTGACTCATATAACTATAATTGTTCAGGTTGAGCGCTCCCTAGGTCTAAATTCAGTAGATAGGCAGGTAGTTGACTAAACTGTGCTGTCTTTTCATTTCCTTTCATAGTTAAAGTGAAAAAAGAAAGATCCGTGTGTCTGTGTAACCACCTCTGTAGCCAGTCCTTCTTACTCTTTTTTATCCTTCATAGCCTCAGCACTAGTGTGACTAAGCACAGGACTCCCCCACCTTCTAAACACCTGAAAGTGCTTGACAGTAAAAACATATACAAACAATCCAACTGTAGGCAGGGTTTTTTTTCTGCAATTGGCTTAACATGGAATGAACCAAGTGTGTTCTGGCAGAGGTTTGTGGTGCTGAAAACTCCTTAGTGTTGAGAGATGATGGACAGGGGGAAGAGGTGTGTGCATACCATGTGGTAATAGGGGGAGGAAAGAGAGAAAGAATACCATTCAGCAGGGGGGGGGGCTGAGTTTGGTTCAGGGGGGGGCTGAGACTGGGTGGAAGAGGGTCTACCCTAGCAAACCTTTTGTATTGTTATCCCAATAACCCCATTAATGTGGGATATAATGAGCATGGTGATCAGATCATGATATAAGTGCACATAACAGTTTAAATAATGTACCAGTAAGGCCTTCTCGCGGATCACCCTGAGAATTTCGGGGGGTGTGTGAAGCCCCCTTAGCCCCCCCCCCCCCCGGCTACATGCCTGCCATTCAGTAAATGATGCCAGATAGATCCAGTAGGATCATGCTTTCCTCCAGAAGAAGACACCTTTACTTTGCTAAATATGGTAACTAGATTTATAGATTTCTGATTTAATTTTTCTATACTGGAATTTTGAGAACTTTATAACCATCATTCAAAAATATGAACTTACTCCATTGAAAAACTTTGTTTCAGGACATAGGAACATTCTGTCAATGCAGAACCACTGAACAATTAAGCCACGTGTTTGAAATCATTGTGGGTGGTTTGGGACACTCTGAAGAGACTTGTCCATTGTATAAAGAATACTAATTACTTTCAGTGCAGGATTTGAAGGGATGTGTGTGTGTGTAAATTTAAATCTACTTGTAGAGTAGTAAGATGAGATACTTTCCCCTATCATAATGCACTCGGAGTGTACTTAGAGTAATTGTGAATAGAGACCACACAACAGCAAAAGTAGTAGTCTAAACTTTAGAATGCAATTAAGCTTTTTCTGTGCTTTATTTCAGTCGTTCTTTCTGTCTTTGTGCAGAAGAAATTACAGAGGAACAAATGCACATTCAGAATTTGAATTGACTTTATTAAGTTAGATAATTACATAATTTGTAACAGGTGTTCCTAGTTAGCATCACTGTTTTCATTCCAGTTCCAAGCCACAAGCCACACTTTATTACAGAGGAAATTTTGATCATCATAACAAGACTGGTTTAAATTGTGCGGTTTGATCACTTCAGTCTAATCCAGCAGTTTCTACCACACTTGGTAACTCCAGGACACTCATAGAGCAATCCTTCTTTTTTTCAAGGCTGCTAATTTACTTCAGCAGAGAAAGCAAACCTACAACTGAAATATTTTGTGCAATCCATTTTGCCTCTCTATTTTAAGAAAAACTTTTGAGAAATCCAGCTTTCCAACATGAATGGAAGGACAATTTTATGAAAACATAAGAAAAGTCTTGCTTGGTCAGACTGAAAACCTCTAAACTGGCATCCTGTTCACACAGTCATCCAACCAATGCTGGATGTGAATTCTGTTAACCCCTCCATCTTACATTTCTAAACAACTGATACACAGAGGTTGATAGTGACTACATTTACCTGATGCATTCAGGGTAAACTTCTCTGGAGCTACCCCGATGCAGCCCAGAAGCGTCCTCGGAACCCCTTTGGTGTCCAGAAGCTGACCAAGCTCAGGGTGCATTGGGATTGCCACTACTGCTGCTGCATCACCAACCAGAAGCAAGTCCCTCACAGGATCTTCTTGGTGGCATAACCTCTCCAAGTTACATGGTTGGGCACCCTATTATAACCCTGCCATAAGTTATGTTGCTAGCAAGCCCCTTCTTGTGATCAGTGATGCAGTGGTGGGTCTGTTGAACATGTGGACACTGGATTGGACCAGATTCAACCTGATCCAGCTACCTACCACCTCCAAAACTCCAGGATCACTCTGGACCTTCCTTGAAACTCCAGAATGAATGCTATATTCCCTTCAACTGGATTAATGGCAAGATGGTGTGCAGCAGCTGAGAAGTGAGTCCACAGTATTTGGCCTTTGTGGACACAACTATACCCTCTCTGAAACTTCAGTGCTAGGTGTAGCTATTCAAAATAGTAGCCAATCATGGCCCATTCCTCCATTAATTCATTTACTTCCTCTTTAATGTTGTTCCAATTGGTTGACATTGCATCATTTTTGCAACAGTGAATTCAAGTTTTGATCTTTGCAAACAATCTCTTTGAAAGTTTGGGAATTCTCCCCTCCTCTCCTCCTTTTATCAGATTGTGAAATGACCTTCCTTCAGAAGTGGCATGCCTACATAAGGGAGGGCTGTTACAAAGGCAGGTAGACCTTTCTCCTCTCTTTTTTGTTTTCTGTAAACGTAAACATATTTCAGTGCAAGAGTGAAATCTGTCTCTAATTTTAACTGGGAAAAGAAAAAAGGGGGGAAATGAAAGAGAGAATTATGTCAGCTATCAGAAATGCGGGAAGCTTTGAAATGCATCGTTTGATCTCCGAGTTCCTAACTTTGTGTCTTTGGACGTAGACACACACACAATCTTATAAGCAATACCATCTTTCACTACAGTATTTATATACTACATATTTAAGAGCTTGGAAAAGTTTCTTTTGGGCTGCACTTCTCTGAATGTATATTGAAGGTATTTATGAGATTTCATATTTAGTCATACATGTAAAGATCCAAGATGACCCCATTGTTTTGATAGTACGAACCCAGAACCCACTTGGGTTGGCAAAATTCTGGACCTCTGAAACTATGATGCTTGTAACCAAGAATGCTTATTTTGTTTTCCACACATCTTTGCTAAATACAGTGAATTGGGAAATCTTTTGTTATGATGCCAGCCGAGGCCAACATTTATTCATTATAGTGATGCCAACAAATGTGAAACACTTTTCATTTACATGGCTTTTATTAAATGCAGAATCGTTATTTTCCATGTTGTTTAGTGCAGCAAGTCAAGTGGTGTGGTTTTCAGAAGTTAGAATACAAAAGGAAGAATAGCAGTCAATCGCCAGTTCTCTTTCGTCCAAGAAGAAAAGAGCAGTTTGATTGAGAACAGTCTTACAATAAAAAGAATTAACCCAGAGTCCTTTTGTAGATAAAACAGAAACAGCTACGTATTCTATTCGTTCTAACACTCTTGGTTGCTTTCCAAAAAGCTTCATACTTAACGTGATTATAGAACAGGTATGGATAAACCCAGAGCTGGGGGCCAGATGTGGCCCCTTGGGCTCTTTTCTCAGTCCCTCTCTCTCACACACACACCATCCTATAATTCCTTCTGTCTTTCCTTCCTCCTTCCCTCTCACCCTTTCTCCTTCCTTCCTTCTCTTTTGTCTTTCCTTCTCCCACCTCTCCCTCCATTCCCTTTTTTCCACCCTTCCATCAATCTTTATCTTCCTTCCTTCCTTCTCTTTTTCCTTCCTCCTTTCCTCTTGGGGGATGTTTTACTTGCAAAAAAAAGAAGGTTGAGGGGGAACATCAGAACCATGTTTCAAGATTTAAAATAGTGTCCCATTGATGAGATGGGAGAAATATGACTTTCTGCTGCTCCAGAGACCAGGGCACAAGAGAGCAATGGCTTCAAATGGCAGGGGGGGGGGGGAATCAACTAAAAAGATTAGGAAGAACTTCCTGGAGAGTGGCATAGGCTGCCTGGAAGTGTAGTGGAGTCTCCTTCTCTGGAGTCTTTTCTGTAGAGGCTGTCTATCAGGAGTGCTTTGAGTGTGCCTTCTTGCATGGCAGAGGGTTGGACTGGGTGGCCCTTAGGGGTCTCTTCCAGCTCTAGAATTCTAGGATTATCTATCAGGAATATATACACTTTTTCTTTTCCATCCATCATCTCATCCTGACCAAGGCCAACCCTTTTGGGATCCAAACATTTCCCGTCTTTCTGCCTCCAAAAGAGAAGAGGAAAGGGAGGAAAGGGCAGGGAGGGGGCTTGGGGAGAATCCCCTACCAGCCCACCCATCCTGCTCTGGGCAGCCATGCAGCCCTCCAAGTTAGAAAGTTTGCCCATGCCTGTTATAGAATATACTGTTCAATTGGTTTCTGTACCTGTTATGAAAAACTGAGCAAATTAGCGCCACTAGGCAAATCTAAACAAAATTTACGGACACTTCTATTCCATTCAAGGCCTAATGACGAACCGGGTTCAGGTTTCTTCCTGCCAGGTCTTTCAACAAAAGCACAGATTCATATTTGTGTTCGACGATCCCCTTTTTCCTCAAGAGCCCACTGTATGATCAAATGCAGTTCATGAATGTATACTGCAGAGCTTAATTTTAATCTCAATTAATTCCATTTGATCAAATATACCGATTTGTATAACGTAACAGAAAGGGACAAACTCCATATATTATAATATGGGTGTTCATGGGTATACTTGTGCCATGTTATATATGCTGATGAGTGCAGGGAAAGGGATGCGGTGTTGCTGTGTTATTTGGACAATGGATTAATCTGAATCAGATCCAATCCCACTGTCCCACTGTCCAGACTGCCCCAAAGCTTTGGGATATTCTGGAATTTCCAGCACGCTGCAACGTAACCCCTAACTTTGCCCGAAGTTGAACTAGAAGTTGGTAACATCTTGAGAATAGCCAGAAATGAATTCCATATCACTCTGGGTTTTCTTGCCCATGTAAACTTGCTCCAAGTCTCCATCTTGATCTCTGAGTTTACGCATAGTTCAGAAAACAGAGGGCCCTTGCGCAGCAGATAGCCTTGACTACTTGCATGTTTAATTCCCAAGGCCATGATTCTTGGGAGAGCTGAATGGAGAAATGTAGCTTGACAGAAGGCAGACCTTTGACAGCAGCTCTAGAAAAAAGACAAGAAGCTTTTTAAACAGACAACACCAGAGATTGCCTGAACCTGGAAACAATTAGTTGTCGGAGCATCTACTGCTCCCTCTCTGTCAGATGGTGGGGAAATTTGAGGTCCCAAGACAAATGAAGCTGAGATAAGCAATTAGGAATAACGTGTCAGCAGACAAATATCCCCAAGAGAATTGTCAAATCAACCAATAAACGTAATTGGCTTTTTCTTCCGCTCTTTTTGAATGGGATACTTATCTGAGAACATAAGTCTATAGCATACTGAGTACGGGACCAAAGCTCACTTCTTATATTTGAACACATAAAGCTTAGCACCTATTATTTTTACAACTACACAAATGTTTAAACTAAGCATGAACTTAAGTGTTCAGTGTAAGATGGGTTTTATGCATTTCCACAATTTGTCAGTGTAAGCTTCCAAAAAATTCTCTTCCTGTCTCACTGATGTAAGACAGTCATCCTCAAACTTTAGTCACCCAAGTATTATGGACATTACTTCCCTGAATCCCCAGCTAGCTAGGTCAATGGTCAGGGATTGTGAGAACATCTGGAAGCCCATGGACTAGAATTAGGAAGGGAAAATGGCCAAATAGAAACTTGATTTAAAAGGATAATTCTGCATTTTGTATTTTTCTTGAGTTCTGAGATGTATTGTGCTCCATAGAGCACCATATGCACACATCTATCTGAGGTTGTGTTGTTTTTTTAAAATGTTAATATTAGTTTTAGTATTGATTGATTAATTGATTGATTGATTGGGGAAAAGAAGGAATGAATAACCTTAGGAGAGTTAAGAGTGTCATTTCAAACCTTTGAATGGAAGCAAGACCTACAGGGTTCCCTCGCTAGTTCGCGGTTTGCTTTTCACGGACTTGCTGTCTCACGGGTTTTTGCCTCCTGGGAACGATGGAGTGTGGAAAGGGGTTTCAACCTTCCCCTTGGGAGACAGGCAGTCAATCATAAAAAGAGAGAGAGGAGATACAAAAACAGTATTTAAATCACGGCCTTATAGCCCCTCCCTTAAAGCTAGCCAAAAAATAGGTGCACAGTGCCCTTAAATCTCTCCTCGTTTCTGCCTCACCCTCGTAATGCGAGTAATCCCTACTTCGTGGATTTTCAATTTTCGGGGGTTGTCCTGGAACTTAATACCCACGATAAGTGAGGGAAACACTGTATACATAAGTTGGTAAATCACCAAACAGTGATGTGAGGGGAAAGAGTGCATGGTTTTTAGTTGACAAGTTAGGGATCTGAAGGGACACATTCAACTCCACGGATCTGAAATTTTCCATTTTATTCACATTTCCACCTTCTCATAAAAGAATACATCTGAGATACTGTAGTAGTAGTAGTAGTAGTAGTAGTAGTAGTAATATAATTTATTTATATTCCGCTCTATATCCCCGAGGAGACTCAGAGCGGATTACAGAATACATTTATGGCAAACATCCAATTGCTGTTGTTTATTCATTCAGTGACTTCTGACTCTTCATGACCTTATGGACTAGCCCACGCCAGAGCTCCCTGTCAGCCGTCACCACCCCCAGCTTTTTCAGAGTCAAACCAGTCACTTCAAGAACATCGTCCATCCATCTTGCTCTTGGTCGGCAACCTCTTCCTTTTTCCTTCCATTTCCCCCAGCATCATTGTCTGCTCCAAGTTTTCCTGTCTTCTCATTATGTGGCCAAAACACTTCATCTTTGCCTCTAATAGCCTTCCATCCAATGAGCAATTGGGCATTATTTCCTATAGTATCGACTGGTTGGATCTTCTCAGAATTTTCCTCCAATGCCACAATTCAAAAGCGTCTATCGTCCTTCACTCAGCCTTTCTTATGGTCCAGCTCTCACATCCATAGGTTACTACGGGAAATACCATTGCTTCAACTATGCGGATCTTCATTGCAAGTGTGATGTCTCTACTCTTCACTATTTTATTTACTGTGTAATCTTTGCGACTAGAAATATAACGTTTTCTCCCTCTATTTGCCAGTTATCAGTCAGTTTGGTTGCCATCATCTTGGTTTTTTGGTATGTTTAACTGCAACCCAGGTTTCATTTTTTTCCTTTCATCTTGGTCATTAGGCTCCTCAGTTCCTCCTTGCTTTCAGCCATCAAAGTGGTATCATCTGCATATCTAAGGTTGTTAATGTTTCTTCCGGCAATTTTAACTCCAGCCTTGGATTCGTCAAGCCGCACACGTCGCGCAATGTGTTCTGCATACAAGTTGAATAGGTTGGGTGAGAGTATGCAACCCTGCCATACACCTTTCCCAATTTTGAAGGAGCCTATTTTTTACATGGTCTCTTCTTACTGTTGCTACTTTGTCATTATACAGATTCCTCAGGAGACAGACAAAGTGACTTGGTATCCCCATACCACCAAGAACTTGCCACATTCAATACCATTGCACAATTAACAACACAGGCAGACAATATATTGACAGAGGCAAGGCTTCCCACTTATTTCATCTCCGGCATCTGGAGATTATGCACGACTCAGCCATGGGGAGGTGTTGTTGTTTCATTTTCCAAGTTGAGGAGGTTGCTGTCCATGGACACCGTCGTGATTGAATTTTGCCAGCATGTTTTCAGGGGCGCTTTTTACCTCCCCACTGAACCAGTACCTATTTATCTATTCATATTGCTGTTTTCGAACTGATAGGTAAACAGAAGCTAAGGGCTGATGGCGGGAGCTCATCCCGACCGGCGGCTCAATCTGCCAACCTTCCAGTCGACAAGATTTTCTGTAGCTGGTGGTTTAACCCACTGTGCTAGCTATGGTTTCTATGTTTTGCTAACATAGTGCATATACATTGCTGAATTAATGCAGTTTGATACCACTTTAATTTCCATAGCTCAATGCTATGGAGCCATGGGATTTGTAGTTTTACAAGGTCTTCAGCCCTCTCTGCAAACCTCTGCAAATGGTATCAAACTGCATTAATTCTACATGTACATGTACCTGAAAAAAACTTATATAGCAGAACCCAAGTCAAGTTGCCCACAACCTTTATAAATAATCATTATATAGTCCAATTGATACAAAAAGAAGATAACACGGTTATCTTTGAAGTGTTTTAGATGATATTTTGCGTGCTTGGGTGTTTGTGTGTGCATCCAACAGAAATGAATAAAACCATCATTTCCCTGTAAGGTTTGTGATTAATTTAAAGTAGTTTACTTTGTAAATTTGAAGAGAGGGATGCAAAATCAAATGTTATGACATTATAAAGTTTTCTGCGAAGGAGTAATTACTAACATTTTCATCTAGTGTGTTAGTGCTTAAATGTCAACTGTGACTATGAAAAAGTAGAATATATGCAGAAGTGGGAGAGAGAGAAGCTACCTGCCCTCACAGTTATATTTTGTCATACATAAATTCCTGTGTGTGTTCATTTTGAATTTACTGCCTCACCAATATGTGGATCAGGATGCCGTTATTGAATTTTTTAATTTCTTGGATACAGAATGTCTACAAAAATGAGAGTATTAGAGGCAATTCTGGACTAATGAACATATTAGTGTGAAAAGAGGAATCGATAAAATCATTATAGTAAGGGAAGGAGCCCCCAGTAGTGTAGTGGATTAAATCTCTGAACTTTGCTGACCGAAAGGTCACAGGTTCAGATCTGGGGAGCAGGGTGAGCTTCTGCCAACCCCAGCTTCTGCCAACGTAGCAGTTCAAAAACATGCAAATCTGAGTAGGTACGGCTCCGGCTGTAGGGTAACGGTGTTCCATCCTTGCCACATGATCTTGGAGGTGTCTATGGATAATTTCGGCTCTTCGGCTTAGAAATGGAGATGAATAACCAACCCCCAGAGTCAGACACGACTGGACTTAATGTCAGGGGAAAACCTTTACCTTTACCTCAAGGGAAAGAACCCAAACACTTTTCAAACAGTATGTAATGCATACATTCCATAGAGAAATGTTAGGTAAGTAGTTAGTTGAGGTTTGTTAGCTGTAGTTTGACAAGGCATCAGCACTCTTTTGCGGAGAAGGATAAAACCCAGTAAAACTACATCTCCCATGATTAATTAGCATTGAACCATGGAAGTTAAATTGGTGTCTAACTGCATAAATTCTGCAGTGTAGATGCATCCATGGAAACCACTAACTACTAGTGCAAGTAGTGAGCGCAAGGCAGGTCAGTAGACTTTACAGTGAAGTAGGCATTATGTAGCGAAACATTGCCTTCTAAGCCATGCTGCTCAAAGTGATAATTTGCAGACCAATGCCAGGAAACTATGAATATGCCACAATAATGTGGCAGAAATACGTACTGGTTCATGGCACATTGAAAAATGAGCATTGCTAGTCTGTCACACTGGATACAGCTTAGGAACCTCTGCCTTAAGCACTTCCTAATATTGGGAGTTGGGATGGTTTTGTGAACTGGCTCTATGTTATCTTGTGAAGAGATAAGTATGTGGAGATAAGACAGCACAAACAGGCTTCCTAGGTAAAATTTACCTCTCCCCTCTTGCTCTTGCGCATGCAGTTGGAGAGATGGGAATAATTAACCAGGCGCATCTAAATTGAAGGCATTGACAGAGATTTAATTTCCTGAAGCTATGTAACAAGACACACTAAACAAAACAAAACAGAATCATCCATGCGTTTTGTTTTCTATTTATCTCTCACTCTTTAGAGATGATCTGTGCTTGCATTTATGGATTAGCTGAATTCTTATTATTTTAATTACTTAATGTTTATTGCCTACTCACTCGATCCCCCCATAGGATTTGTGGTGATAACTGGACAAGGTAAATGATTGCCTAATTCCACTGTAAAGAAATCATATTTTATTTTTTGCATTTTAGCTCTTCCAAAGTTACTTTGGGATGGCCTAACACTCACTCATTAGTATATTTTTTCCTACCGTTTCTGAGAAGAAACAGTGTGGATGTCAGAAGCTAAAAAGTTCATGTCTATAATAGTTCTGATCGGCCAGTATCTTCATCCCAATCCTATGTGATGTTACTTCTTGACTAGTATGATACCTAGGTCTTGAGTTTGCTTTAGGAGGTGAATGCTTAAGCATCCAGTATGATTAAGAAATAATTAGCTTTTATGTATTTATTTAGCCTAAGTGCCCATACTTCTCTGTGGCTTTATGTGTTTTCTAATGCATTTGTTTGTATAACTAATCTATCTTGTAAATACATGATTGATTTCACTTATTTCTCTCAAGGCAACTCACAAAAAGAATGAATTAAATTTTGTTGTTGTTTATTTGTTCAATCACTTCTGACTTTTTGTGACCTCATAGACCAGCCCACGCCAGAGCTCCCTGTCGGCCACCACCACCCCCAGCTCTTTCAGAGTCAAGCCAGTCACTTCAAGGATACTATCCATCCACCTTGCCCTTGGTCGGCCCCTCTTCCTTTTTCCTTCCATTTTCCCCAGCATCATTGTCTTCTCTAAGCTTTCCTGTCTTCTCATTATGTGGCCAAAGTACTTCATCTTTGCCTCTAATATCCTTCCCTCTAATGAGCAATCAGGCTTTATTTCCTAAAGTATGGAGTGGTTGCACCTCTCGTGGTCCAAGTCACTCTCAGAATTTTCCTCTAGCACCACAGCTCAAAAGCATCTATCTTCCTTCACTCAGACTTCCTTATGGTCCAGCTCTCATATCCATAGGTTACTATGGGGAATACCTTTGCTTTGATTATGTAGATCTTCGTTGCCAGTGTCATGTCTCTACTCTTCACATTTAGGTCAGTGCAGATGTGAATCAGCCCCATGAAAAGTGAATGCCACACTAGACTCATCCTGGGAAACCTGGGGCAAGGCCACCTTATTTCTGCATTAATTGTGGATGTACCCACTGAGGATGCTGCATTTATTTAGCATCAAGGACTAACATATGGTCTATGGCCTCACAATTTCTACACCATTGCAATGGGAGAGACTGGTCTCACGAAACCCTCTTATAAACATCTCCAAGGTAATGTGGCCAGCATGACTGCATGGAGTGCCATTTCCTTCCTGCCAAAGCAGTATCTATTGATCTCATGTTTGTATGTTTTCGAACTGCTAGATTGGCAGAAACTGGGGCTAGCAACAGGAGCTCACCCCATCCCGCAGATTTGAACCTCTGACGTTCCAGTCAGCAAATTCTGCAGCTTAGTTCTGTGGCCACCCAGATAAGCAAAAAAAATAATTATTTCATGCAAAACTGTTGTACTTCAGACTTTATAGTACTCTCATTTTATTTATTTATTTATTTATTTACAGAATCAAATTGTGTTTTTCTCTCCAACATATTCTGTCTCTGATCATCATAACCTTGATTGAACTGGACTACAGTTATAGTTGGCCCTCCACATTTGCAGGTCTAACTATTATGGATTTGATTATTTATAGATTTGATTAATATGGTCTCTCTCTAGGTCCACTGGTAGAAGTTGTCTACAGAGTCATTGAAATTTCCAGGAAATATTAATCTCTGGTTAAAAAAAAAGGAGTTTTAATGGTTTTCCCATTTTTTGCATTGATCTTGCACCCTTAACCCCTGCAGACGTGATCTTAGTGTATCAACAGCAGATTAAGGAGCAAATTTCAGATCATCTTTCCCACAAACAACAATGGTATGATTGCAACAGGGAGTTCTAGCATACCACATACATTTATTACACAGAAAGCCTGAATTAGGTTATAATAATATCATTAACATTTGTAGTTTCAATTGCATAGGGTATATTTATAGTTTTCTTACAATTATATTTCTTTTAAAAAACAAAACAACAAAAACTATCCCCAAAAAACAACGCAAAACCCCCACAAAACCAACAAACAAATCCCCTCTATCCTGGGTAAATAAGCCAATAAATCAACAGCAGATTAAGGGGCAAGTTCACCCATACGTTGTTGGCTGATTTCTGCTATTGCCGCTGGCACCGAAATGCAGCTGTAAACCCTTCTTAGTTGGCAGTCGGCAGATTCAGTTTCTAGAGAGGGCTTAGAACATTTTTTGTACTCTCAGAACGCCTCGTCCAAAGCCCTTTTTTGGCAAGTACAATGGCTGGATGATGTAATAGGTCTTGTAGCCTTTCTAATTTTTACAACAGCAAAGCCACTGAAAGGAGTTTGTTTTGCCAACTTTCCTGCAAGAGCTTCTTTCATTTCTCTTGTTTTTACGTGCTGTAAGATATACAGACAGCTGGATATTTCTGAAAACTGTCAAACAAGTGATGATACAGTGTTTAAAGTGCCCAAAAATCAATATAATGTATTGCTGTGCATTTTCTACTTTGGAGAAGTGAGCTATTCCTAGGAGCAGTGCTGCCGATTTGCTCTGGATGAGGGAAGACACAAGATGTATTGTAACATTTACTTGGTTTTATTTAAACATAGCACATTGGAAGTAAACAGGAATTCCTTAGGAAGCTAGCAGATCCACGGAGAGCTTCTTGCACAACTATTTACACATCTATTCCTTTCCATCTATGTAGAGCTTGCATGGCTGACTGTTAAGACAGAGAGTTGTACTGACTCTGGTACCCCATTGCTAAGGTTTTGCACATGTCTTAACATATTGGATAGAGAGCATCTTCCATTGTTGGAACAGTTCTTGCTGTCAGGAAGTTATTCCGAATGTTTAGTTGCAGTCTCCTTTTCTAAAGTTTGATTTGGGTGGTCTGTGTCTTGGCACATCTACACTGACCACTTAGGCTGATGTGAAAAAAGACACTACATGCCACTTCTGGTGGAGTCTCCTTCTCTGTGATTGTCTTTAAGCAATGGCTGAATGACCATCTGTTAGGGATACTTTGTGTGTTCCTGCATGGCTGGAGGTTGGACTGGATGGCCCTTGTGATCTCTTCCACCTCTATGATTTTGTGAAGACGTGATAAACCTAGAAGACATTTAGCACGCATTCAGGGCCACAGCTACATAGATGACTTACTTGGGCTGGAAGAGAAGGAAGTGATTTTAATGTGTAGATGATTACATGCATAGTCCTGGAATTGATCCATCCTGATGTACTTATATGCACAGCAGAGGCTGACATTGAACTTGTTCCAGGATCCCCAGGATCCACGGTTTCCTGATCATGAAGGAATTGTTTTTTCTCCCATCTCATGCATATGTCTAGATCAGTGCTGTCCAACTTCTACGGGGTCCAGGGCCGGATAAGCGGTCACTGATGACCTAGGGGGCCGCTCAGCCCCGCCCCCAGGCCCAGGCCCCGCCCCCTCCTAAAACGGCCGAAAAAGGGCAGAAGGCGGCGCCAAGAGCAGCGTGTCACAGGCCTGGCGTGACGCGCTGCCCCTTGGCACCGCCTACTCCTCCTTTTCGGCGCCCCCTCCCATCCTAGGGCGGAGGGGGTGCCGGAGGAGGGTAGGGCGGCGCCAAGAGCAGAGCGTCACGCCAGGCCTGACGCTCTGCTCTTGGCGCCGCCTACTCCTCCTTTCGGCGCCCTCCGCCCTAGGAAGGGAGGGGCGCCGAAGGAGTAGGCGGCGCCAAGAGCAGAGCGTCACGCCAGGCCTGTGACGCTCTGCTCTTGGCGCCGCCTACTCCTCCTTTCGGCGCCCCCCGCCGCCCTAGGAAGGGAGGGGCGCGCCGGAGGAGTAGGCGGCATGCCAAGGGCAGCGCGTCACGCCAGGCCTGTGACGCGCTGCTCTTGGCGCCGCCTTCTGCCCTTTTTCGGCGGCTCCCCCGCCCTAGGTAGGGAGGGGGAGGCGCCGAAAAGAAGGAGGAGCTAGCTCTCTTCCTCCTCCCTGCCCCGCCTCCCCCTCCCCCCCGGCCGCCATTTTTTTAAAAAAAATTCGATTTTTTTTTTTCAAATTTAAAAATGGCGGCTGAGGGCATAGGTGGGGCCGTGTCCAACAGGCGACGGGGCCGAATCCGGCCCCGGGGCCGCCAGTTGGACAGCCCTGGTCTAGATCACTGGAATGTGTGGAAACAGTTTTGTCATGTGATGCAGTTTGCACTGAGGTCCCTTACAAACAGCAGTATAAAATCTGCATTTAACTGTATTATTTTATTAATTTTTTACTTAATTTCTACCCCATTTTTCTCAACCCCGGAGGGGGACTCAAGATGGCTTATAAATCTGGCAAAAATTCAAAGCCATGATGGATTATATGACAGTGTGGACTCAGCCCAATTCAAAACAGATATTGTGGATTATCTGCCTTGATATTCTGGGTTATATGGCTTTGTGAAAAATCCCCTACACACGCTAATGCACATTACAGACTCTTATGTCAGGATACTCCTTGAGTTTACTTATCCCTGTTCTTAATGTGTGCTGCTGCACATGTTTGTGGCATGCATCATTTAAACACCACACTACCAAAGTGCCTTCAAACTTCATTACGTGATCAGTGTCAATGTGCTCATAGTATCTACAGCAGCAGAAAACAAGCTTGTTCCCTCCTCAACATGATATCCTTTCTAATATTGGTTATCATCTGATTTATTCCTCACACTCTGTGCATTAGTGTAGAGACACCAAATACTGTAGGCCATCCCGTCAGCTGAGTTCCACAGTAGTGCTTCTTGCCCAGTTCCCTCTATAACTGTTGGGCTATTATTTCCAGATGAACTCGTGCCTTCCAGAATACTTTCTTATTTCCTCACATAGTTCGGTTTAAAGCCCTCCTGGTCACGTTTGTGAGACTGTTAGCAATGGTGTTTTTGCCAGCCGATAAGGATCCCAGTTATTAAACCTCAGACCATGGTCCAAGACAACTAATCATTCCCAGTAGCACCATCTGCAAAGCCAATTGTTTGTTTCCATTATTAATCTCTCCCTTCATTGGCCATGTCTTGAACTAGGTAAAATGATAATCCTTAATACCCTTCAGCTTTCTACCCATAGGATATCAATCTCTGACTGCTCTTGTGGCAAAGCAATGAACTTCAATAGGCAAGAGAAAATTTGAGGCCTACTAAGCTAGTATGCCTCAAATTTTCTCTTGCCTATTGAAGTTCATTGTTTTGTACTAGCCTAATAGATCTAAATGCTATTATAATATTAAAAAGATGGATCAAAATCAGGATACATGCAAGTTTTAAAAGAAAAAGGATTGAGCAAGCAATGTATGATAGTCAATTCAGTATTATTCCAAATAAAACTTAACTTACCTTTAACTTTAGATGAAATGTCTTCCTCTCTAGGATTTTTAAAGAATGATGTTACGTGCTTTTGTCTTCGTTTCATGTTAGTTGTTCTGTGTCCGTGTGCCATAGCGAGGCTGAAAGGAATTTCACACAAATGTCGATGACTTCGACGTGACGTGCTTATATATATATTTCTAATACTCCGACTTGATGCGGATTTTATGCTCTACCAATAACCCTCTACTTCCTTTCAAGCCTAATCTTAAACTTAAACTGAACAGAAATCCCCAACCTACTGTCATTCTAATTGCCATTCCCAGAGTTCTAAAGTTAGATCTCCTTACCCCTCCCCTACTCTTAAAGATACAGGCTCTAAATTACATATTCTGCCTTTGGAGGCAGCATGTTAGTAGCATAACTAACTTCATTTTAATGTAGAAGAACTGTTGAATAATAATTACAACAACAACAACAGGGCATTGTTGTTATTATTGGTCCAGATCCAGGCCAACGCTGGATCTGGACCAAACGTGGCACATAGAGTCAATGTGCCCAACAGTGCATAAAGGCAGGGGAATGATTGCCCTTTTCAAATGGTAGTTGTTGTTTACCTGGATGCAGAAAGCACTGAAGGCAGCCAACATCATATATGGACCAAACATGGCCAACTGTGCATAAAGGACAGGCGGGGATTGGGGGTGATTGACCTTGGACCTGGGTGTTGCAGTGTGCCCTTATCCAGAGTGCATTGAGCCAAGCCAACATTGGATCTGGACTAAACTTGGCACTTATAGCCAGTGTGCCCAATTGAGCATAGAGGCAGGGATTGGGGAATGATTGCCCTTTTTCAAATGGGAGTTGTTGTTTACCTGGATCCAGAGGGTCCCAGAAGGCAGCCAACAGGCTCGATGCACTCCACTCCCAGCCATGAGTGTGGTGAGACTTTAATGTACAGGCACAAAGGTCTGCCGAGTGCATGGGCGCAAAGGCCTATTGCGGCCTCCAAATTGTCTGTGGTGCGGCGGCATCCTCTTTGGTGCCTGGGCACTCCTCTTCCTCTCCGAAGGCTGAAACCAGGGGCACCGAAAAGGAAAGAGTGTGCCGAGGGCCCAGGCACAGACAAGGACGCCACCGTGCCACATACCAGTAAGGTCTTCTCGAGGACCACCCAGAGAATTGGGGGGGGGGGCTGAAGCCCCTCAAGCTCTCCCCCTTGGCTACATGCCTGACTATACGTATTCCAAAATCTGAAAATATCTGAATTTCAAGCTGGTTCCAAGCATTTCAGATAAATGATACTCATACTCTATTGTTAAAACAGAGATTATTACAACGGCATAGCTATGAGGCTGGACTGCCATAATGTTACGGAACATGACATTTAACCCACCAGATACTGGGGGAGTCTGTCAGAAGTGGGTGGTTCAAAGGATGGAAGTGCAGGTGGGCGTTTTGTAAATTTGGAGTCATATTTATGGACATGACAGATGGGTCCTGAACAAACAATGGATGCTGTGGGCAAATGGCTTCGCTAGAAAGTTTGGCAAACAGAGTAAAACATTTTGTGCAGCCAAAACAGATTATATTAGCATCCTCAATGTGTGGCATACCTGTTTGTGAGCTCAAATCACATCATACCGCTTCTGAACTTTTGGATGATCTCTCATAACAGCAACATTTCTAATACCTTAATTATACAATTTTTGAACATTAGAGGTTATTTTCCTGTCCATTAAATTAGCTTGCAAGGGAAAAGGAAGGGTAGGGCTGTGAACTTATTGGTAAGTCCCAACAAATACAGACCCATTTAATCATATTTTCAATTAACACAACCCATATATAATCTAATTGAGGCTAACAATAGAATTCAAACCTTGTTTTTTCCCCTTTCCTTAAAATAAATGTTTTGGTAATTCATCATAACAGATTGGGTACCTCTTATCTAAAAATGCTTGGGACCAGACATGTTTTGAATTTCAGATTTTTCTAAAATTTTGGAACATTTGCATATACATGTTGAGATACCATGACGGTAGCACCCAAGTCTAAAAATGAAAGTGATTTGTGTTTCATGTTGATCTTAAACACATAGCCGGAAAGTAATTTTATATGCAATATTTTAAATACTTTTGCATGCTAAACAAAGTTTGTGTACTCTGAGCCAACAAAAAGCTAAAATGCCATGATCTCAGCCACCCATGTGGGCAATTTGGGATTCTGGAACATTTCCGATTTTAGGATTCTGAACCCATATTATAATGGAAAGGTTATAATTTGCGCCAGTAGAGTAAACCTGTGTTATCAATATTTTAATAACACAGAAATGCAAGGACCTGTGGCTTGTTCATACTACACATTTATAGCATTATTAATCCAATATAACAGCCTTAGTCGCACCCTGTGGAATTCTGAGATTTGTACAACTATCACCTTCTTACTGAAAATTCTAGCATCCTTACCTACTCTGCAAATCCCATAATTTTGTGGATGTTGTCTTAACATTTAAAATAGAATTGTAGCACTATAATTATGCAGTGTGAATGGACTCAATCTAAAGAATGTGTGTGTGTGTGTGTGTGTGTGTGTGTGTGTGTGTGTGTCAGGATCGACTTGAGAAACTACAAGTCGTTTCTGGTGTGAGAGAATTGGTCATCTGTCCAGGGGATGCCACATCTTTGATGTTTTACCATCCTTGTGGGATGCTTCACTCATGTCCCCACCTGAGGAGCTGAAGCTGACAGAAGGAGCTCAACCCTCTCTCCCCAGATTTGAACCCCTGACCTATCGGTCAGCAATCCTGCCAGCACAAGGGTTTAACCTAGTGGTTCTCAACCTGTAGGTCCCCAGGTGTTTTGGCCTACAACTCCCAGAAATCCCAGCCAGTTTACCAGCTGTTAGGATGTCTGGGAGTTGAAGTCCAAAAAATCTGGGGACCCACAGGTTTAGAACCACTGGTTTAACCTATTGCACCACGGGGGCGAATCTAAAGACTGTAGTGGAAGATACATACCTATTAAATATCTATTGTGTTTGTCTATCTTTCTTTAAAACTTTTTCTTCATGTCATACTCAATGAGGTTTTGTAGCTTTAAAGACGTGTTGAACAAAGAAACAACAACATTTAAATACTTTTAGAGTGATCATGCATGCCTTTGACCCCTACTACTTTCTGTTTAAAGTGATACCCACCAGTGTCATCCCATAGGTAGTATTACTTGAAAACACATAAGATAATCATTTTTGCTTAAGAAATATTTTGATTATTGTAAAAATATAGGAGCAGCTATATGTTTATTAAATTTTTGGAAAAGAAGACAGTAGAGCTAGAGAAAAGGAGAGAAAGGAAAAACGAAACACCAATTAGACAGCTTGAACGAACTGGACTTCAAGGGTCTGAAAAGATCAAACCATACCTAATTGGTTTAAGCGGCCAATATGGTTGACTGTGGAATACTTTCCCTTCTTGGGTAATTTTTTCTGGCAGGCTGTAATGCATTCTGTTAAAACATATCAGTGTTTTCCAGAAGACTGATTCTCCCTAATACTTTAGTAGTATTCACGGTTTTGGCAACTGTCATTTGAAGCTCCACAGTTTCTCGAAGTAAACGGCGAGGTTTTGTCTACAAAGTGAGTACAAGAAATTCAGACAAAAGTATCATTGGCACATTGTTGTCGTTTTTTTTCTTTTTAATACATTGTTCAGCTTGCTGCTGGTTTCATCCAAAGATTTCTTAGTTTCTAATAAATGTTTTTCCGTTATTGTTTTTTTAAAAAAGATTTCTTACTTGAGGCATTGGTGTTAACCACACTTCCAAAGACTGCTTTAAATATTCCAGGAGGATGCTGCAGAAATTAGCATTCAGCCCATCTGTAGGATAGCATCTTCAATTCCTTAGATTAATATTTGGAGCATGCTCTACTTTTATATGACGAAATATGCACGCACACACAAACACACACACTTAAGTACAGGCACACAGTCCCTGAGATACAAACATCTCACTTACAAATGACTCATATTTATGTAATAATATGTTGTAATTCAGCCTGTGATTATGTCTGATGTCAATGGGGACAATGGTTTTCCTGGGCCTGTGTCAATGGGGATAAGGATGTTTCTGGGCCAGGCCTTGCTGAGAGGTCCGAGGTTTCTCATGAATGGAGTGTTTCTCCTGTAGATACCCAAAGTCAAACTTTTGGGAGAGGTCCACAGCAGTCTTTCTCTAAGAAACTGTCTTCTGTGGATGATTTGTCAGGTGCAGAATTTAATGAGTTTGAAGATAGGAAACAGACTTTTGTAAACTAAGGCAAAGTTCTGAAGATATGTCAGAGGTCAGTCCGTCTGCTAGAAAAGAGTTAAGAAAGCCTTATCTGGTTGTAAGGGAAAAAGAAATGCTTTCCTTTTGGTTCATGGGACAGGAAAAGCTTTATATGATATTATAGGATTCTAGCTCAATCTCGTAATTGTTGGAGTTTCATGATGGTCTTGTTTCCAAGTGGATTTCTAGTTTAATGTTTCAAGTTTTGCCAGGTTCTTGTTCTGGGCTTTGGATTTCTATGCTGCCTTGTTCCTTTGGGTTTTGCATATTTGGATCTTGTATACTCTGAAGTTCATGGACTGTCTGTTCTCTTTGTGTATTCCACTGTTGAACAGGAGATTATTCCTACTGTTTAGGTGGATTTTTTTTCCTCCTGCAATTTAAATCCATTGCTCTGTGTCTTAGTCTTCAGAACAACAGCAAACAACCTTGCCCCTCCTCAATGTGACATCCATTCAAATATTTAAACAAGGCTACCATGTCCTCTCATCTCTCTTGCCTCCAAGGTAAACATACCCAGCTTCCGAAGCTGCTTATCATAGGGCTTGGCTTTCAAACCATTGATCATTTTGTTTGCCCTTTTCTGGACACATTCATAGAGTCTACATGATTTCAAGTGAATGCACATATTTTATGAACTCATCCGGACCTGTGTTGTTACCATTGCCACTCCAGATGGCCATAGAGCTTCATCAGTAGAGGCAAGAAGGAAAAGGGGATCAGCTCTTCATTTGTCTAGGAGAGGTGATGACAACAGGGATGATAAGGTAATGGTCCAGTGGGGCCAGTGTAGTGATACTGACCCTCCACCATCATGGGTGTGTTGCCACCTCCAGATATAACCAGACCTGACCAGTGTAGATCTTGGGACATAGGCAGAGTCAGCCCAGGTTATCATTTGGATGCAAGATCTCAATGAATCCTAGATGCTGTAGGCTATATTTTAGAGGAAGGAACTGGCAAAAACCCCTCTTGAGTATTCCATGCCTATGAAAGTCATGGGCTTGCCATAATTCGACAGGAGACTTGAAAGCATATGCACCCTCAGATAATTAAACAGTTGCCTGGCTCAGTTGATGTGTTTTTATTTTGCACTGAATGAATGATGGTCTTGAAAGAGAGCTGTCACTGGGGAAATCAAAGACCTGCTGAAGCATGGCAGTGATCTTCACATTGTCAGAGTTATTCTGGGTCTAATGCTGGACTACTGCTGGGCAGAGTTAATTTTTATGGCTGTGAGATGGATAGGTATTTTTTTCTCTTTGGGTCCCAGTGTGTCATAGGTGGCATTTCAGGCTGTCAGTGTTGGCTTCTGAAATAGTTTCAGGATTGTGGAACAAATCCCACATTTAGATGCACATGCCACTTATGACTTAACAGATTAGAACAAACTTGTAACTTGTAAGGTTTTAATAGATCAGCCCAATGATGGGGCTACTGTTGCTTCCAGAACCACTTTCACGCCTATTACTAAACTAGCTCCAAAAACATGCCCCTCCCCTATTTCTTTGCTCACATTCAGGTTACAGATGCATACTCTCTCTCCAGGAATGTTCTGGTCCTCCAGTACAACTCAAGGATAATGTGCATTGATATCATATATTATATAAATGGGTTCACGTCATGTGATGTATACCTCAAACAAAGAAACCTTACAACGCAGAAACACAATACTTGCCAACAGAAATAGGCCTTAAGCAAGGTATGTTTGTAGCAAAGAAACTTTCCCCCCCAAAACCTAAAAGGCCCCCAAAACAACGAGTAAAAACAAAACTACATTTACCAGCATCCTCCGGGGCAGCCAAAGACTCACCCAGCCTCTACATTCTGAACAACATGATTGGCTGCCAATAAGGGCGGATTTGCATAACTGCTGCACTGGCCAGCCAACATGAAAATTCCGATCCATAATAAACTGCCAAAACAGAATCCCCAATCCCCACAAAACACCCAAATCACTTCCAACCGAAAAATCACAGACCACGCCCAAAATTGACAGTAAGGCTTCATTAACTTGATTTCCCTAACTAGCCCTCACTTACTGGGAAGCTGTTTACGCTCTAAATTGACAGTAAGACTTCATTAACTTGATTTCCCTAACTAGCCCTCACTTACTGGGAAGCTGTTTACGCTCTGAATTGACAGTAAAGCTTCATTAACTTGATTCTCCCGACTAGGCCTCAGCTCATTGGACATTGTGTATGGCCTGAATTGACAGTAAGGCTTCATTAACTTCCTGTTCCTAACTAGGCCTCAGCTCATGGGACATTGTGTATGGCCTGAATTTACAGTAACCTACCTTGGCACACAGAGCCCCGACCATGCATGATGGGACTTGAAGTACCACCATGGAAAATGGGATTTGTAGTACTTCAAAACCCATCATTCCCCACAGACCACTGTGGCCCAGAACCATGACCAATAAAGACCCAACTTGGCACACCATGTCCCCCATGACCCACACTCCATCCAACTGCAGTTTAGAGGAGGGCACACCGTGGATGATTGGACTTTCTCGCATCTCCTAAAAAGGGCACAGCAACGCGTGCCGGGTACAGCTAGTTTACTATATTTCTGTAATATTTCTGCCTTTGTTGCTTAAATTTTAGTTTTTTATTCAAACTTTGTCATCAATAAACAATTAGAGACACTACGCACAGAGCCATATCCTTGCCTGTAGTTAATTATAACAGCTGAAATCCGTGATCTGAATTTAATTATTGCATTCATATCCTGCCTTTCTCCTAGATTGGGACCCAAGGCAGCTCTCAAAAAATTAAGATAAAGACAGCATCATTTTAAAGTATCATTACAACCATCACATTAAAGCAAACATTTTAAGAAAACAAGAGAAAATCATTAAAAAGCATAGAAAGGTGAAACATAAAACATCATCCCGGAGATCGCCCTGGTCGCCATCACAGACCAACTCCGTTGCCAGCTCGACCAAGGTGGGTCTGCGCTGCTCATGTTATTGGACCTCACGGCAGCGTTTGACACGGGCGACCACAATCTTTTGACCCACTGCCTGGCCATGGCTGGAGTGAGGGGGACAGTCCTGAAATGGCTGACCTCCTTCCTCCACCAGCGGTCTCAGCGAGTGAGGAGGGGTGAGGTGGTCTCCGAGGGCTCCCCATTAGTTTGCGGAGTCCCTCAGGGGGCCATCCTCTCCCCTCTGTTATTTAACATCTACATGCAGCCGCTTGCACAGCTGGTACGGAGTTTTGGGCTTGAGTGTCATCAGTACGCTGATGACACTCAGCTCATTCTGAGGATGGAGGGCAGCCCTGGATCCGTCCCCGATAATTTCCAGCGCTGCCTCGAAGCCGTTACTGGATGGCTTGCGAGCCAGTAGGTTGAGGGTGAATCCAGCAAAGATGGAGATCTTGTGGCTAGGTCGTCCGGGTGATGGGGATGTCCAGCTTCCGACCCTGGACGGCGTGGCGTTACGCCCATCGCCTTTATTAAAGAGCCTGGGAGTCCACCTGGACTCCCAGCTGACCATGGAGACCCAGGTCTCCATGGCCAGCAAATCTGCCTTTTTCCATCTTAGACAGGCGAGGCGGGTGGCCCCCTATCTGTCCCGGAGCGACCTGGCCACGGTGATCCAAGCCACGGTCATCTCGAGACTAGACTACTGCAACGCACTCTACGTTGGCCTTCCTCTGTCAGTGACCCGGAAGCTCAGGCTGGTGCAGAATTCTGCTGCCCGACTCCTGTCTGGAACACCAGCTGGCAGTCACATAACACCTGCCTTGCAGGACCTGCACTGGCTTCCAATTGAGCACCGGATCACTTTCAAAGTGTTGGTTCTTACCTTTAAGGCCTTACACGGCTTGGGGCCAGCGTACCTGAGGGACCGTCTCTCCCCCTATTGCCCAATGAGATCACTGCGATCAGAGGGTGCCAATCTTTTAGTCATTCCCTCGGCGAGGCTTGTGCGTTTGACAGCAACCCTCCCGGCGGAAACACGCACTATTCAGGACGTGCTCCCCTTTAGACGGGCCTGTAAGACCCATCTTTTTCGCCAGGCCTTTGACCTGTAGGCCTGCCCCTCCTCAGCCCTCCTGTTTTAATTGTTATCTGTGGTGATGTGTTTCACCTCAGATTTTTAACTATTGTACTATTTTATCTACCGATCGGTTGTTGTTTTTACCACTGTTGTTGTTTTTATTCGCCTGTACGGCTTTTGTGAGCCGCCCCGAGCCTCTCCGGGAGTGGCGGCATAGAAGCGTGATCAATAAATAAATAAATAAATAAATCCCCACCCATAAGAAGCCAACCTGCAACAATTGCTCATTAAAATCCTGTTAAGCCGAAAAGTGTAGAGTAAAATTCATTTTAAAATAGTCTTCAAAATCCATCTTATCAAATCACTCCAAAAGAGGAAAAGCTTTGTGGGATAGAATTATATAGAGACCACAAGGGGCATCCAGTGCAACCCCCTGCCATACAGGAAAACAAAGAGCTCTCCCAAAATGATGGCCATCGAGTCTCTATTTAGAAACCTGTAATGAAGGAGACTACGCTTCACTTTGAGACAGCATTTTCAACTGTTAAATGGCATTTACCCATAGGACATCCTTCCTTATATTTGATTTGATTTGATTTATTGGATTTCTTAGCCGCCACTCCTGGGTGGCTCGGGCCGGCTTATAAATTTTAAAATTCAGAACAACAATAATACATAAGCAATAAAACAACGGCAATAAAACATTTAAAAGATTACATTAATACCAATATTGCTTTGACTAGTATGTGTTAAACTGGCTCAATCACAGAAAGCCTGCCGAAATAGCCAGGTCTTACAGGCTTTTCTAAAAGCCAAAAGGTCGCGAAGTGACCTGGCCTCCGGAGGCAGTGAATTCCAAAGCGTAGGGGCAATGATGGAAAATTCCCTTCTCCTCGTTGACGTGAGGCGATAAGCTTTGGTGCTCGGAATCAAGAGTAGATCTTGGTCATCAGATCTCAGTGATCTCGTGGGATAGTATAGGGTCAAGCGGTCCCTCAGGTACGCTGCCCTCAGACCATACAAGGCCTTAAAAGTCATAACTAACACTTTGAACGTGATCCAGAATTCAATGGGCAGCCAGTGCAATTCCTACAGCACAGGTGTGATACGGTGACTCACAGGCGTGCCTGTGAGCACGCGGGCTGCGGCGTTTGCACTAGCTTAAGTTTAAGTTTGGGTGGAAACACTTTGCCTGAAGTTTGAATCCATTGTTATGTGTTCTAAGGCACATCTACACTCTACATCTACACTCACCCTTTATCCTGGGCTCAATCCATAGTGTTGAATTTGGATCAGCTGGCTTTGAATGTTAGCCCTTCAACCGCTATGGAGTCGGCAAGGAGTCCTAACCATCCAGAAATGCCAAATCTCATTTTGTGCCACCAAACTCATTTTGTGCCACTGAGAGACCGTCTCACTCCATATTGCCCTCTGAGATCACTGCGGTCCGAGGATGCTAACTTCTTGGAGGTACCTTCGGCGAAGCTGGCATGGCTGACATCCACCCGCCGGAGGGTGTTTTCTGTCATAGCTCCCACGCTGTGGAACGCCCTCCCGGCCGACACCCGGGCAATGAAGGACCTGCTCCCGTTCAGGCGGGCTTGTAAAACCTATTTGTTTAGGCAGGCCTTCGATGGGTAGGCCTGTGCGTCTTGGTTGTGCCACTACCTCAACTGTGTTGTTGTTTTTACTGTGTTGCTTGTTTTTAATTGTTCTTAACCTTCTGTATTCTATTGTGCCTTCGGCTCCTGTAAGCTGCCGCGAGCCTTCGGGAGTCGGCGGCATAGAAACCCGAATAAATAAATAAATAAATAAACAGCCATCCTTATTGTTTGCCTCCCATTCTTGTCATAGCAGTGGCTAGTGGGAGTGACATGGCTAGTGTTTTTGGCTTGTCACCTGGAATGAGGTAGGTTTACACAGAGCCAAAGTCATGTTTGCTCTGGATTCTCAGGAAGAATTCAGAGCAACCAGAAACTTTTGTTGGCATCTTGGTCCACATTAGCCTGAATCAGCTCCATGCATTGTCCAGCCTCCATGCAGCTGATTCATATCCCTTTCGGGATAATTGGACAGTATAGATGGGCAGCTAGTATCTGGAAACAGTAGAAAATAAGCTTTCTCCATTTTCAATATGATATCCTTTCAAATAGTTAAACATGCAGCTCTCGATCTTCTCTTCTCCAGACTAAACATACTCACCACCCTATGTTGCTCTGTGTAGTGCATGGTTTTATTTATTTATTTATTTATTTATTATTTATTATTCGGTTTTATATTCCGCTCCTCCCAGCAGGCTCGGGGCGGATCACAAAATACAAGCATACAATAAACATGCGATAAAACAGTAAAAACATACAATAAAACATACAGTAAAAACACAATACGTAGCCGTGGTGGTACAGGTCTACGAATCCTTGACTGAAGCGAGACGGACCAAATTAAATTTGGATTTACCCGAACGCTAATCTGAAGAGGGCCGTCTTGCATTCCCTTCGAAAAGGGAGGAGTTCAGAGACCACTCGAATGTGGTTGGGGAGCGAATTCCAGAGTACTGAAGCCGCTGCAGAGAAAGCTCTCTGTCTTGTGCTGGACAAATGGCAGGAGCGGGACGATGGTACTGAAGCGGTAACTCGGAGTCCCGGAACTCCCAAGACAATTACCCTTTGAACTGGGCTGCCGTCTCTAGCGAGCACAAGGACGGAAGACGCGACAATTTCTACTGCGATTCAGGAAACCAGCTTTATTTGCATCACATCAGCTGATGGGTCCGTCCACCCTGTGCGGAAACGCAGCCGCTGGTGGACAGAACCCCGATCTTTCCCAGTGGAAAGGTTTTATACAAACAATGGAGTCAACATTTAGTCCCTCCCTTCTTCATGCATTGTTACTGGCTAGTATCCATGAACCCATATTACTCTACCCAATTAAACAAAGCATTCTTGCATCTCAATCCTATTTGCTAACAACTGTGGCGCAGTGTGAATTTCCATCATTGTTCTATGTTATCTGCCCTATGTGCAAAGCGTACTCAAATCGTTACATTGCTACCGAGCCTTCACCAGTTACCTGCCAAGTGAAAACTTCATTTGCCATGCGCGCCTCCTAACCAATCACTTACTTTGTAAACAAAACGCACATGGTGACTGCTAGGCCAATCAAGACCGTGTTCTTACCTAGAGGCACATGATGTTCTCTGGCTAATCACAGCCTGTGCTTGTGTACCAATCAAAGTGGATTATTCTCGTCACTGCTACTGGCAAACTATTTCTTTGCTATGCTACTCCAGTTCTAGTCTAAAGCAGCACCTCTCTCTGACATTCCTTCTGTTAAGGTATCGATTTCTCCTTTAGTACAACCAGCAAATTTCGCTCTTCCGAGCGCAGTGATCTCGGGGGAACGTACGGGGTAAGGCGGTCCCTCAGGTACACAGGCCCTAGACCGTGCAAGGCCTTAAAGGTTAAAACCAACACCTTGAAGGCAATCCGGTACTCGATTCAGACACATTACTTTTTGTTTACTCTTCTTTGGAAACATTCCATCTTCTCAATATTCTTCTTGAATTGTGGTGCCCAGAACTGGACACAGGATTATTCTTGGTAGGACCTGACCATCACAGAGTGCTACTATTTCTTCCTTTAATCTAGACACTTAATTCCTATTGATGTGTACTGGAACCACATTACCTTTTGTCAGCACATGGTTTTATATGAGTTGGAAAATTGCTTATAGTTTAAACTGTGTGGTTTAGTATTGCATGAGTCTATGTGGTGTATTGCTAGAGTGTAATTTTAGGCAGTTCCTGTACTGGGCGGATGAAGAAGAGCTGATAAGATTGGAATGCACTCCTTGTGGTGTGTCCAGATGTGAACGGACATGATTTATTATTCTCTTATGTATATAGTGTATATTTGGAATAAAGTTACTGTAAGTGCCACTTGGTTTTGAAAGGAGTCCGATACTTGAAAGGTTGAAGCAGATTGTGATACGGAAGGTAATTTATCTCAATTAACCAACAACTTTTGGTGTCTAGGAAAGCATACTTTCCTCTGTCTAGTCATTAGGTTGTTGACTTCTACAAATAAAGCTCCACATTGTGGATCTAGGCATAAATCTTTTTATATCCAAATATATGTTTGTTTTCTCCTTATGAAGTGCAGGTACTCTTTTAAGATGTCTCTTTGCACTTGATTTGCTAATAGAGTTTGTGGCATTTCCATGCAGTCAGGCCCATATTGTTGGGTCTAGCCTGCTCATTACAGAACAGAAATATCCTAGAGTGCTGTGACCTGTTCCAAAAGGACAATGCTGTTTCAAGCTCTGTTAATGAGAAGTCCATGGCATACATATGATAAGCTTTGTCATCTTTTGTCTGCAGATCATAGACCCTGCATTTTAATTTACTATCCATAATGATTTCTTAATGAGTTCCAGTGGATAACCATTGAAACATGCCACTGCAGCTGCTGATGTGATTATGGGAGAGAGTCCATTATTTGATTTACGTGATAGTGCGTTATGGTAACTAATATCTAAGGATGGCATACAATAGGCAGTAAGGCAGGAGGCAGGAGATTTTCCATTTAAACTTAGCTGGCAAAGGAATACAAAGCTAAATCAATTTATTTTTCCCATATGTGTGCAAGCTGCTAATTGAAATTTTGTGGAATTACGGTGGGTGCTTAAATCCTTATAGGACTGCAGCGTGGGTTTTTTTCTGTAAAGTTCAAGCAAAACCAATAATGTAAGAAGGTTGGGAATCTTCTCTGCCCTCCCGCTCCCCTCCCATTACACTCCTTCTGAATGCAAATTACTTTTCTATATCGGTGTACAGAAGCGCCATTACTGTACAGTCTTCAAAACAGAAACAGATGGAGAGATAGAGCAACAAAAACAGATGGGCAGAACGTGCATTTGTACAATAAAAATAATGTTTCAGTGATGTTTTGGGGAGGCTGTTTTGATTTGCGGCTTTTATTTTGTCCTCATTTGGCAGTGCAGTATAAACTTAAAAGTCCCCACCCCAGTTTGCAGTATACTTGCTGTGATGCCGCCTTGAGGCATACTAGTTCAGTTGGAAGAAACCCAGTTGTTCTCTGCTTGAGAAAGGATCAGAATGGGATCTAAATTCTGTACAGTGTATGTCTCTTAAAGCTGCCTTATGTTACCTCCATGAAGTTTTAGACAAGAAATACTCACAAGTGGTTTTGCCAGTTCCTTTCTCTGAAATAGAGTGAAAAGTAGCCTACATGATATTCATCTGTGGTTTCTCATCTAATCAGAGCTGATTGTGCTTATCTTTCAAGATCCGAAAAAGTCTGTTGATTTTAGAGTATTCGGGTTGTTTCACTGGTGCCTTGCCTGGACATCTATCATGGCAAACCATTGCTTGGTTTCCAAGATCAGATGGGATCTGGTGCCTTTGGGATATTTAGGCATCAGATCTAAATTGCTCTAGTCAAATAAGTATTTTCAGAGATTGGAGAAGTTTTTGAACTACACCACCAAAATATCCAAGAGAGTCTAAAAAGTAAAATTTCCAAACCCTGAAGTACTTGGAAAGCTGTGACATAGAAGAGGCTTTTTTTTGTCTCCATGACCCAGAAGGCAGGGATTGATCTAACAAGCTTAAACTAGCAAAGGGTGGATTTCTAATTCAATATAAGGAAAAAAGATGTTTGAAAGTAGGAGCCATATAAGAGTGAAACTAATTACATAACAAGGTGTTGAGTTCCAATCGGATTTCTTGCTCTAAGCCTGAAATTGGACTAGTGGTCAACAAACAGGCGTACTAATTTAATGGTTCTAAAAGTGAAGAAACGACAGGGTGATCACTTATTTGCATGATATGTTGGTAAAAATCAAAAAGCATAGCCTTGTTAGTCTGGATCTAGATGCAGAGGAGGGTGTGACATGTGGATGGCTCCAGGGCCGGGGCCAAGGCCAGAGGAAAGAGCCTAAGGGACCACATCTGTCCGGTGGGCCTGGGCTTGCCCATACCTGATCTACAATATAGAATTATGGTAATTCAGTCTGGAACCACTTAAACTGCCATGGATCAATTATAGAATTTGTAGTTGTGCTGGTACCTCACCAAACTACAAATCCCAGGATTCCACAACTTTGAGCCATGGCAGTTAATGTAGTGTCAAACTACTTTAATTCTACAGTATAGATGCACCCCAAGACTGGTCTCTGTAAAATAGAAGGCATAACCACACTAACAGCTCGGCCCTTGCCAGCACTATTGCTTCTTTATTGCATAGAGCTTATTGGACATTCAGTGAACTTGTGTAAGGCTTAGTGAATCATAAGGATTTACAAGTGGAGAGTCAATGATAAAAAAATCACATAATGGCTTGATGGAATTATAAATCACAATTGTGGATGTGGGGCAAAGTCATCTTTGGAAGAAAAAAATCTGCTGGTTTAGCTTTTTTCTTTTTGGGTGGTTTGGGTCTAAGGGGAAAGAGCGCACGTCAGCTTTAATGCTAATATAATGTGCCTTTCCCCAATAAATCCATATTAACACAATTTAAATTGACAAGCCATAAACTACCTTCTGATGGAGAGTAATACAGAGCAGAAAGAGCGAAAGAGAATGGAAATAACAGCTCTGCCCCCCCCTCATGCATCTGAGCTAATGGGACACACTGTGTGTTGCTAAATTATTGCCATTTATTGTTTACAAAGGTAATTAGGAAAAAGATTGCTTCACATTAAGTGCAGCAAAAATGAGAGCTCTTTTTAGCTTTTGTTTATAAAGCAGCCCACTTTGCACTTATTTGCCTACTGGAATTATTTTGTTGCCCAATGTCCCATCTGTCTTTTCTTAGTCAAACAAAAAGGAATGGGGGGGGGGGGGGGCTGGGTGCTATGCATAGTGATAACTGAGCTGCCTGGTGGATGAAAGACAACATTCCTGTAACTGTTCATGTGTCTGAGGTCCTTACAAGGTTGCCTTCTTTGATAGTTTAGTGGAGAAAACTTCAGAACATTCTCAAGCATGCAAAACGATCCTCTTTCGTCAAGCATTTTCACTCGACTGAAGTATTGTAACATCTCTGGTTCAATTTAATTCATTGTAGTGCTGAGTAGTAGTAGTGTGGAGTAGTAATGTTAATTTTATTTTGTGTTGTTCGTATGATTTTATATTTTATTATGTAAACCGCCCCGAGCCTACGGGAATGGAGCGGTATAGAAATTGAAATAATAAATAAATAAATAATGTTCCAACTTGAGCATATTCTGCCCTCATGTTGGCTCCAACTTATGGACATCTTATCATTGAATTTTCTTGACATATATTCAGAGAAAACTCGCTATTTCCTTCTTCTAAGGTTAAGGAAGTGGGATTTGCCCAAAGTCACCTGGTAAGTTCCATAACTGACTTAGAAATTCAAATCCTGATCTCCCAGAGCCCGAGTACAACACCCTAGCTCCACTGGCTGCTGATGAGTTTCCGGACACAATTCAAAGTGCAGGTTATCACCTATAAAGCCCTATACGCTTTGGGTCCCGCCTATCTTTGAGACCACATCTCTTTCTATGAATCCACACAAGCGTTAAGATCTACCGGGGAGGACTTCCTCTCAGTCCCACCTCCATCTGAAATGCAGTTGGTAGAGACAAGAGAGAGGGCCTTCTCAGTGGTGGCTCTCCATCTTTGGAATGCTCTTCCCAGGTAGATCAGCCTAGCCCCCACTCTCCAAACCTTCTGCACACAATTGAATACATGTTTTTTCGGCAAGCCTTTGATCATATTTAGTTTTTAAAAATCTATATACGCAAGGACCCATAGATTTCATGAAGCACTTTACATGACTGAGATGGATTACTGTTGTTTATACCTATTGCTATCTCTGTACTTTATTGATTTTAGCAGGGGATTTTGTGAAGAGATATTTATGTTGGCTGTTATTATTATGGTATTGTTTCCGCAACTTTTGTAGTTTGATTGTTTGCACCTTTGAGTGCCTTGTGACCTACGCCGAGTCTTTCTGGGAGATGATGGCAGGGTATAAATAACGTTTATTTATTTAAGTTTATTTACATCATGCTGGTTGTGGTTTTATTAGGGCAATAAAAGTCACCACAAGCATGGGAAGCATCCATGACCTCCAGGGATTTTTTCAAGTGAGATGTTAGGGGAATCAGGTGAGAATGAAGTGGGTGGGTTGATTTGTGTCTGCACTATGGCAAAACAGAATTTCCTGACTCTCAGATTGGAGAGTTGGGACCCAGAAGGTGCTTCCCAAGGGTTTCCCAATGGCTCCTCCACATTCCGGAGAGTGACCAATGGGTGCCGCAGGGTTCTGCCCTGGGCCCAGTGCTGTTCAACATCTTTATCAATGACTTGGATGACAGAATAGAAGGCACACTTATCAGATTTTCAGATAGCACAAATTGGGAGGAATAGTTTTTGGCCCAAGAATAGGATTAGGATCCAAAATGACCTTAACAGAAGAGAGAGTTGGGACAAAACTTACAAAATGAATTTCAACAGGAGAAAATGTATGGTACTACATGTCTGAACATATTTTTTATGTATGCTGATGCCCTACCACCTAAAGAAGTTGGGTTGATGTACATATCAGACAGAACCTTTTCTGATTGTTTGAATCCCTCCCTAGATAAATAAGATTGCCTCCTCCGTAGCTTTAGGCATGCTGCAAAAACATGTGTTTCCACCTGTCATTTGAGTGACTTACATCAGAAAGTTTCCCAGGGTGACAAATTAAAACACAAAAATGTCATAATAAATGGATAACATCAAAATAGAGTGGGATTAGCTCTATTGCAATTTATTTTGACAGTTTGATGTTTTAATTTGTCATCTAGGGAAAATGGGGGAAGGTATTGAACAGTGACTAATACAGACATGGACATAGATTCACAGACATATACACAAATATGTTTGGCAATGTCTGGCAGTGTGCAATAGTATTTTCCATAACTCTAGTTAATTCTCTATTGTATTCTACAGACCACCCAGATATAAATCTCCTGCTTACGGCCATTGACCATTGCTGGTGTTGACCTACAAAACCATAAATGACTTGGGGCTAAGTTATCTGAAATAGCGCCTCATCCCATGTGAGCCCTCCAGAAATTTGAGCTCTTTAGAGGAGAACCTTTTGTATGTACCAATACCTCTTGAAGATAGATTGGTGTCTACAAATAACAGGTCTTAACTGTGGAACACATTTCCGAGGATATTATGTTAGCCCTATCACCGTTAAGCTTCCAACAGACAACTAAAACAGTGATCTTCTGAATGGGTTTTAATGTTTGAAATTACTGTTTTACCTATTTAAGACTACATTATAGAACTGTTTTAGGCTGCTTTGGGGAGTCTTTCAATTTTCTGTACTGTTTTATTAGGTTTTTATTTGTTCATTACCTCAGGAGCCTTTATCAGCTAGGAAATGATACATAAATACTTTAAGTAAATTATAAATAAATCAAGACCCTGCACCAAATTATAAGAAGTGTGCAGTTGGAACCCTGGGACTGGTAGGTTTCAAAATAGGGCCATTTTGAGGGGGCTGGTTATACCCTGGAATCCTCATGATGGGCTTAATGCAATATTAGTACCTTTGTTGTGGTATGCTTATGCAGAACACAGAGATATTGTCTAATTTTCCACCAATTAAGCTATCATGAGTGCTTTGGATATAATACCCTATTTTATTATTGGGAATAATAACCATTGTTGCTTACAAACACTTGAAAGGTGTTTGCCTTTATTCCAGAAGCAGTCTTTGCCTAAGCTTGGAAAGGCAAAGCACACAGTGGCGGTCCTGATGTTAGTGGAGAGGTGAGCCTACTCTGGGTTGTAGTCAGAACTTTATAGGACCTGTCAAAATGCAGACCACCATCCTCAAAATAAGATCAGTACCTTGGACAGCTCCATTACCTTCACCTTAGCAGAGACATAGCAGCTTGGGATGCCTTCAACTACCATATGTTCATGTTTAATTACCATTTACAAGAACATGAATTTTGCCAGTGGGAGCTATCCAGCAACTCTGAGGTCATATAAACTAATTCATTTCCGCTTTCATTGTGCGTAGATTTGAAATTAAATAACTGAAAGCAAGCATCAGGGGATTTCTTTCTATTTGTGCTTATTAGACTTAATGCAAATCTAAAAATCTACATTAAAATTGCACACTTCCGAAACTCATGTGTGTGGTTTCCTAAAGATAATGTTCCCCTGTCGTACTTAGAAGAAAATTTGCCACTGGTTATGTAGGTTTCTCTGGAAATAGAATTGCCCTCTCGTTTCTCTAAAATTGCTTTCCTGAGTAATATACATCCATGAGTCATTGGGCTTGGATCAAAAATAGAACTATCATCCTTCTCTTTTAAAAAAAATCCTTTGTTGGCAGTCAGAATATAGAGAGGGTGCAATGGATTGCAGCCATGGATCTTACTTTCTTAACTTTCTCTTTTAAATAAGCTTTCAAATTATGCTGACATGGTGATCCTTTATGAAACATGACTCTGAAATGTGACTCAGACACATTGTGACTAAGGCAAATGATGAAGAAATTGCTGTGATATTCTACTTCATCAATTAACAATATTAAAACCAAAAGGTGTGTGTGTATTTCTCCCTTTCATTTTCTTGCACATATACGCACATAATGCACAGGGCCTTTTCAAAAATGGCTCCTTGGCTTTGGAACACCCTCCCTAGTGACATTTCATAAGAAAGTCAAGACCTGGCTGTTTGAGCAGGGATTTGCTGATGAAATATAATGGTTTAATTAGATCTATGGAATGACGACTATGTGATGGGAAGTGATTTCAACGTGATGCTGAGAACTGTAATTTTATGTTTTTAATTGCTATGGTTATTGTTTTGATTGTTTTGGTCGTGTTTTCATTGGAGGGCAGAGATTGCCTTGTGTAAACCGCCTTGAGTTGCCTTTGGGCTGAGAGGGGCAGTATAGAAATGTGGTAAATAAATAAATAAATAAATAATGATTTATTATTTCCCACATTTCTAACATGCCCTTCTCAACGCCCGAGGGAGGACTCAGGGCGGCTTACACTGGCAACAATTCAATGCCAGAATATAATCCAAATATAAACAAATATAACAACAGTTTAAAGCAGTAAATAGAACATTATGGTTGCCAGATGGATAAAGGGGGTTCGGCGCTCTTGATACTCCTCGATCTGACGGCAGCCTTCGACACTGTCGATCATGACCTGCTGATTATTGTCTCGCTGTGGCCAGAATTCATTCAGTTGGTTCACCACATTCCTCCGAGGCCAGTCTCAACGTGTTGAGTATCTGGCTCGAACCTTCAACAGATCCGCTCTATCATGTGGGAGCAATTCTTTCTCCCCACCTATTTAACATCTATGTGAGACCTCTTGCCAGTCTCGTACGGAGTTTTGGCCTGGAGTGCCACCAATATGCAGACGATACCCAGCTGCTTCTGCAGTTGGAGCCAGGAGTCACCGCAATACCGGACAATTTCACCCTGTGTCTTGAGGCTGTGTCGAGATGGCTGTGGGCCAGTGAATTGAAGGTGAATCCTACAAAGACAGAGATCCTGTGGCCTGGCCGCCTGCCTTGTGTGGCACTCCCTTTGCCCAACTTTGATGGTGTCCCCCTGCATCCATCTTCTACTGTCAAGAGCCTGGGTGTCATTATGGACTCACATCTGTCCATGGAGGCCCAGATTGCTGCTGTTAGTAAGCAAGCCTTTTTAAAGTGGACTCTTTACAGAACGTTGGGATCTTCTCCGGTAGGTGTTGGGCACCTCAGCCCCACCACCCCCTCCCGGCTTCGCCCTTCACCTTTGCACATTCTCCATGGGTGGTTATTAGTGGGACTTCCAGTATTCCCGGTTTATTTGTGCTACCTTTGACTGATGTGTGCCCCGGTTCCCATGTACTGATTTTCCACACCCTTGTAATTATTATTGTGGAAGCTGATCTTTTTGTTATTTGGTTTTTCATTGTGAAGTAATTTCTATGCTAGTTGTGTTGCGTTGTATTTAGATTAGTTAGGTAGTTTCCCAGTGCTTTGTTGGTCTTCCCCTGTCGGCTACTCGAAGGATCCGCATTATTCAGAACGCGGCAGCCAGGCTACTCGCAAAGACACCTCTGAGATGCCACATAACTCTACTACATCTGCACTGGCTTCCAACAGAATCCCGAGCCCTGTATAAGATGTTGGTTCTGACATTCAAAGCACTATATGGCCAGGGGCCAGCATACATCAGAAACTGCATCTCCCCTCCCCACTGCCATTGGTCGCCAAGACTCCTCCAGCTAGACTTACTGCATGTCCCGGGCCCCATGGAAGTACGCCTCGAGTCCACGAGACACAGGGCCTTCTCCATCTCTGCCCCTGCTCTGTGGAACTCTTTGCCTCCCCAAATGAGGGCCATGCGTGACTTGAGGCCCTTTGCTCAGGTGCTTAAGACTTGGCTTTTTAGCCCATATAGCCAATTCCAGTCCAATTCAACATCCAAAGTGCTGTTGTCCAAAGGCCTGGTCCCAGAACCACAATTTAATCTTCTTTCTGAAAGAAAGGAGGGAAAACTCCTCCCAATGTAAAAAATCATGCTCCTAATGTAAAAAATAATCTTTAAATTAGAACCCTCCCTCCTGCTGGCAACCCCCCGATCCAAGAGAAGTCAATGTCCTCAAGAAAGCTGGTTGAAAAGCCACAATCTCAAGATGGAAGGAACATGGCAGACCTACCTCCTAGTCCCCAAGAATATGCCTTGGATAAATTCTTGGA
The DNA here is from genome assembly GCA_030556195.1 of Anolis apletophallus. Classification (NCBI taxonomy): domain Eukaryota; kingdom Metazoa; phylum Chordata; class Lepidosauria; order Squamata; family Anolidae; genus Anolis; species Anolis apletophallus. Next base: position 172,698,726 of record JARBWK010000004.1, read on the forward strand.
TGTAGCGAAGGCCTTCCTTGGAGTAAAGGATTTCTCATGATGAGCCCCTAACAGCCTCTAACAGGTAGACTTGGGAAGGACTCAATAGTGTTTGCCATGCAAACATGAGTGTGTGGCTAGAGAAACTGTTAGAGCAATTAATTCACAGCTGGAAATTTATTAGCTGTTAACACTATGGAATTATTGGTTTCCTTTGTATTTTGCTGTTCTCGGACTGTTATGGGAATTATCCAACCATCCCTTCATATTCATGAGTTTGACTTTGGTGGACTTGATTAGTCACAGTTTTGGGGCCCTTCTATATATATCTAAAAACCTGGAAGTAGCCAAATTAAATGTGGGGGGGGGGGGGGTGGCTAAAAATATTTAGCCAAAGTGTGGGCACAATTGGGTTAACAGCTGAAAAGCACATGTTGAAAAAGGTGCTGTGAAAACCTGATTCCATGCCCAAAATGTGCATCTTTGCTTGACTGTATATCCCCGCAGTCATGCAAAATGTGTGCTTTCCTTTCTTTCCCCTATGTGGACTGCTCCAGCACACGCACGATTTTTAAAAACTCGAAACAGCTGATGAGCTGATCATGCTGTTCAAAAACGGAGCCACGGACACACAGGTGGCTCAGTGGAAGCACAAGTGGAAACCATTTAGAACTCTCTGAAATTCTTTCTTTTAAACTTTATAATATTAAGCCGAGCTTGAAATAACAATTGGGTGAAGAGAGAGATAAGACACCTGCATGTGTTTCCATTAAGATAGTCGCGTGTTTACATAATGAAGTGGATGTTCCCCTGTTTATCCTCCATCTTGATTTGTTTCAAAGGAAGATGTGAGGATGGCAGGGGACCATTTCCCAAGACTGACAGGTCTGAGTGTGGACCTGCTGTCAGGCCTTGGGATTTTTTTGCCCCAAATTTAAAACACTAATTTTGGTGCTGTCTGGAAGTATCTTTGATTAATACCATCGCTCTAGAAGTTGCCTTTGAGGACCTAGAGACTTTGTGAATCCATTCACCCTGCAAAAGTGTTTTGATCCTGTTCTAACTGCCATGGCTCCATCCTATGGAATCCTGAAGTTTATAGTTTGTTGTGGCACCAGAGCTCTCTGTCAGAGAAGGATAAATTTCTCACAAAACAACAAATCCTAGAATTCCATATAATTGAGCCATGGTAGTTCATGCTATGTTAAGCTGCTATAATTCTTTGATGTGGATACAACTCCTTTTAAAATTCTGCTCTGTGGCTTCCTTGATTGTGTCTATTCACCTGGAAAGCAGTTTCCTCCTTTTCCTACTCCCTCCTTTTGCTTAGCAGTATCAGTTTTTCCAGTGAGTCATGTTGCCTCATGGTCTGGCTATGGAACAATATTTTGTCTCCTTATCCATCTCCGCTCCAGGGAATGAAATGTCAGCATCAGCAAAAACTAAATTTGGACTGAAACAGTTCAGAGCAAATTATTAGGTTTACGCTGGTATTTTAAGCCACAACCATCTCAGTCTGTACATGTCTGTCAGAAATCCCAGGACATTTGGACATTCTCACAGATTACTGGACGTAAGAACATAAGAAAAGACCAACTATATCAGTTTACTTTTCTGTCTTGTCCAAAGTACTTCCTTCTGAATGAATTCACATCCTGCAGCTAGTTTCCATTAGTTTGCATGTGGGGCATACCCGAGTTTCATGTACTTACTGACATATGTAAAGCCATTACAAGTTTGTCACTAGAGACAGAACATTTATAACATCTATCTATTTTCTGCACTGGACTCAATGGATCACTGAGCTTACATATTCCGCTTTGAGTTAAAAGATGCCGTCCTGCAAGGATGAGATATGAAGTGTTATTTATTGATGAGTGTATATCAACCAGCCCAGAGGAGACACCCAGTGTCCATGGATAGTGGGGGGCACTTGCTAAAAGGAAATCTTTGAGTACCTGGCAAATATGTCAACAGAAATTTCCAAGAGAAAATATAAACAGATGTAGAAAACAACAGTTAGGAGAGTTGACATATAATTTTTGCAGTGCAGATTTGAATGGTTGTTCCCAACGCATAGATGGTTGTCAGCAGTTAGTTCAAGCAGACATGTCACCTGTTTAAAAGCTCGGACACCTTTATTCACAATGTTATGCAGGTTTGGATCTCACAGGTACAATTGAAAGAAGAAGTAATACACCTAGTCAACTGCATGCCTGGAACCAGTATTTAGTATGTTGGTTTTTAATCACAGATGAAAAATGGATACAAGTTTGAGTCTCCCCTATCCAGAAATCCAAAATACTCCAAAAATTGAAACTTTTTGCCACCCACTCCATTCTGGAGAAAGGGGGCCATGCACATACCTAGCATTTGTTAGGGTTTTTTTTCTCAAGGAGCCCTGACATGTGAAAGAAAAGAAGAGGACTCAATTTATATAAATCCTCTGTAAAATTAGATATTTCAGATGTTTCCATGTTCCCCTTCTGCCTAGCCAATGGAAGCACAATGTATTGACAGCCCAAGAGGAAAAACACACCTGGTACTGTATGTGTGACTACCCTCTTTCCCCCATCTCTTATTCACTGTGTATATGCAAGTACAGGTATTCCAAAATCTGGGTAGGGGGAATCAAAAACCTGAAAAATCTATTGTCCTAAGCGTTTGGATAAGAAAGGCTTGCCTTGTACTTTTGAGTACCCCTCCCTTTTGTCTTTGTGCTATGTAAAACAAGTTAAGATCTTGGTGTGTAAGTCATCTTTTACTTTAACCTATGTACTATTTTTGTGTGAAATACTAATTCAAAGAGCAATTAATGCACATTTACATAAAATAAATCATTTAGTTCAATATTATGGGTATTGACATGTTAAAAAACCTGCATTAGCATTCTTCACAGTTTGAAAGTGTGTTATGTCTAGTTATTTAAGTATACAGTTTTTATTTGGAATATTAAAATAGTTTATTCATACGATACTTGCATTTTTGTCCAAATTACATTTTTGAATTTCCTCCCTAATTTTTGTTACAAATGGAGCTATGGCGTCCTGTAATGTAAGGAAAACCAAAACTGTAATAAACCACTTCGTTATTTTCAATTTATGAACAGCAATAATAAAATAATAAACATAGCTGAAATGAGCAGCACTGGCAAAACAAAGTATTTCCTTATCCTCCATAGTGTTGACCTCATATAAATTATTAATTCCTACAAACAAAAAATAATAGGAAAAAAAAATCAAGGGATAGTTTTGCTTTCCTATTTTGTATTGACTCATGTTGTAAATGGGTTTCTCTAGGGAAGCTTGGGTAGAATGCCTGCATGTATTTGGCATTCCCCCCCCCCCCATTCTACCTGTGAAAAATCTAATAATTGCCCCAATACAAATTTCGCTGTTCAGAGGACTACCTAGACCAGTGGTTCTTAACCTTGTGGACTGTGGACCACTAGTGGGCCACAAGGACGAAAATCTGGTCCGTGAGCCTTCTTCTTCTTTATTTATTTATTTTATTTCCATTCCTTTCGTGATGCCTGCTACTCCTTCCTGTCGCTGACCATGGCATATGTTCAGAAACTAGAGCTGTTGTGGTCTATCATGCAATTTTCTGAATCAACACTCCAAACCAAATCTAAAGTTGACCAAAAACTGATTCATAACCCTTTTGGTACTAATGTTGGATAGTGGTCCCTGGTCAAGAAGTCCCTGGTCAAGTGGTCTCTGTTCAAAGTGGTCCCTGGTCAAAAAAAGGTTGGGAACCACTGACCTAGACCATTCATCCTACTATCATCCCATTGATGTAATTTTTTTATAGTAGGGCAATGTGAGCTTTGAAATTATTGAGGATTCAATCACTTTTAAGAGGAATAGTTCATAAATATAAAATAGATTATATTCTAACTATATTAACTCAGTGACACGTTTGCAGCTATCTGTTGATGCTTTCGTCATCATTGATAACAACTGTACTGATATTTCTGTAGAGTCATTAAGGTCATTAAGGTGCATCTTCCAGAAAAATAGAGGTACCTGTTCTAAGGATTGGGAAAAATAGTTTTGACATGAGGAGATGAAGAACAGAAGTAAGAGAAAGTTGGAGGCAGAGGCAAGAAATGAATGAGTGTAAATTTTGTTGCATATATCTTGTAGTACAATTTATTAATTTTTACTTGGAGGTAAGCCCAATTAATCGCATTGGGACTTAAGCATGTGTCAGATTTTAGCTTCATACTTTTTTGTGTTGTAGTGAGTGAGAACTTCCATCATATACTCCCTCTCTTTACCAATTTCTGGCTTCAATTACAAAAGAAATGGTTATCTGTCTGAATTCTCCCACTGCTAGAGTGATCTCATTTTCCTTCTTCCTCCCATTAGTTTCATTATAGCCTCCAGGCTACAAAATCCCCAATTATTTGACTATTCTCCTGAGCTGCCCGATTCATCCCTTTTCCTCCTAGGACCGTGGCAAGCCCACCGCTGTTGGCAAGGCGTGTCTGCATTATTTCCGATCACTAGTCAAAGCGCTCTCCGTCTCCCCTCCGGATGGAGCCTCAGCCTTTTGTGAAAGCTGATCTCGGAATGAATGAGTGGAGTAATTAAAGACAACCATATGCTGTACAACAGAGACATCAGGAGTCAGGTGTGATGTTGTGCAGAATGCACCAACTGTTACTGTAAATTGCCAGATGCAACCTGAGTGGCCCTTGGCCCAGAGAAGGACTGTGTTAATTTAGCTCTCGCCGATTGAGGAGAAGTGGGGGGAAATGCTGTGCACGTAGACTTCTGCGTAGGATCACCCTAATAAGCATGTTAAAAATAAAAATAAAAGGCTTTACCCTGCCTGGTTCTGCCAACAAGGAAATGGAGTCTCTTGTTTTAGAAAATTAAATTCAGAAATCGTATGCAGAGATAATAGGGATTTTTGGTTCTTTGCCAGCATTAGCAGGTGAAGTAACTGAGAATGGTAAAGCTCAAAATGTACGAGATGACTTGTTTAAATTAGGATCCAACACAATGAGATTCTGTGTATGTGGTATGAAAAAGAAATGATGAATTGCCCCCATCTGATTATAGTGCTATAATTGTATAGTGGCCATTCCACACTATACAATTATAGCACTGTGATTAGATTTTAACTGATGTGACAGCATCCTGTGGAATTCTAGGACTTAAAGTCTAAGGGGGAATGTTCAGAATTCCTAGATAAGTAGATCTTGAACCTCACCAACAGGATTCTACTGGATACAGCCATGGCAATTATGGTGGAGTCATAGTAATGTAATTTTGTGATGTGAAAGGGTTGCTGTCTCTCTAAAGAACACCTTTACTAAGTAAGTAAGTAAATAAGTAAGTAAGTAAGTAAGTTAAACCTTGTTTGTGTTTTTAAATACATTCTAACCGTACCCTCAATTCGCTTCAAACACGATAAATAAATAAATAAATAATGAAAGTTTATTTCTATTCCACTCCTCGAAAGGACTCGGGTTGGATTCCAAACACAAAAAGACAAATATTCAATGCCCGAATACAACAACAACATATCCATACTAACAAAGTTTAAACAACCCAACATATAAACATGAATTATGACTTAACGACTAAACTTAAATTAAAAACAAAGCCTGTTATAACAGACATAAGACAAAACATCAAACATCAAATGGAAACAATAATTTCCCAGTTCCTTGAGGCAAAAAGATTAATCATTCATTGTTCAAGATATCTATTGAGCTGGTGGGGTGAACACACCACCAAGCCCCAAGGAGGTGCGATTGGAATCCACAGGACAGAGGGCTTTCTCAACCTCTGCCCCAAACTTGTGGAACTCACTGCCGCTACACGTCAGAGCCATAACGGACATTCGGTCCTTTATGCAAGCGCTCAAAACCTGGTTCTTCAAAAATGCTTAAAATTTGTGAATTTTAACAGTTTATTGCATTATTATAATGTTTACTGCGCTGTAAGTCGCTCAAAGCACCTCGGTGGAGGGCGACTAATCAAGTAATAAAATGAATGAATGAATTAATGAATGAATATGGATGGTAACTATTAATCAGAGATATAATGGTAGTATTACCAGCTACTATTACTCTTCCTCATAAGCCAGTGAGCAAAGCTATGTCTTCAGCTGTTTCTTGAAAGCTGGGAGGGTGCCTTTTTTAACTCCTTAGAAAGGAAGTTGCAGAGTTGGAAGGCAGCCACGGAGAAGGCACTTTCTCTCGTTCCCACCAGCTGTTCTTGGGATGGGTGTGGAACTGAGAGGAGAACCTCTGATGACTGCAGTGTCCGAGTTGGTCTATAGAGGGAGATGTGGTTTGTCAAATAGTCTGGATCTAAGTCATAATAAATAAATAAAGTTAATAAATACCTTTCCTATACTTTCAATGGTACAGTGATATGAAGGGATCTGGTGTGAAATGGAAAAATAGCAGGGCTCTAGATATAGAAGCTATATCATTGGTACATGTTGTTGGGATTGCTTGTAGATCAGTGGTTCTCAACCTGTAGGTCCCCAGATGTTTTAGTCTTCAACTCCCAGAAATCAGCTGGTAAAATGGCTGGGATTTCTAAGAGTTGTAGGCCAAAACACCTGGGGACGCACAGGTTGAGAACCACTGTTGTAGAGGAACCTGGTATCAAGGGTTTTGAATCTACATTTGATTTTAGTTCTTCTCCCTTTGCAGTTGCTAGAAACTCCATAGGACATTTTCAAGCTAAAAAGCTAAAGGTTGGAGCCACTTGTGGAATGAATATAGCATTTAGATGCAGCACTCAGCAGCCTGGTATGAACAGTCTATACAATTCTTACAAACTATACAGCGGCATCAACTGAACTATAAAGAGTGACGGACAGTAATATCAACTGAACACATCAAGATGGTGCTTTCTTCTATATTAGTGTCAAACCTCTGGAGGAACAGAGCCCAGCACCAGGAAATATCCTGTTCAAATTAGAGCAGGTGGTAGAATGTGATATGGCCGCTTAAAAAGCCAACGGGATTTTGACCTGCATCAATAGGAGTCTAGTGTCTAGATCCAGGGAAGTCGTGCTACTCCTCTATTCTGCCTTGGTCAGACCACACCTGGAATCACACTCTGTCCAATTCTGGGCACCACAATTTAAGGGGGGCGTTGACAAGTGAGAATCTGTCCAGAGGAGGGTGACTAAAATGATCAAGGGTCTGGAGAACAAGCCCTATGAGGAGTGCCTTAAAGAGCTGGACATGTTTTGCCTGCTGAAGAGAGGGCTGAGAGGAGACATGATAACCATGTGAGGGAAAGTCATAAGGAATAGGGAGCAGGCTTGTTTTCTGCTACCCTGGAGAACAATGGCTTCAAACTACAGGAAAATAGATTCCACCTGAACATAAGGAAGAACTTCCTAACTGTGAGAGCTGTTCAGCAGTGGAACTCTCTGCCTCAGAAGGTGGTGGAGGCTCCATCTATGGGGGCTTTTAAGCAGAGGCTGGATGGTCATCTGTCGAGGGTGCTTTCAATGAGATATTCTTTCTTCTTGGCAGGGGGTTGGACTGGATGGCCCATTAAGTCACGTCCAACTCTATGATTCTATGATTCTTTGAAATCATTAACTGATTTCTTGTTCCCCACATTGACAGATCTACTGGTTGCTTATGATGACTTGTTTTGCATAGGAACGGGATATGATATTTTCTTGTCTCCGTGGCAGTGAAAACATATCAAATACAAACATTTCAACTGAAACACAGTTGTCTTTCAGTATATCAGACCTCCATATCAACAAGTCCTTCATCCATGAATTCAACCATGACTTTGAATATAAACAAAAATATCCATAAAGCAAATATTAATTTAGCCATTTTAAAAATAAAAGACATGCTATTTTCCTACACAATGGCATATAATGGGATTTAAGCATCCACAGATGTTGGTGTTCATGGAGGATCCTTGAACCAAATCTCAGCTGATGTTAAGAACCCACTGAATTTGCTTTCCTTGGATAGTTTTTCATTATTTAAGTCCTGGGTTTATTTTTGAAAAAGTGCACACAAAGATGTGTATATTTATTAAAAAATGTAGAAGACAGGAAGAGATACCAAAAAAGAGAGAACTATTTGGGGACATGTATTTTAGAAAACACGATACACATGAATGTTTGTGTATTTTTTTTTATAAAAAAAACACCTTGTAAATTGATGCAGAACTTGGACTACACAAAACATCAGATGGGAAAAAAAGAAATCAACATTGATTATTCTATTCAAAGATAGAAAACCGCAGATAGAAATGAGCCCAAAAAAGGAAATTAGTTCTAGCGACATTCATTTGAAAATCTCCCTTTTATAAAGACAGCCACCATTAAGTGGTTTTTAATATATGTAACAGAGAGACTCCAGGTCTAAATCGAAGTACATTTTCTAGGTGGTCTGTTCTGGGTCTTAATTTCACAGATTGTTTTACTTACCCGTCCTCCTCCTTTTCCCTCTTCTTTAAAATTCATGCTTAAATTTAAAATTCATTTGCCCTTTTGAGTACTTGCTCATTTCCATAAGCTTCCACAAGACCCATCTATCTGAAGCTGATGCTTATACCTGTGAGCCCACTATACAGTATAAGGAAAAATCTACCTTTAATTAGTCTGCGGCATGCAACATTGTGTTGGATTTCCCAACAGTGTTACTTTTCCTGTTGAGGTCAGAAAGTGTAATTTTCTTTTAATTGTGCTGAGATCCGTATTCTGGGTCTGTTCAAGAGCCATTCTTCCTGATGATTGTGGGAAAACACATGATTATGTTGCATAAAACCTTAAAATATAATTGTAATAAAGGATGTTATTAATATAACCTGAGGTTGTTCTCTGTGCCGTCTCCTGGGTGGTATGTGGAGACTGGAACTGAATATAGAGCAGTTCCGTTTAGTTTGAGCTTGTTCAGAGGAACAGAAGTACTTTAGACTGTTAACTATATGAATCCCCCTTACCTATAAAAAGTCTTCGCTCAAATTTCCCCTTTTCAGTAATTGTGATTCCCTTACTCCAGTGGTTCCCCCCCCCTTTTTTTTTTTACCAGAGACCACTTGACCAAGGATCACTTTGACTAGGGACCACTTTGACCAGGGACCATTCTCCAGCATTAGTACCAAAAGGGTTATGAATCAGTTTTTGGTCAACTTTAGATTTGATTTGGGGCGCTGATTCAGAAAATTGCATTGGATAGACCACATCAGCTCTACCGTAGTTTCCGATACAGAACATATGTCATGGTCAGCAACAGGGAAGGAGTGGCAGGCAGCATAAATAAATTGCAATAAATAAAGAGTAAGGAGGCTCACAGACCAGATTTTTGTTCTCGCGGCCCACTGGTTGACTGCGGCCCACAGGTTAAGAACCACTGCCTTATTCTGTTTTTGACTTCAAACAATAACATGGAACAAAATCTCACTGGCTAAATAAAATCACTCTGAAGCCGGTTCAGAGTGAAAGCAAATGGTTTCTCCCGCATAGTGGTGGAAAGTGCCACTTTGTAATAAACGAGGCTATATTCCTTACTTTATCCTTCTCTCTGAAAATTGTGAAATAGGAGATTTGCTTGAGAACAGAATAGTCTGTTGAGAGGGATAATTTTATACAGCCCTAATGAATTCAAACTCATGTACACACTGATCTGCATGCTATAGCTTTTATGTCTTCTGATCTCTCACATTGTCCGTACATCTTACGTTCACCCTCTGCCTTTTCTATATTCGGATTGACTATGTACAAATTCTTTTTGCTGAGGCAAAGACTTTGAAGCAATATGCTAATTGATGGGACACAGATAAAGGAAGGCCACAGAGGTGTGTGGTTAGGAATAAAATGATTGGTGAAAAAAAAGAGAAAGAAATATTTGGAGGAAGAACATGGAAGCTCTGTTTTCTGTTAAAGCAAGGAGAGATACTCAGGTACCTGTATGTGCCAGTATCCTATGCCCATAGCCATGCAGCCTGTATGCCTCTTTACAAAGATAAATGACAACTATTACATGTCAGTAGACATACTCCATACTACATTTCCTGTAGAATTTCAGAAGTAGAGCTGTAGATGATGAAAGCAATTCCCTAAATTGCCTCCAGGCTGAATAATAATAATAATAATAATAATAATAATAATAATAATTGAAAATAATATTAAAACACCAAATCATAATATTAAAATACAACTCAGTATGGTCGCCTGTTGTATTAGCTGCACATGACTCATCTCAGAACTTGGAAATAATAACAACAACAACATTTCTTACCCTCCTCTCCTCGTAGCTTGAGGTGAGCATAATTAAACATGCAAACATGGTAAAAGTACTATGAATATACATATTTCTATACAAGATGCATATTAAAATGTCTCTCTCAGCATTACTTCGCGAACGAAGATTCAGGAAGGACTCATCCCACACTTTTTCAAGCGCGTTGATGACTAAAAAGGCCAATCTGAGATAGGCAAGTTTGGTTGCAGAAAGCACAGCAGAAAATCTCCTTGGGTGATGTTGTTTCCAAGTTGCGGTTCTTTCTGCGTTGTCGTTTCTCTTCGAGACTCATTCGGCGTGTCTTCTCGAAAGAGGCCGCAGCATTGTGGATAGTGCATCTCCATGCCTCCCGATGTGAGGCCAGGGTGGACCATTGTTGGTGATCAATCTGGCCAAACCTGAGATGTATGTATGCTGTACAGATAAGGGTATTTATTTGACCTCAGTGGCAAGGCAGATTTTCCTTTGCTGACCAATCCCACCGCTGCCATCAATGTAACGATACCGCTATTTAAACCACTGATGACAGGGCAGGTTTTTAACCACCTTAAAACATCCCACCACTGCCACCACTGTGATGAAGAGGCTTTTTAACCAGGGTGATATGAGAGATCTTTTACTTTTGAAACTGAAATCCCTGTCACAGGTGGTTGGATGTAATGAACAAAGCCTTTCAAACAAAGTGGAAGGAAAACACTAAAAGCGTAATTATGTCTTCAGGTAGCTGCTATCACTCTGGAAACCCAGAGAAACTAAAATAACTTGCTAGCCACTAACACCAATATAAAGTTCCCAATGGCATCAGGCTTTCACAGACTGTGAGGAGATTTTATGTTGCTTTGGCCCTTTTGTTCCCCAAAACTGGCCCAAAAGTTCACTGAGGAAAATAGAAAACCTCTGGGAATAAAGCAGTCTCTGAGGCTTTCCTTAAAAAGATGAACTAAGAATGTTTTATTTTAGACCAGGGCTGTCCAACCAGCGGCCCGGGGGCGTATACGGCCCCCAGCCCCTTCCCTACGCCCCCCTAAGCTTTTTAATAAAAAATAAAAATTGAAAAATAAAATAAATAATTTTTTTTTTAAAAAAATGCCTACTTCTGGGTTCGGAGCAAGTATCGTGAGAATACGCAATCCACACGGGATTTCGCTGTCAACGCAAGATCACGCCGTGTGGAAATCCCGTGTGGATTCGTGTTCTCTCGCGATACTCTTCGGCTACTCTACTACGGGATCGCTGAGGACCACAGACGCGATTAGGATCTTCTTCGACTCAGTCGGTCATCGCCTCTCTCGTCGTCCGGGTACTCCTGGATCCTGCGCGTTTGGAAAAGGTAGGCCGAAGCAAGGGGGCTCCTCAGGGGGCTCCTCATTCCCTCCCCCCATCTCCCCTCATGTATTAAATATAAAATCTGTATACCTTTATAAAGCGGAATGTTTGTATGTGTGCGGAGGGCGGAAGGGCGGATATGTGGCAGCCACTTTCAGAGGCCACAGCGACCAGCGCAGGTGATGGACCTGCACCAAACTTGGTACACATAACCCCCCTAACCCCCTTTACGTCCTGGTGCAGTTCGGGGGACATGACCCACGGATTTTGGGATTTGTAGTACTTTCAAACACTTTTGTTCCCACAGACCACTGAGGCAACCAAAAACGACCAATACAGACCACACTTAGCACACACAGCCCCCATCACCCACTCTACGTCCTGGTGCAGTTCGGAGGAGGGTGGACCATGGATGATGGGACTTGAAGTACCTCTACTCACTTCCCAAGTCCGCTGCAACCCTCATCCAATCACTGATCGAGACCAAACTTGCCATACATAACCCCCATGACTGCCTTCACGTCCCGGTGAGGTTTTGGGGGAGGACTGACAATGGATGATGGGATTTGTAGTACTTTCACACCCCTCTGTTCCCACAGACCACTGTGGCCCCCAACAAACACTGATAAAAACCACACTTGGCACACAGAGCCCCAGTGACCCACTCTACATCCTACTGAAGTTTGGAGGGGGCCAGAACATGGATGATGGGTCTTGCAGTACCTTCCCTCATTTTCCAAGACTGCTACAAACCTAATCCTATCACTGATCAACACCAAATCTGGCACTCAGAGCCCTCATGACCCACTCTACATCCTGGTGCTGTTTTGTGTGAGATGGACCACGGATGATGGGACTTGAAGTACCTTCACTCACTTCCTAAAAACAATGCAACCCTCATCCATTCACTAATACAGACCAAACTTAGCACACAGAGCCCCCATGACCCAATCTACATCCTACTACACTTTGGGGGAGGGTGGACCAGAGACGATGGGACTTGCACTACCTTCAGTAATTTCATGATACCACTGCAACTCCCAATAATGATGGATCAAGACCAAACTTGGCACACAGAGCCCCCCATTACCCACTCTACATCCTGCTGCACTTCTCAAATGACCCGGGCACCGCCGGGTCCCCAAGCTAGTTAAATATATTTAAAGATGAAATAAGGGGAGATGGGATACATTAAAATAAGGGGAGATGGGAGGATGGAATTAAATATATTTAATATTAAATAAAAATAAGGGGAGAGGGGAGGATGGAATTAAACATATTTAATATTACATAAAAATAAGGGGAGAGGGGAGGATGGAATTAAATATATTTAATATTAAATAAAAATAAGGGGAGATGGGAGGATGGAATTAAATATATTTAATATTAAATTAAAATAAGGGGAGAGGGGAGGATGGAATTGCGGTGAGTGATTTCTTGTTTCTAGGAACCACAGCCAAGTCATGGACCTGTGTCTTCCACAGCACATGGTTTGGATGTTTTATCCAAGAAATGTGAATATCGAGATAAGTTGGAGAGTTACTCTCACACAGTTCCAGAAAGCTTTGTGTTTGTGCTGGTGGTTATGTCTAAAGCCAGCATGCCACTTACATAAATAAATAAATAAATAAATAAATAAATAAATAAATGACTTTCTCATTGGGTTTGCCAATTGAATCATGTTCTGTTGGTATGTCAGCATTGAAAGAAAATGGAAAGTGTAGAGAAAATTGGATAGCATATGCTCTTGTTTTGAAAAGGAGCTAGCATAGTGCATTAAATATGGAAGCTCAGCTAGGAATCTTGTTAATGCCTAATTATCCCAATAAGATGTTTTAAAAGTAAGACAACAACATATTTGTGGCAGAAGTTAAAAATTAAGGCATCTGTTGTATAACTGGGGCAGTTAAAGAAGGAAGTTACCCTTCTATTCATCTTCTATAGACCAGCTCACTCACACACAGAGATATTTTTTTTTACTATTTCTCAACACTCCTAGTATTAATGCTCTTTCTTTGCCTCCTTGATATGAACAAGAGACAAATTTACCCCTTGCCCTCTTCTATCACTATATCACATAACACTGAGGCACTTGCTTATCTGGTCTAAATAAATCATCCTAGGCTGTTTTGCATGCTGGACTGAGGAGGAATCATTGGGTTATGTTTACGCAGCAACTCCGTTAAGCTCTCTGGTTAATGATGTGTGAGATCTTTGAGCTGATCTTCTGTTGTGTTCTCTTGTGCCAAAAGTTTGTCAAGCTATGAGGAAGGGTGGGCTTGCGTCTTTGCCTGTGTTTGTTTTGTCTCCTTTGGCTTGTTTTGGCTGCCTGTTGAAAGAATTAGCAGATGTTTAGGTTGATTCAGGAAGCTCAGTGCCACCTAATAGAACAGGCACTTAATTGCCTGGCACCAGATGCTTGTGGGGAGCGTGCATGTTAAAAGGACACTCATGCTGGGAATGCCAGTATTCTTGAGAAGGCCATGGCTGCCAATAGCAAGGGAAGGGCTGTTGCTTATTTGTAGAGTGCATGATTTGCATGCATAAGTTATCCCACTTCATTCCTTGGCATCTCAAGTTAGGGTTAATAAAGTCTCCTGTCTGTGGCAATAGGGAGATACTGGCAGGCGATATATTCCCCAACATGCTGTTCTTCAAAGGGTTTGGGCTGAAATTACTATTCGAATTTGTGCAGCAACTTTATTTTAGCTTATTGTTTGGTGAAACTTTATCCAAATTCCAATTTCTTCCAACTTGGAATGTAAAGAATTTGTGATTTTAAGAACTCAACATATTTTATTTATTTATTTATTTATTTATTTATTTATTTATTCGGACTTCTATGCCGCCGACTCCCTGAGGCTCGCGGCGGCTTACAGGAGCCGAAGGCAAACACAGAATACATAGTGTACATAAATAAAACATACAGGGCGTACACAGGGTAAAAACATCAACAGGGCAACCAACAGCAGATAAGGGAGGGGGGAGCCAAGCTCATGCCCAGAGGGCAGAGCCACCCGGTGGAGCAATCAAGCACGCCCATCGAAGGGGGGGAGCCGGGGGGGGAGTCCCAGAGATCGGAGAGCATCCTCAAAGACTCCAAGTCCATGCAGTGGCGGTCGCTACAGTGACGGTCGTTGCCGGCCTGTGGGTTATATCTCGTCATCGGCGGCTTGTCCACCCTCCTAGATTGGAGGTTCGCCGGTAGAGGCACCCCACGCCTGAAGGCAGCGTTCCGGAATGTCCTGGAATGAGACCCTCCAGGGATCACCTTCCGAGGGTCAGCAGCTATGGGGGGAGGCATTGCAGAGCAGGGCAGGGACTTCCTCCGGCCCCGCCCCTGCCCCGCCCTCGGCCCCGCCTCCGCCTTGCCAGATGTTTACTCAACCTGGGCAGCCCATCGGGGCACTGGGGAAGGGGATCGGTCGCGGGACCCCCCGCGCCAACAGCGTTCCCGGCCGCGTGGCTGTCAGCGACAGCAGGCCAGTCGCCATCCAGCGCTGGCAAAGGCCGTGAGCTAGTCGCGGCCATGGAGGTCGCCGGCAACCGTCCCGCCCGTCGCCGGGGCCGCTCCCCAGGAACCCTCGCCAGGGCCCTCGAGACGTCCAGCGCATCCGTCAAGGGCTGCGCGGGCAGCGGTAAGGGGGAGCTCGCGGCCTCCGGTGGCGAGACCGGTAATGGCGACTGCTCCGTAGTGAAGGTCGCCAGGGGGGTGGTCTCTAGTGGTGGACTCGCCAACAGTGATTGATCCTGTGTACAGTCGGAAGGGGGGCGGTCTCAGCCCCTGGGACATGCAGGGGGGTGGGGTTGAGGACGCCGAGCAACTTGGGCACCCCAGCCAACGCCTCCCTCGGTAGACCCAGGGAGGCCCTGAGTCCCAATGCACCCCAGGGGCTCCACCAGGGGGTCTCCAACTCTCCAGCCATGGCCCCGTCCTCAGGCCTCTCCTCAGAAGGGAGGCCTCCTCCGCTGGTCGGCTGGCACCCCTCTGCTCGCCCCTCAGAAAGTGGGCCTGGCGGGCCTGGGAGCAGCCCGGTCTGCAGGCCCACAGCCGGCAACCTGCACGCCTCTCCCTCGCCGCCTGCCTCCTCCTCCGTTTCCACGGGGTCCGAGCGTCTGCTCAGCAGGTGGGTCGCCTATCCCGGGCCGCTCGCCCCTCGCCGTTCACCACTCGCCGCTTCTTCTTTCTCCCTGGGGTCTGGTCGCCGCGGAACCCGATGCGGCTGGCTTGGCCCTCCAGGGACCAGGCGGCAAGGCCCCCTCCCCACAGCAACAGCGGGACATCAGCAGCCGGCCCAGCTCCCGCCCGAGCGCCTCGGTCAGGCGACTCACCAGCTGGTCGGCCATCTGTGCACAGCAACAGGGAAGGTAGGCGAGGGCCGGTGGCTTGTTCAAGGTGGGGCTGGCGGCGAGAGGGTCCCTCACCTCCAACCCCTCCAGTACCTCCAGGCCAGGGCTCGCGGTTTCGGGGGTCGCCACAGAACCGCGAGCCCTCCTGGAGATCCAAGGGGCCGGGTGAATAGTCACCTCCGCGGCTCCGAAGGCCCTAGTTGGATCCCGGGCCTGCTCAAGGGTCTTCTCACCCTCGGCCCGCCGGGACTCGAGGAGCTGAGAAGACCCCGCGGGTGCCCAACCAGGCGGCTGGAGAGGCCCCTCACCCCCCCACCGACCACCCCCCAGTCAGGGGTGGTCGGCTTGGTGGGAGAGGCTATCAACTGGGGGAACTTGCCCAGAGGCCGCAGGAGCTCGGCGTCCTCCCAACCGCTCAGCGCCGCCGCCATTTTCATTCCTGGACAGCTTGATCCAGGAAATATATGGATAGACTCATTCAGCAATACATTATGTTATTTTAATCCAAAACCAGGATGTTTTCATTTGTGGGTTTCTGGTGGAGCACGGGCTCAGTGAGTGCTAGACGTATGACTAGCCCCCTTTCCCTTATTCATGGTGTATATGCAAATAAATGTATTTAAGATAGAAAAAAACCCCTTCTGGTCCCACGTATTTTGGATAAGGGAGACTCAATAAATAATTGGAAGTTGGATACAAAAATTGCTTAGTTAGGACAGAGTGTACTCATTGGACATGGAATGTTGACTGAGAACTAGAATGGTACAGTAACCCTTTGGATTGCAAGAGTATTCACCACTTTCTCTTTTACATTCTCATCCATCTAAATAGAAGTCCCTGCACTTACTGAAATCTCACATTGTCAGATCTTCTAGTCTAGTATATTTCTCATTCAATTTTATTTACAAGAATATTTATTCATTTATTTATATATGCACACATGAATACGTTTCAGTGTCTGAAAAAAAAATAAAGAATATCTGCTTTGCATCTCTTGTGTACACTTTGACTGATCAAATAAAGCAGGGGAAGCTGTGAAGCTTAAGTGATTCATCCTCATATCTTTAGTTGGTTTCTGTACTGGAGTTTACCTCTGTGCATCTATTTCATTCCCTTTTTCTCCAGACTCTTCATAGCATAGAACTCTGTATACATGACATCGCTCTAAGTGCATCCATTGCCTTCTGCCATTTCATTCCCTCTTATCCAGCAGCTGCTAATTCTGCTTTGACTGGAAGCCAGACTTGTCACAGACAAGTGTTAGTGTTGAGTTGCAAGCTAAGGCATCAACACCGATGCTCTCAGTAGCCAGAATATGTGCTACATTTAAAATTGAAGTTGTTTATGTTTTCTGTCCCTATTGGGGAAAATGGTCAAGTGCAACTTTTTTTTCCATCTCCAAAAAATTGATTTGGGCAAAAATTCTTCTTTTTGCACATGTGCAGACAACTTTTTCTTGAAAATAAATATACAGCTTTATGTAACCTCGCCATGGTGGAAAAGGAAAAATGCAAAAAAGTAAAAATTTAAAAAATGATCAAATAATGAAGGCAAATGATGGAAAGCGCCAACATACTTAAGTCTCCAAGATCACACAGGAACCTGTGCCTCTAGGGCAGAGCTTTTCAAACTATGAGTTGCAAAATGTTTGGATGATTGCAGTTTTTGTATACCTGCAGCTATTGTTACATTTTGCTGATCTCAATCAGGGGAGTTTTGTGATGTTTATGTCAGTGGTTATTGCTTTTGTATTACTGTCTTTGCACTTTCTGTATTTTGCATGTTTGCACCTTTGAGTGCTTGCGAGATGGTGGCGGGGTATAAAGTATTGTTGTTATTATTATAGCATATGACGCTCGAACATAACAAGAAAGTCTATGTGAAATAAGTCTATGTGACATAAGCAATAAAGCACACATTTTAAAAACATAAAAATGAAAGGTTTTCATGAGATACATTGTGTCCCCATACCTTATAATTATTACAATTTATGTACGCGTCTGTTTCTCTTATAAGGGGGTGCTTTAACCTCTGGTTTGCTAGTAAAACTGAATTTCTCTCTTGAGAGATGATGCTTTGGTCAGACCTCACCTGGAATACACTGTCCAATTCTGGGCAACAACATTTAAAAGGGATATTGACAAGTGGGACAACATGTTCTGAGGAAGGTGACTAAAATGATCAAAGGACTGAAGACTATGCTGAGGATGTTTAACCTGCAAAATAGAAGGTTGAGAGGAAACATGATCACTGTGCGTACATATCTGATAGGCTGTCTTAAGGAAGAGGGAGCAGGCTTGTTTTCTTCTGCCCTGGAGACAAGGACTTGGAGCAATGGATTCAAATGACAGGAAAGGAGATTCCACCTGAACATTAGAAAGAACTTCCTGACCATGAGAGCTGTTCAACAGTAGAACTCGCTGCCTCGGCTGTGGCGAAAGCTCATTGCTTGGAGGTTGGATGAACAGTACATTTCCATGACAGAGTGAAGAATTGAATCTTGTCTCTAGGATATTTAGTGAACAAAAATAAGCACATGCAGCAGAAAAGGAAAGAAAGTTTATTTGGAATTGAATAATACTCCTGTAATAGTATTTTTAACAACAATAACAACTTTATTCTTATACCCTGCCACCATCTCATCGAAGGGATCCAGTGTGGCTTACATATGGGACAGAATGTCCACAAAACATACAGATAAAAACAATCCATAAAACATGGCTGTATGGCCATGTTCTAGAAGCATTTTCTCCTGACAGGCATCCTCAGAGGTTGTGAGGTCTTTTGGAAACTAGGAAAATTGTGTTTATTATATTTTTAGAAGGTCCAGGATGGGAGAAAGAACTCTTGTCTGTTGGAGCTAGTTGTGAATGTTTCAATTGGCCACCTTGATTAGCATTTGATGGCCTGACACTTTCCAACAGACCTCACAACTTTTGAGGATGCCTGCCACAGATACAGGCAAAACATCAGGAAAGAAGAATGCTTCTAGAACATGGCCATACTGCCCAAAAACCTACAACAACTCTGTGATGCCGGCCATGAAAGCCTTCGACAATCCATAAAACAAAACACAATAAAATAAAAGTATAATAAAATACAACAACCCAGATAAAAACATGCTAAAATTGCAGTGGAGCTCCATCAGACAGTGACCAGGATTATTAAAATGGGCATGTCCAAGCTAAGAAGGGCTGGGCAAGGGATAGTGCAAACAGTGTACTATAGGGCCAGGGAGGTGAATCAAGTGCAAAACAGAGTACTATCTGGCAACCTAGGGAATGGGTCATATATATATATAAATAGGGACTAAGAGTTATCAAATGCTTGTTGTCATGGTAAAGAAAAGTAGACAAAATCCATTCGTTTTGGAAATTTTTTTCTCCAGTGTTTCATTTCCTTTAGAGTTGCTTTTCCCATGTTGTTTTCCCTCCAACTAACACCATCTGTAAACCAGCACATCTACAGCAAAGAAATTCAGCGAAAGAAGTCTACCAATCAAATTGCAATAGAAGCAGTTTGCAATTTGCTTTAGATACTGTTCTGTGTAAATTTGTGGAACTAAGTAGGATGAGAAAGGTTAATTGCAGTGTTAAACCACAGAGAAATAATTTTAAATGGCCAGCTCCTGTAACTACAGTTTATTAGAGAGACCTAGCATAATTAATCATAAAAATAAATCCCACATGTCTTAACTAAATTAAACTAATATCCTGGTTATGCAAATATTTCTATTGTGGGGATGCCTAAGTTAGTTAGTGATAGTAAAAACAACAAATATCCCTTTGGGCCTTTAAATATGAACTTTGTTTAGCCTAAATTTTCTGATTTCAACTCACTTTATCACATGAAGAGCCTGCACGAAGTTACGCAAATGGACTGCAGAGTGGTGTGGGAATTTATGCTCTGAACATGAATTCTCTATAGTCAGCCAGGTGGCGCAATGGGTTAAACCCTTGTGCTGGCAGGACTGATGACCGACAGGTCAGTGGTTCGAATCCAGGGAAAGTGGGTCAGCTCCCACTGTCATCTTTAGCGCCCCATGCGGGGACATGAGAGAAGCCTCCCACAAGGATGGTAAAATATCAAACATCCGGGCGTCCCCTGGGCAATGTCCTTGCAGACAGCCAATTCTCTCACACCAGAAGCGACTTGAAGTTTCTCAAGTCGCTCCTGACACGAAAAAAAAAGTCAGGTGTAAAATGCAAACACAGTAAATGCAAACAAAGCTAATATTAGAAACTCAGGTGTGTTCAATTTTAAGTGCATTGGTATTTGAAGTGCAAGGAATATTAGGACAATGCAATTCATGTAGAGATCCTTCTTTGGGTTGTGGGAAGTGACACAACCAAGGATAGAAGGATTGAAGCTGGAATGCTCCCCTTCTCATGTGCCTCATGTGCATATATTTGACTAAGACACTTGACTGTTGCAGAATGCTCTTTTCAATTTTCCATGTAAATCGGAATTGATACTGTTAGTTTGCAAGTCTCTTATCCATTTATAACTGCGGAAAAAACAATTACCCTTTCTCTCTCGGTTTCCTGGTACGTCCAAATGTTTGAAAAACAAATTCATTAGTGGTGAAACACAAGAGGTGATAGGGGAAGAGATACTAAACTGATCCAAGATTATTGCTCTGTAATTCCTCCAAGCTGAAGTGAGCTCTCAACGAACGAGTCTGTTTTTACAAGCAGGTTGCCTCCTGCGCTCAGTTGCTGGCAAGAGGACGTATTACATCTCAATTAGGAATAGAAGATAAATGCAGTCTGGTAAATGGAGGTCACAGGGTTATGGTCATTTAATAGAAGAACTGGAAATGGAAATTGGAGGACAATCCAAGAAATCTTAAGAGATAAGAAGGATGGAAATTCGATTATAAGAATCTATCATGTCTTGGACCCTAGGATAGTTTTCTGCCTTTGAAAAATTGAGCATCTGAGTTGACAGAATTGCCATTTCAAAATATATAAGAAAGTAAACTGCTGTATGAGTTTTCCCTTCTGAAAGCGAGATCTCTTCTTCCTCTCTCCTTCCCCCTCCCTCTCCCTCTGTCACATACACACAGATACCCAACCTTTCAACGTCCTCTTTTCTTGTCTTTTTCCAATTTTTTCTGAAAGCCTTTTAGAGCTTGAAGCCCAAGATCATTCTATGACTGGGATTTGTTTTTTTAGTAGAGTACAACCTCTTGCACTTACATAGGACCAGCCATCATCATAGGCTATCACTTGTGACCGAGTATGATTGCCTTCCAAGTGCAGGGTCTTGATCCACATGTTCTTTCACAGTGAGGACATCGATTTCCAGATGTTAGGTGATCCTGACAAGGGTTTGTTTGACATGTTTCTCGCTTTCTTTCTCCCTCCCTCCATGCCTCTTCGAATTCCGCAGCACTGTTGGTAACAGCCGAACTCAAGTTAGAACACTAACAGGGCTTCCTATTCCTCGTTGTCTATGCCACAGAGTTTAAGGTTAAACTGTGGTTTCACTTACCTACATCTGACAAAATATAGCTTCTCTAGTATTTTTAGGCCCTCTGGGTGGCTCTGTGGTTGAAGGGCCTAAAATATTCCTACAGAGCAGTGGTTCCCAACCTGTGGTTCATGGACCACCAGTGGTCTGCAAGAATTAAAATATGGTCCTTAGCTTCACCGTTACTACACCATTGCAACGAGAGTGACTAGTCTCATGAAACCCTCCTATAGTGGGCAGCAGACGTAAATAAATAAATAAATAATGCACTCCTTTGTCATCCCACAGGTGTCAATCCCTGGACCAATCGCACAATATCAAAATGTTAGAACATTTAAAGCATTAAAGGATATCAAGTAGTCAAAAGACCCTCCCAGCGCCATGTGTCCAATGGGAAGTCCACTAGATTAAATGTGTTGTTTATATATGCGATTTTATCTGTATTTTATTTGTATTCTAGTGTTGTGAGTCGCCCCGAGCCGCACGGGAGTGGCGACAGATAAGTTGAAACAAACAAACAAATAAATAGTAAGACTTAAGTGCGACTTCACTTTCTACCTTTCACTCCCCAGCAACTGATATACAGAGGTATTCTGTTTCTGATAGTGTAGGTGATATGAGACCGTTCCACTGGGAGGCATTTATGGCTCCATCCTCCATGAATTTATCCAATTCACTTTTTAAGCTATATGAGTTAGGAATCATAACTGTGTCTCGTGGCCATACGTTCCACAGCTGATCTGTGAACCGAAGTACTTCCTTTCATATCTCCCACCATTAAATAACAGTGGATGATTAGTTTTAGTGTTATGAGATAAGGAGAAAAGCTTAGTTATTTTGAATTACTGATGCAGGAATTTATTAGTGAATACTTGAGGTCTACTTGCATATTTATAATATAACTATTCTGGTTAGGGATGTGTGAAAGCTTCTGGTTTTATTGTTGTGGGTTTTTCTGCCTTCCTGAACATTAGCACTTTGTGTTTGGGATAATTTTAACCTCAAAAGCCTTTCTGTACTGTTTTTGTGACCATTGCATGCTCCTTTTGGCTTTGTTGCTCATGAAGATCCTCATTCAGACCAGACATCTAAGCATTATAATGCAGATGAGGATCATTGCTTTATATCACAGATGCAGTTGGCTCAGTTGTGCATCATTCAAAACCTCAGCGGTTGAATGCTGCTCTGAATTGTTGTTTCCTAACACATGTAAAATAGGCCAAGTTGGACAGCAACTTGTCTGATTAAATGCTCACTTTTACTTTTAGATGCTCAATGAAAATATTAACATATCCATGATGCTTTTTTTTTGAACAGTGCCTAATTAATGTTTTATGTCAATTTCCTTTTTGTGGCAGACATTGGACCTCTTCTAGACACATAAAAAAGCTTAATAAGCCAATAGTGTCATAGAGAAAATACTTAATAAGCCAATAGGGTCACAGAACGTGTGATGGAAAAAGTACAGTCAGCCCTACACTTTAACTGGGGTTGCGAGCAAATGACCACGATAAAAATACAATCTGTGAATAAAGAAATTGCTATTTTTTAACTTGTGAGAATCGCCTTCTAAAAATTTTGCGGCCCTCCAGAATAACTCGGTTGTCAAATTCTACTGGAAGCTGGCCATAGAGTCTCCAGCCTCTAAAGGTGTTCTCTAGAAATTTCTTATGTCTTCAATTATGATTGAGGGGAGGTGACCACACTGAGTCACACTGGAGAAATTAGAGATTCCTAGAGATAACATTTTAAATTAAATCCATGAATAATCAAATCTACACAAGTCAAAATCGTAACTGTGACAAAACGACTGTATTATCATGCACTTCTCCTCTGGATAACAGTGGGTGGTGTAGATGGCGCATACTAGGCTTGGGTAGGCATGGTTCTAAAGTACTTACAAAACTAGGGGGCACTGGCGCTTTGCTTCTAAAGTGTTGCTGAAGTTCTGGTGGTGAAAATTTCAGAACTCTAACAAAACTTTCAAAATGTCATTATTATTTCATTATTCATAATTTTAATGACAGAACCAATTAGGAACTGCCATTTATAATGCATTTTTGAAAGTTTTGTTAGAGTTCTGAAATTTTCACCATCAGAACTTCAGCAACACTTTAGAAGCAAAGCACCAGCGCCCTCTAGTTTTGTAAGTACTTTAGAACCATTTAGAACCATGCCTAGTGCATACATTTGATGCAGTCATTTGAATCACCACAATTATGAAATGTGTCATTATCAGAAGCTGTTGGAGCTTGAACCAGGAATGTCTAGGTTTATGCACCACCATCAGCTATCAGACAGTACAAATGCAAGGAATATCTGTGTTGACCATAAGTGAAGGTCCAGAATCCACACAAAGATAATACCTGTATCAAACCAAATGAAAAAGGACAAACTTTTGAAACACAGACATTCCTTCGGTAGGCAAATGTTGATTTTAAAAAGCATGCAGGGAAAAAAGCTAGGGGAAGTCACACTGTTAGGCGTGCGATCTACATGAAATTCTGAAATGCGGTTATTGGCAAATTATACATCCAGCTGGTCTGTTGTAATTAGCCGGATGAACTATGTTTTGGCAATAGTTGACATCTCACCCATGGCCTGTATTATTTTGCTGAACTCTGCCATTGTCCTTTGCTAGAAATGCTGTAACTGCAGTATCATGTGCCCAGGGCCACCCATTCTGATGTAATGGCTGTGTTGCCTCATAAACAAAAATCTCTAGCTCATTTTTTTTGCAAGTCACATAGACCTTAGATAAGTTTTACTACATATGTATTAAAATATTATTTCAACATAATACTGATGTTGAAATAAATTCTATCTCAACCAAATCCGACTACTATCAGGGGACTTGAACTTTACACCTGCCCCTCGTCATCCTCCAGGGTTCATTAGAAGTCATATGTTAACTGACCTTGCATCTTCCCCATTTCAGGAGACCAGTCGAACACTGGGAACTTAATGGCTTTACAAGCCAAGGGAATCCCTGTAATCACTGGGAGGGGGAATTATGGCGTTAAGACCAGGTCTACGTTTTCGAGGGGTGCCTTGAGTCGTAAGAAGACTTGGAACACCTCTGACCTGCGTCCTATTCCTAGTTCCTCGATGACATCCCACCATCCTACCCCACTCCGTCCTTGCTGTTGATTAACACCAGGTCTGTTGTAAATAAAACTGCAACTCTCTGGGAGTTTATTTTAGGACACTGTACAGACCTGGCGTGCATCATGGGGACCTGGTTTGTGAGGGAGATAATATACCCACTTATGAACTAACACCTCCAGGCTTTGTGATGTTCCAGCAACCTCGGACTGAGGGCCGGGGGGAGGGGTGGGAATGCTTGCTTGTGACTTTTATCCCATCAGGGCCATTCCGATGCTGAGGATCACTGGCATTGAATATATATGGCTTGATATGGAACATAGGTGAGAGTATAGCCTTCCTTCTGGTGTACTGGGCACCTAGCGCCCCAGCTGTTTGATGTTGTGTCGGACTGGGCCTTGAGATTTCCCAGACTTATTGTCTTGGGGGACTTCAACGTTCCTGCCGACATGGCATCATTTTCACCAGCAGCAAAGGATCTGGTGCAAGCCATGGCAACACTGGGGCTCTCATTGATTGAGACCGGTCCCACTCATTGAGCCGGTCACACGCTAGATGCTGGAGTGCGGGTGGTCTTATCCTCAGTTGTAGAGGTACCATGGTCTGACTACTCCACTCTGAAGGTCCAGGTAGAGGTCCCACTCCCCCCTCGCTTAGGTGCCGAGCCGATTTTGGCTCGCCCAAAGAGACTTATGGAACCCATCAGGTTACTGAATGCTCTAAGGGATTTGGGAGCTGCCAGCGATTCTCTCGAAGAGCAGGTCAACAACTGGAATGCCAGTTTGTCTACAGCCTTAGAGAAGATCGCCCCCAGGCGCCCTCTCCCTCCTCGCCAAAATCGCTCTCCTTGGTTTACTGAGAAGTTGTGGTTGATGAAACGAGAACGGAACTGACTAGAGAGTGTGTGGCGTTGCACCCGTGACAAAGCAACGAAATCTGCTTATAAGGCATCTAGGAAGGCCTATGAGTTAGTCATTAAGGAGGCTTAAAAAAGTATATAATACCTCTCTAATAGCTTCTGCTAGATCCCGCCCAGTGGAAATTTTCAAAATAGTTTGGATTTGGCTATCACAGCTGAGGCATTTCAAAAGTTCTTTGTGGATAAAATTGCTTTGCTTCGCCAGGAGTTGCCCCTCACGATTGATACAGCGAGTGAGCTCGAGGCACCGGGGCCACTCGCCAGGGCTGCCCTCAGCCGGTTCATCCCGCTGGACCCAGAGGCTATCGACAAGATCCTCGCTGCTGCTAAACCTACCACTTGCTCCCTCGATCCGTTCCTCTCCTGGCTGGAGGGGTTATGAGGCCCTCTGATGAATATAATCAACGGCACCCTTGAACAAGGAGTTTTTCCAGATGGGCTTAAAGAGGCAGTGATCTGCCCCCTGCTAAAGAAGCTGAGCTTAGACTCTTTGGTTTCTGCCAATTACCGCCCAGTTTCGAATCTTTTGTTTCTGGGCAAGGTAATTGAGTGAGCGATAGCGGGACATTTGCAGAAATTCTTAGATGACACAACCGGCTTAGACCCCTTCCAGTCCAGTTTCCGTCCTGGGCATGGGACCGAGACTGTTCTGGTTGCCATTGCAGACCAACTCCGTTGCCAGCTCGATTAAGGCGGATTGGTGCTGCTAGTGCTTCTTGACCTCACTGCAGCGTTTGATACTGTCGAGTATGACCTGTTGATACACCGCCTCGCCGTGTCCAGAGTTTGTGGGCTGGCCCTTAATTGGTTTAGCTCATTTCTCCAGAACCGGGGACAGCGATTGGAGTGGATGGGACAAGTCTCCGAGAGGTGCCCCCTCTATTGTGGGTTACCTCAAGGGGCTATCTTTTCCCCTCTTTTATTTAACATCTATGTTTGACCGCTCACTCAGCTGATACGGAGTTTTGGACTGGAGTGTTATCAGTATGCTGATGACACCCAGCTCCTTCTGCGTCTGGAGATGGGGGCAGTTTCGGTACCCAATAATTTCACCATATGCCTTAAAGCCGTGACTGGAGGGCTGCGTGCTAGCAGGCTGAGGGTGAACCTGGTGAAGACGGAGATCCTGTGGCCTGGCTGCCCCGTGGGAGTGGAGCGCCCACTGCCTACCCTCGATGGTGAGTCTCTTGCTCCATCGGCCAGCGTGAAAAGCCTAGGTGTCATTTTGGACCCTTTGCTATCGATGGAGGCCCAGGTCTCCGCTGTCAGCAAACAGCGTTTTTCCATCTTCGCCAAGCCAGACAGTCGGTGACCTATCTTTTCGGGGAGGCCTTGGCTACAGTGGTCCATGCCATGGTCACCTCAAGACTGGACTACTGTAACGCTCTTTACGTTGGTCTTCCTTTGTCAGTGACTCGGAAACTTCGTATGGTTTAAAATGCAGCTGCCAGGCTTCTTACAGGAACTCCTGTGGGATGTCATATAACACCTATCCTGTGTCAGCTGCATTGGCTACCGATCGAATTCCAGATCTCCTACAAAGTGTGGGTACTAACCTTTAAGGCCTTGTACGGCCAGGTACCTTAGGGACTGCCTCTCCCCCTTGTAGTAAACCTTGTGGTCACCACGATCTTCTCAAGATAATCTATATATACTGGGCCCTAGAGAAATCCGCCTGGAGGTCACTAGGCGGAGAGCTTTCTCAGCCACCGCCCCAAAACTGTGGAACTCTCTGCCACCCGACATCCGAGCCATGTGCGAATTGAGATGTTTTACTGTCACACTTGGCTCTTTGGCAGAGCGTTTGATTATTGGTTTTAATGATAATTTAAGTGTTTTATTGATTTAGCCTGTAAGTCGCCCAGAGCACCGTTGGTGGAGGGTGACTAAGCAAGTAATAATTGATGTTGGACTTTCTTTTCGTGTCTGGAGCGACTTGATAAACTGCAAGTCACTTCTGGTGTGAAGAAAATTGGCCGTCTGCAAAGACGTTGCCCAGGGTACGTCTGGATGTTTTGATGTTTTATCATCCTTGTGGGAGGCTTCTCTCATGTCTCCACACGGGAAGCTGGAGCTGACAGAAGGAGCTCATCCGCACTCTCCCTGGATTCAAACCGCTGGTCAGTCTTCAATCCTGCTGGCACAATAGTTTAACCCATTGTGCCATCGGGGACACTACTGAAAGCCATAGTATCTTTGGCCAAAGTTATTGTTTGCTTTCTGTTTGCCTTCTTGTTTAATTTCAAGGGCTCATCCCAGCTTCACGTTTCATCTGGCAGAATAGTGTGAGGCTGATATTATTTATCCTACAATATGGAGATAGAGAGTGCTATGGGTATCACAAAAGTAATAAAAAAATAGTAATGAAATTTAGTTCTCCATTTGGAAATACACAGCATAACTCTTGGGAGTGGATTGATGCTGTGCATCTGTAATGTACAAGCATCCTTTTCTGCATACCATCTCCAAACAATATGCAGTCTACATTATTAACATTTTCATTGCCCTCCTGAGCAAAGAAATGTCCTTGAGCTTTGCTGTGTTCTTGAATTTTTCAGCTTTTTAAATCAATGCTGCCTCGAGGTTTGCTCTTTGACCCTTGCTGTTATTTCTCCCACAATTCAGGCGTTCTGGCTATCTGAATACAATTCTTCATCCCAACTAGAGCCGACCCATGCTTACTCTATTGGGTAATGATTTATCACCCATTGATCTAGTGGATCTAGTCTTTCTTTTCCTTCCCGAGGAGCCGTTCGATCTCTGCATGTGTGTGTGTGTGTGTGTTTTCATGATGATGTGAGTGGGAACAACATATTCGTAGCACCCTCGATCCTGGTTAAACCAGTGTGAAGCAAAAGCTCAAAAGAGACAGAAGGCAGACTATTGTTATCCACCACTTTCCATCTGTAAAAGCGGCATTGGCACACTACCAACAGCCTTAGGGGTATTTTGAATTTGCATGAAATTATGCATAGGATTTTAATCAGAGCTAAATGGACCTTGTTGTTTTTAGCATACTTGCCACTTCAAAGATTATACCAGGCAAAGGAATGGTGATGCTTTGCAACCAAGGAAGGATGCCTCTCATAGATTATCTGTTTTAGACTGGATTAGAGGAAGGAAGAGGGGAAACTTTGCCTGAGTTCCTTCAGCAAACAGATATTTTGTATAGCAGTGTCTCCTTTATCACAAAATCTCTTTAGTAGAAAAAAATAGTATCTCATCAAATACCAGTATTTTGTGGAATTTATTTATTTATTGTATCAGGAGCGAACCAAAGGTACAGTAGTAATGTATTTGAAAAACACAATATTTAAGAAAACTTGGCATTATATTAAATGTCCTTTGACCAGTAGCTGACCACTTGGAGTTGTGTTGTTATAAGGAGGTCCTCCATTGTACTTGTGGCAAGGCTCAGACTGCATTGTAATAGGTGGTCTGTGGTTTGCTCTTCTCCGCACTCACATGTCGTGGACTCCATATTGTGGCCCCATTTCTTAAGGTTGGCTCTGCATCAGGGGTGGTCTAAAATGGTAAGCGAACATTATTTTGCCCCCTAAAAAACATTATTCCCCCCCCCCCCCATGTAAACATTTAGTAACAGTGATTGCATTCTCCAGGAAGCAGCCATGGCATATGTTCCATGTATGCTTGTGTATGGGAGCCACACACATGACCAATAATATTTACCTGCAAGAAATTGCCTCCAATTTAAACCAAGCTTTTGTCAGACATTTAAAGCAGGATAAACTAGCAAGGATGATGCTTTTCAAGTGTAGCCAGATCTCGATCTCTGTCTTTCTTCCCGCTAGAAAATCTTTGAAAAGCAGGTTGTACCAGGATGAAGTGAGTGTCAGTCAAAAGCGAGAGGAGGGGCCTTCGAAGGCTCCTCTCACGCTTCCTGGTTCTCGCTACCAGCTCCTCCCACGGGGCATTGCAGAGGGCGGGGGAGCGCTCTCCCTTGCCCTCTGCAACGCCCCGTGGGAGGGGCCGGCAGCGGGAACCAGGAAGTGTGAAGAGGAGCCTTCGAAGGCTCCTCTTCGCTCTGCAATGCCCCGCGGGAGCGGCGGCTCCCGGCAGGCAGGAATTCGCCCCCCTTCCAACATGGCGCCCTACGCGGCGGCGTAGTTGGCGTCCATGGTGGGACCGCCCCTGCTCTGCATCTCGTGGTGCCAGAGTGCAGTCTGTTCAGCGCCTTCCAAGTCACCCAGTCTTCTGTGTGTCCAGGAAGGAGTCTCTTATTTAGTATCGGCCATGGGTTGAAGTTCTGTGTTTTAGCCTGCCATTTTCTTGCTTGCTGAGATGTTCCTGTGAGTATCTCTGTAGATCTTAGAAAGCTATTTCTTGATTTAAGGCATTGGCGTGCTGGCTGATATCTGAACAGGGGATGGGCCGGAGATGTCACTGTCTTGATCCTTTCATTGCTGGCTGCTACTTCTCGGCAGGTGTCAGGTGGTGCAATACCAGCTAAATAGTGTAATTTAATTTCTCTAGTGCTGCAGGGCGCAGACATCCTGTGATAATGCAGCATGTCTCCTTAAGAGCTACATCCACTGTTTTAGCATGGTAAGATATGTTCCACACTGGACTCAGCAGTAGAAAAGCAAAGCACAAGGGAGATGTCTTCACTGTGTCTGGTTGTGATCCCCAGGTTGTGCCGGTCAGCTTTCGTATGATATTTTATGGAATGCAGCCATAGCAGTTAAAGTGTTAAAACTAAACAGTGTTGACTCCATAACGACACCTAATAATGATACTAAGGTAAACAGTTAACAAAACATCCCCTTCATTATATCCCCTACTTTTTTTCCTTCTCTTCTCAGTTGAATGAGACATTTCAGTCCTTCTTCTAATGAAGATATTTTTTTATCTGTCAACACGCTCTGTATATTATTCTTTTCAGTAGTAATGAATATCAGATATGGAAGTTTTTTTGTTTGTTCCAAGACCAAAATAACCCTCTCTCTGCCACTTTTCGTTTTCATGAACCACTGTCTGGTTGCTGCTTTCCTAATTCTGCCTCCTGCTTATCTTGCATTCATGTTTCTGTTTTCATTTATTTATATCCACAGAGTGTATTTTATCAGAGCTGTTGCTTAGCACAAGATGCTGCCCTTATTTCCTAGGCATTTCCATCAAAATTCATAACACATGCCTCCTGTTATTTGCAAAGTGCACAATATGTCACAAAGAAGAGCATTAAGAATGCAGGGTTTATAATCCAGATGGGTAAGACAGTGCTGCAGAAATGGATAACATGCAGTCCACTAAAGTGTGAACTTGATATGGACTTCATAGGGCCATATTGTTTCTCATATCCTTAAGGACCTATATAGTACGAATTTTCCATATCTGTGTGTGTGTGACTTCAAGTTATCTGTAGACATCCTGTGGTCCCATGGATTTCATCAGGTTTTCTTAAGCAAGGAATACTCATAGGCTATTTTATACGTTCCTTCCTCTGAAAACACCTGGTATTGGTTGGCAGTCTCTACTCTAAGTACTAACCAGTGCTGACCCTGCTTTGCCCCCAAGATCAGATAGGATCTGGTGCCTTTACTGTATTTTGGCATCCTTTAGGATATTTAGGCAGGCCCGGATCACCCATAAGGCCACCCGAGGCCATGGCCTTGGGCGGCACAAATGGGGGGGCGGCAGATAAGGACCCCCAAATATTTTTAAAGGCCTCTGACGCCCCTTTGTGCCGCCTCCTGCTCCTTCTCGTTCCCCCCTCCTTCCTTCCTTCACTTGAGGAAGGAGGGGGGACAGAGAAGGAGCAGGAGGCGGTGTGAAGGGACAGCGCTTCAGAGGCCTGACGCGCCGCCCCTTCACGCCACCTCGTGCTCCTTCTCGGTCCCCCCTCCTTCCTTCCTTCGCTAATCCGGGCCTGTGTTTAGGCATCTTATTTTCGGTTTTTAGCCAGTCTGATCCCGTGAAGACTAAATCTGGGGAACCATGGTAGATGTGTTCACAAATTCCAAGCAAGAAGTACATTGAGTAAATCAGTGCTTTGGAATGCACTCCCTGGCAAGATTGGGCTGACTCCCTCTCTACTTGCCTTCAGAAATAAGCTCAAGTTTTGGATTTGGGACCAAGCATTCAGGCAGCTAACTAAGCAGTAATTGCAATGACTTACACCAATGAATAGGCCTAGATTGGAACTCCAGATTACAATTTGGATTTCAGGAGTTAGGCTGGTATTAGCGCAATATTTTATTTATTTATTTATCTATTTATTTATTAAATTCGACTTGCTATACCGCTCTCTCTGGTGCCCAGAGCGGTTTACAGAAGAGGGTAAGCCAATGACCAATATTTTAATGTATTTTAATTTGTGTTGTTTTATTTAATGTCAACTGGTCTTACTGTTTTTGTGTGTGCTGGCATCTAATGGTTGCCAATTGTGAGCTGCCCTGAGTCCCCCTTTGGGGGTTGAGAAGGATGGGGTACAAAATGTCTGAAATTAAAATAAATGGATTCATAGTATAGTGCTATGGACTATCAATTTGCTTAAGGTTTCAGAACTCCATTCTTCCATTTACAGGTATAGTTTTACATTGAAAATTGCCATGTACCATCTTTGAACATAGTTATAATAATGTTGGATAAGGCTTTGATTTGCTAACTAAGGCTTATGATAACCTCAAGGGAAGAACCAATGCAAAGTTTCCATTACAATAATGTGCAAAGGGGGCTGTAAGTGGAAATTGCATAAGTCAAGTTCATTTGGCACAAATTGATGTTCATTTGGCATCTAAACATGATGGTGGATGGTTTCTATCCTTTAAACATGCATTTGAGTGAAGTGACAAATATAATCCACATTGCTGAGTTTGTAAGAAGAAATCAGTCGTATTTCCAGATTGGAACACCATCTGAAAATGGATAAGCACAAACTTTGTTTAGGTGGTATGGTCCACTGACTTAACAGTGGTTACCCTGGGTTGTTGTAGTTTTTTTGGGCTATATGGCCATGTTCTAGAAGCATTCTCTCCTGATGTTTTGCCTGCATCTATGGCAGGCATTCTCAGAGGTTGTGAGGTCTGTTGGAAACTAGGAAAATTGAGTTATATATCTGTGAAAGACAATCAGGAACAGCTAATCAACAAAGGATTCCCCCAGGTGGTAACAAGCCACACCTAAAAACTGTCACGCCATCAAATGATAATCAAGGTGGCTAATTGAAACATTCACACCTAGATCCAACAGACAAGAGTTCGTTCTCCCACCCTGGACATTCCACAGATATATAAACCTAATTTTCCTAGTTTCCAACAGACCTCACAACCTCTGAGGATGCCTGCCATAGATGTGGGCGAAACGTCGGGAGAGAATGCTTCCAGAACATGGCCATATAGCCCGAAAACCTACAACAACCCAGTGATTCCAGCCATGAAAGCCTTCCACAATACAGTAGTTACACTTTTGCAGATGTTGTGTGTTGTGCTTTGGGTCCTTCTTTTGGATTCTCAGAAAGAAGAACAAAATTTTATACGCTCTTTTGTTCCACTTGGGCTGTGGATGTTGGTTAGGAATATTTCTGGATACCATGGAGAACATTTCTGTATTGCTGCCTGGCAACTCTTGGTGCTATCATTTTCCCATGCCTTCTTTTCCTCTATATATATTTAAGCATATGATGCATCTGATAAAGAAACATTGGGTCTGAAAACCCCTGCATAAATTAGTGCAAGAATTCCCCCAGCATTGCTGTAAATATTATTCTTTTTTACAATAGGCTTCTTAATTTTAGAAAATGTATTTTTTGGAATTCAGCATTGAGGTAGGATCCTTGGATGTTTAACAAAGAAATGGGCCATTCATGTTCATATAATTTCTGCCAATAGCTCCTTGTGGGATAAAGCACATGCTCGTTTATGTAAAACCTTGCATAGGACTTCAGGCAGTCTCCGGGAATTCTCCACTGGATAGCATAATCAAAAATTCTCTATTAGAACTGCCAAAGAACCAAATCTTCCTTCAGTGAATGACAAATTGATGTACTTAAACTCCTTAACCAGCATTGGCAGCTAAATCCAACTTCCCATCCATTCAGCCCTGGAGCTTCTCTCCTAATAGCTCTCTATTATTTGCTCTCAGTCAAACTCTTTCCAAATGTTTCATCCTAGAATTTTAATGATGGACTAGAATGACGAGAGAGAGAGAGAGAGAGAGAGAGAGAGAAGAAAATGTTGAAATTACGTAGGTGAACTTGCCTGTTCCAGAAGCATGGCTCAGCACAAATTATCATTGAGTGATTAACATTATATGTACTGCTCAGTAATCACCACGATACTTTTGCTTCCTTGAGCGAAACTTGGAATGTATTGTCAAAGACTTTCATGGCCAGAATCACTGGGTTGTTGTAAGTTTTTCAGGCTGTATGGCCATGTTCCATAAACATTATCTCCTGATGTTTTGCCTGCATCTATGGCAGGTATCCTCAGAGGTTGCATCACAACCTCTGAGCATACCTGCCATACATGCAGGCAAAACGTCAGGAGAGCATGAGCACAAATCCCCATACCATGTCCATCCCAGTATAGTTCTTGATGCACTTTTTCTTGTCCCTTAGTGAAGGTTAACCCCATTGCTCACCCCTTCTGAGTCTCCCCTCAGACACATTACTCCATTTATTCATCTCACCCAGGGTTTTATCAATTTTATCCTTTGCATTTGGCCCACTGTGCTCTAATTTCTTTACCATTTTATTTTGCATTTGTTTCATGGTATATTTTGTTATTGTTTTGCATTTTACTTTGATGATTTTACAGTGTTCCCTCACTTATTGCTGGGGTTAGGTTCTAGGACCTCCCGCAATAAGTGAAAAACCGTGATGTAGGGATACTCTATTTATTTCAATATTTATACATTATTTTAGTAGTTATACACTATTTTAAGTCTTTATAAACTTAAAATAAAGTGAAGGAAAGGAAGAAAAGGCCCTTCAAAACTGGAGGGAGGGAGGACTGAGGAGGGAAAGCACCTTGGTGAGCAGTGGCAGCGGCAAAACCCCATAAAACAGTGAAAATACCATGATGTATATTTTAAATTAATATTTTTAAATCCGCGAAACAGCATATCCGCAATAAGCTAACCGCGAAGTAGCAAGAGAACACTCTATTTACTTGTTTGTATTTTATTTTGCTTGATTGTAATTTTTGGGTCTGGCCTCCTGTTAGCCTCCCCGAGTCTCCCTAAAGTTTATTATTCTTTATTATATTATTCTGGAACATGGCCATACAGCCCAAAAAACTTAGAGCAACCCAGAAACTTGGAATATTTGATTCATATGACAAAAATAGCACATTTTAATTCTCAATGCAACTATCAGAGTAGATCTGTGATTGAACCTTAACTTTCAGTATCAGGTGGAAGAGGTTCCAAAATGACTTTTGGTTGAATGAAAATCGAATCACCTGTATCGGGAGAAAAGCAAGATATAAAGTTAACAAATGAATGAGCAATAGATTGGATATTCACAGTTTATAAAATGCTTTAATGTGAAGCACATTTATGTGAAGAGGAAAGCTGTTTTTGTTGTGTCCGTTCCATCTTCTTTACCCCAGGAACATTCACTCAATACGGATATGGGTATCAACATATATGCAAAGAGTTTTTCAAAGTTAGGAACCCATTTGAATTTAGTATATAAAGTCAAATGGATTGTGTGATTTTAATTGATGTTTAATTATTTATGTTTTAATTGGTTTGGATTTTAAAGCATTTGCTTATCTATCAATTTGTATATGTGGTATTGAATTGTTGCCACTGTAAGGCCACCCTGAGTTCCCTCCAGGGTGAGAAGGGTGGGGTACAAATGTGGTAAATAATAAATAAAAAACTAATCAATATATTATCAAGAAATGTTTTGATTGATAGGATTCACATTTCACAATGCTGATTTGAAAATACGAGTAGATTCTCTGGATTTTCAGGTTCACTTGTTTGTACAGAGGCTTCAGAATCAGAATCTTTTAAAAATATTTTTTTGCAATGTTGTGCTAAAAATTGCCATATCTTAGTAACCCCAAATCTTCCTTGTTTCCCCATTTCTTCCTACAGGAGTGATATACACAGCAGACATCCTAGATCGAGAGACAACCCAATCCTACTGGCTAACTGTGTATGCAACAGATCGTGGTGTCGTTCCACTTTTCACGACCATTGAGGTCTACATTGAGGTTGAAGATGTCAATGACAATGCCCCTTTGACTTCTGAACCTATTTATTACCCATCTGTCATGGAAAACTCCCCTAAGGATGTATCAGTCATTCAAATACAAGCTCAAGATCCTGATTCCACCACAAACGAAAAGATGACATACAGGATTACAAGTGGAAACCCACAGAACTTTTTCATTATCAATACCAAAACAGGTAAAACAATATATTTTATTCTATGTCTCATTGGAATGTGGAATGTATTACAGATCCATGTACATTATCAGCTATTTAATGTTTTTGGGTATGTACTCCCCCCCCCCCCCAAGTGTATTGCTAAATATTATTCATCTGACTTGTGAATGTTACGGTAATTTTTGTAAAATAGGATTTGGTGACGGTTGAGTATGAGTGCACTCCTAGTTGGAATGATAAAGCTGCTCCAGGTTTTAGCTCAATCTTCAAAGTATTTGTACAAGTTTCTTAGGGATTGTCTACACTGCCTCCAAATCCCATACTCGCTGTGAATGGAGCACTGGTCAGCTTCATGACGCACTGTAGGCTCCAGTGGATATCCCATTTAATAATGTTGTAGCAGAGAAAGTTCCATCCAGGAACTGAACCTTAAAACTCTTGTCAGCACTCAGCTCAGTAGCTATTGCCAATGCCACTAAAAGAAAAATTAAAGCACATAATGTGTCATCATGCAAGAGGCAGTGGCTCCCAGATTGTAGAATAATCTGCCATGGGTGGTTTGGTTGTCCCCTTGTTTGATCTTTTTTTGCCAGTAGCCAAAGTCTATTTATTTAGGCAAGTCTTTGGTTTTCAGTTTGTTAAAACAGAAGTAACTTTTGATGGGATGTGTTGTGTTTTATTTCTATTATGTTTTAAATGTGTCTTAAATTGTTTTAACTTTGCATTTTA
Source organism: Anolis apletophallus (assembly GCA_030556195.1). Lineage (NCBI taxonomy): Eukaryota > Metazoa > Chordata > Lepidosauria > Squamata > Anolidae > Anolis > Anolis apletophallus. Next base: position 172,735,226 of record JARBWK010000004.1, read on the forward strand.
ATTAAACTGCTGTCCCATTGAAATACCTTTGTTGCTAATGTCCCCCCCCCCCTCCCCCAGCTTTAACTGGTTTTTAGACTTTTCATAAGCCACCTTGAGTCTTGTGCTTGGAAATTGGTGGAATATATATTAATGAACCAATGAAATAAATAGGAAATCCTTCCGCAAGGCCTGCAAGACTCACCTTTTCCGGCTAGCCTTTGATTGCTAGGCTGGAAATCTTTCTTTAAGCTAGATTAATATGTTTGCTTTTACCCCTGTCTGTTTTTACTTGACTGTATGCCGCTCCGAGTCCTCGGGGAGTGGCGGCGTACAAGTCCAAATAATAAATAAATAAATAAATGATATTATATTATTTGTTATAAAACATTTACTCTTTAAATGCAAACAATATTTTTATTTAATTGAATTTTGATTGATTTTAAGTCATTGAATAACTGACCTCATTTTGTCATAGTTAGGTGTTTTCCTTCTATGTGGAATTTGTGTTTTTGTGACTTGCATTCTTCGTAAATTAATGGAAGTGAACTGGTTCACTGACGAGAACCTAAAAATAGGAAAGCATAGGAGAGAGTGTGCTCCAAAAACATATTATGGAAAGGAAATACATAATGTCTTCATGGGAGAGCAGTTAGGGGGTGAATGTGGAACAAGATCATCTGTAGCAACAGGAAAGTATACATACATACATACATACATACACACACAGGCGCGCACACACACACACCAGGGCTGTCAAATACGTGACAGTTTTTAGGTGTGGCTGGTTGATCCATTAAAAAAAATTGTTTCTAAACTCGGGGGGGGGGGGCCACTGTTGTTTCAAAATAGAAAGTGTTCCGAAAATTTTTGGGAAAATTTCAAAATTGATTCATTTTTATTTACGAAATTTGTTATTATTTCGCTATTGGTGACACGCATGCGCAGAGCGCAGGGGATGCCCGCCTCCACACCCCCTCGCCAGCTCAGAATCAACCCGCGATATCTCTAATGCAGGTTGATTCTCAGTTGGCGAAGAGGCATGCCCTCCACTCTCTCTCACCACCTGAGAACCAACGCGGGTTAAAAGTAAGAAAGGGTGGAAATAAAACAACATAATAATGCGCCCTTTACGGAAATGGTGGACCCGGTTTCGATTTAGAAACGTCACTTTCGGGTTGCTGGCCGTGCGTCGAATTAGGGTCTGAATTGCTTTTAATACGAAATAATAACGGTTTTCTAAGGATACCGACCGGAGATATCCACCCCTAATATATACTTGCACAAATTACACATCTAAAACATGTTAACCAAAGGCATTGAGGGATTTCCTGTTCAGAGAATACCTTTTTTGGAAGTCAAGCTGATAATCTGCCAGGAATAGTGAAATCTATTACAGACATAGGCACCAGCTACACTGCCATATGCTGCATGTTGAAACTACATTAAATGGTCAATGTGGTCACGTATAATGCAGTATAGCTACATTGAACTACATTATATGAGTCTACACCAGAGGTGGGCAATTTCCGGCCCTCCAGGTGTTTTGGACTTCAACTCCCAGAAATCCTAGCCAGTTTACCAGCTCTTAGGATTTCTGGGAGTTGAAGTCCAAAACACCTGGAGGGCCAGTAATTGCCCACCCCTGGTCTACACTGACCATATAAAGCAGTTTCAAACTTCACAAGCCAACAGTGTGATGCAGCAGTTTAAAAAGTCAATGAGATTTGGGGCTGCATCAAATGGAGTATAGTGTCTAGTTCGAGGGAAGTCATGTTGCCACTCTATTCGGCTTTGGTTAGACCTCACCTAGAATACTGTGTCCAATTCTGAGCACTGGAAGTTGTCTAGAAGAGGGAAAATAAAATGATCAAAGGTCCGGAGACCATGAATCCCTATGAGGAGCGTCTTAAATAGCTGGGCATGTTTAGCCTGCTGAAGAGAAGGTTTAGAGGAGACATGAGTGCCATGTATAAATATATGAAAGTATGCCATAAGGAAGAGGGAGCAGGCTTGTTTTCTGCTGCCCTGGAGACTATGACTCAATGGAGCCATGATTTCCAGTGACAGGGAAGGAGATTCCATCTGAACATTAGGCATAGCTTCCTGACTGTAAGAAGAACTGTTCAGAAGTGGAATTCTCTGCCTCGGAATCTGGTAGAGGCTCCTTCCCTGGAAGCTTTTAAACAGAAGCTGTCGGGTACTTTGATTGTGCTTTTCCTGCATGGCAGGGGATTGGACCAGATGGCCCATGTGGTCTCTTCTAACTCTATTATAACCTATCCTTATTTGGATAGTGTAGATGGAGCCATAATTTGATAATGTGGCAGGTTAGGTTCCAGATCACTGTGCTATATAAATCATGTAATTATTGACTCAGAAGAGAGCACAAGAGTCATCTAGTCCTACCCCCTACCATGGAGGAAAACACAGTCTAATCATTCCCAACAGATAGCCATCTAGACTCTAGGTTGTTGTAGGTTTTTTGGGTTGTATGGCCATGTTCTAGAAGCATTCTCTCCTGATGTTTCGCCTACATCTGTGGCAAGCATCCTCAGAGGTCTCTGAGGATGCTTGCTACAAATGCAGGCAAAACGTCAGGAGAGAATGCTTCTAGAACATGACCATACAACCCGAAAAACCTACAACAACCCAGTGATTCCGGCCATGAAAGCCTTCAACAGACTCTTGTTTAAAATACTCCAGAGAAGGAAATTCCACCGCTCTCTGAGGAACCCTATGCGGCTGTGCCAATGTTGAAGAGCTCTTGCTGTCAAGGAAATTCTTTCCTGATATTTAGTTCTAATCTTTTCCTGCAATTTGAATCCATTTTTCTGTTCCTAAGTGAACAGCACAGCACTAGCAAAGCACTTGAAAGTATAGCAGCCCAAAGTGGGGAAGTACACCTGTAAATTTCTAAATGTATGGCCAAAAGTAAGGTTTTCCTTCTCTTCTATATCTATCTATCTATCTATCTATCTATCTATCTATCTATCTATCTATCTATCTTTGGCAGACAATTATAGAGAAGCATTTTGTATCTGTGCCTCAGCCTTCATTCTATACTCAAACCACGTATATCACATCTTCAGCTTATCTGTACAGTGCAACCCCAGTATCTACCGTATTTTTACCATAAGAGCCGCGGGGCCCCCCTCGAATATAGCGTGAGTATATCGCCGCCCCCTCTGCTCCAGCGCTTCCATATTAGTGTCTCAAATAGTAGCCAGCCCCCATTTTTTTTGTTTCCCAAATTTCCTCCTCTAAAATCTAGGTGCGTCTTATCATCAGGTGCGCCTTATGGTGCGAAAAATATGGTATGTGGGATACAATCCAAGACTCTCCACTAATACCTGAAACCGTGGATAATAGGTAAAGATAAATGTTTCCCTTTGACTTTAAGTCTAGTTGAGTCTGACTCTGGGTGGTGGTGCTGATCTCTATTTCTAAGCTGAAGAGCCGGCATTGTCCGTAGGTACCTTCTAGGTCATGTGGCCAGCATGACTGCATGGAGCACTATTGATCCACCCACATTTCATGTTTTTGAACTGCTAGGTTCGCAGAAGCTGGGGCTAATCATGTGAGCTCACCCCACTCTGCTAAACCCAAATTTTACTATATTTGAGCAAGAAGCACTGGTACACTTCTGGTTCAGGTATAGCCAATATACAGGTTTTGATAATATTCCACAATGGGGGGTATTACACAAAGTGTGGATATGTGAAATGGTGGGTATTGAATTTGTGGATAAGAAGGTTGTACTGTATATGCTTCCCCAAATAGCCTTGGAGGTATTATGTCCCACTCATCAGCCTTTGGGTTCTGTAATAGTTCCTCTAATGGGCCAGCGTTCTAAAAACTGTCGGAATGAGATCCATAACAGGCCATTACCTTTCAACCAAAGTGTTTGCTCGAAAAGGTTTAGTTTAGGGATGGGGAATAGTGGAAGACGGTAAATAAAACAGATGATGGAGTTATATACATTAAAGCAGATTGATTGAGGCTATAAATTTTCTGTTTTATTTCCCATACATGGGTGTTAATTTCACAGCAACGCATAGTGATAATTTATTGTCTTGATTTATTGCTCTCTTTTTTTTTTGGTTCTGAGGGTGAAAGCAATGAATTTTAATTCAAACCATTACAATTTTTTTAAAAGTAGAAGAAAGATTACAACTGGTGCAGGAGGCGCAATACATGAACCAACTCCAATGTATTCCCATACAATAGAGATACCTCCCTGGGTTTTAAAGTTAGCATTACTGCAGGCAAATTACCAGCTGTCTGGTGTTAGTAATGAGCAGTATGGAATCTCATAAACTGGAACTCGGTGTAGATAAGATTGGGGTGAGGACAGCTAGTGAGTAATGCCACCTCTCCCTCTGCCTTTAGAAAGCAGGTCAAAATGCCATGGTCTAGAGAATTTATGAATTAAATTGGATTTTTTTTTTGTTGCTGCTGGTCATATGGATATTGCTGCCACTGCTTTTCTTTTCCTTTAGAGTCCCCCTCTTTTTTTGTCCAATAGCAAGGTAGAAATGCTCCTGAATAAATAAAAGGATAAAGAGAAAACAAAAGTAATAGAAATAGAGCTCAATTTGAGCTGAAAGAAGATTAATTTGATATAGGAGTGTTTCGGAGTGTCACATGCTGGTGCATAAATTGTATATATTCAAGTGGTCCTGGACTCCTTGAAACTGTGAGGGTGAAAGAGACAGAGAGATTTATGATTGGAAACAAGAAATGCCTTTCTAACGTTCACAGTTCATCACCTATATGGTTATAAAGCTTAACTGATTTTATTCTCACATGCATGAATTAATTGACATAACTCAGTTAGCAAAGTCTTTGAAAAAGGAGCTCCTTTTTTACAAAGATTTTTTTGCATGGGCCCAGCCATCTTTATTTGCTTATCTTTCTAGCTGGAAGGTTATTGGAAGCCCCGGTGTTGCAGTGGGTTAAACCTTTGTGCTGGCAGAACTGCTGACCGAAAGGTCAGAAGTTCAAATCCAGGGAGCGGGGTGAACCCCCATCTGTCAGTTCCAGTTTCTCATTCGGGGACATGAGAGAAGCCTCCCACAGGACGGTAACACATCTGGGTGTCCCCGGGCAACATCCTTGCAGACGCCTCGAGTCGCCTCCGGGCTGAGAGGGGCTGTATAGAAATAGAGTAAATAAATAAATAAATAAATGGCCAATTCTCTCACACCAGAAGCGATTTGCAGTTTCCCAAGTCGCTCCTGACATGGAAAAAAAAGCCGGAAGGGTTTTTCTTAGCAGGATTGGTGATGGGATAATAGTGAAATAGAGGGTTGGAGAAGCAAAGGGTTGTCATATGTTCATGGTGTTCAGGGTCTTCTGGTCGATATTGTGGGGTAAATTGGGTCAACACATTTAGCTCTGTGTTTAGGAACATTTGGGGGGGGGGCTTGAAACGGTACTGCAATTCCACCATTTGTGCATAGTATGGATAGCATGACTGCATCTGATATGGACCGCCCACTGTCCATGAAGGCTGCCACTGCTATCCCTTCATCCTGGACACATCAACACAGGGAAATGAGCATGAATCAGGCCCATGTTGCCATGGCCATTGCCGGCTATCCACGGGGCTCCATGAAAGCTCCTGGCAATTGTGAGCATTCCCTGCTGATATTTCCCCTCCACCTTCTTGGTCAGGTCGTCACCTCTGCTGATTTGAGCATGGGGTGCCTGTGATGGCCAGGAGCTCTCATGAAGCTCCATGGCCATCTGATGGAGGCGACACTAACAGAGATAGCAAGGTGACAGTACAGCCAGGCCAAAGTAATCTGAACCCAGTTAGGCCATCTAAATAAGTCAGCCCATGTTATCAGGGCTGACTTTTTGAATTAAAATTTCTAGACTTAGGACCTCATCACATTGAGATTTTCAATGCAAGGGGCAGTATGTTGGGGGAGGGAGGCGTGCAGAGAGCAGCAGGGCGAATCTGTCCCATCACACATTGGAAAGTATAGCTTTCCATGGTGTGTCCACATTATCCCCATTATTCCTAACCTCCCGTGTTCAGGTTGACCCCTCCTACTACGCTTTCTTGGCACAGCTGGCATGGAGCCCCGCCGGAAGTATGTATATGCTGTAGGATAAGGTCTGGCGAGCTCCGTGATGGCTACGTTGAGGAAGCATGGTAAGAAATCTGAACACGGGAGACTACCATTGTCCAAACAACCCTCTTTTCAGTCCATAAAGCCTTAAGAGTTCCTCCCCCATATTTCCAGTGAATTTTTCAATTTATTTATTAACCTTCCTCTCCAGTAATCTTGATTAGAGTTTGTGGGAGCAAAAATACTGTCGCTGGTTTTTCGGGCTATATAGCCATATTCTAGAAGCTTTCTCTCCTGATGTCATCCAAGAGCAGAAAAAGTGTCGTTAAGTGTCCACTTTTGATCTTTGGGTCCCAGAGTACAACTCCTAAAGCGCCCCAGTCCCAAACCACTGCAAAACATAGCAGATTTGCTTCCCACCCTCTCCTGTCTCCCAATTCTTGAAGACCAGTCAGAAAACCCCTCTCCCCACTCCAAATTGAATGAAATAGCCACTTCCAGTTTTAAATTATCTAGTCATTCTTCTCACACTTTCAAATTGAAATGATACATTATCTAGCAGTAACTGGGAAGTTTTGAATGTGTGCCCTTTTATGCATAAGTATAGGATTAGAAAGATGACTGATTTAGGTAAATGAAGCAGTGCTTTAAAAAACATGCAGCTAAGCAAAATTATTATGTCATCATCATCATTTTTTAAAAAATGTATCTGCTTTGCCCCCAGAATTAGGACACAAATCACCTAAATAGCTATACAATTAAAACATATCAAAAGGTTAATATCTATAAAAATAGATTCTACACAAAGTTAGGGTCATGCCTGTCTATTTTAGTTTTTGAATTCGCTTCTGAAGATCTAGTAAACTTTGCATGATTCTGGCATTTGTAGCAGCATTTACAAGTGTAATTTGTTATTATCCAAATCTCACACCCTCTGTGCACACACAAACACACAGCCATGTTTTGCATTTGCTTTACTAACTTCAATATAACATTTTGAGTTGGTCCTAAATGTCAGATGCTGCCCAATTAAAATTCTCCAATCTGAGTAGTAGGCAAAAGATGGCAATTATTACAGAAATGTTTAGGCCCTTATATTGATTTATGCTTGCAGTGTCTTCTTCCAAAAAGAAGAAAATGACAAACAACAACTTTAAATGAAATGGGATGGGAAAAATGTCAGTTGCCCTTTCTCTTGATTTTTTTTAAAAAAAACTGAAATCAATTATATTCTATTTACAGCAATCCAATCTAGAAAGTTCAGTTTTTCTGAGTTGATCAGGTGGCATCTACTTGATCGCTTTTCAAAGATGGGGAGCTTTATTTGCAAGAGGGGTGGCTGGAAAACCTAAGTTAGCATCAATGTAGTTAAATAAACAAGAATCCACACCATTTTGGGGGGAGGAGGGGATGAAGTAAGATCTCCCCACAACCTGGGGCTAGTTGAAGAAATATCTTTTTCACTTCATCAAATATTCCAATTTCTTACATCTGAAATTAATTCAATACTAAAAATGAAGGAAGCACTACATTGAAGGCAGTAACGAAAGGTTTTACACATTCCAAGAATGCACAATTGCATGGCTGGCATACTTGGGTACTTAGTTCCAACTTTGTTGCGATCTGAACAGCAAAATCTCCTGTCCCATCTGTCCGGACATATCATCTGTCCTCAACCAGGCAAAGAGCTTTTTCGGTGGTGGCGCCGACATTGTGGAACGCTCTGCCTAATGAAGTTCGAGGAATTGGAGAGCTGTCCTCCTTCCGAAAGGCGTGTAAGACGGTCCTCTTTCACCAAGCTTTCTCTCTTGAGTAAAGCTGTAACACCTTCTGCTGTTTCTCCTAAGTTCAATTGTAGTGGAAAGTATAGATTTTAGATTTAGTTTTAATGTGCTGTTTTATTGCTGTGCTGTGGTTTTATATTGTTGTAAACCACTCCGAGCTTCAAGAAGGAGTGGTCTAGAAGTTGAAATAATTAATAAATAAATAAACTTAGGTAGAGAGTGTTTGAGGATCGGGACATCCGTAGGGATACCAAGGTGGTTGTTTATTAAGTTATTGTCCTCCCAACCCTCCTATACACCTGAAAAACATGGACTGCCTACAGATGTCACACTCAACTCCTGGAACGATCCCATCACTGTTGCCGCCAAAAAATCCTGCAAATCTCTTGGGAAGACAGGCAGACAAATGTCAGTGTGCTGGAAGAAGCAAAGACCACCAGCATTGAAGCGATGCTCCTCCACCATTAACTCTGCTGGACTGGCCATGTTGTCTGAATGCCCTAAAGCAGTTACTATACTCCCAACTCAAGAATTGAAAATGTAATGTTGGTGGATATGGAAAGAGATTTAAAGATGGGCTTAAAGCCAACCTCAAAAACTTTGGCATAGTCACTGAGAACTGGGAAGCCTTGGCCCTTGAGCGCTCTAACTGGAGGTCAGCTGTGACCAGCAGTGCTGCAGAATTCAAAGAGGCACAAATGGAGGGCAGAAGGGAGAAGCCTGCTAAAAGGAAGGCACATCAAGCCAACACTGACTGGGACAGCTTTCCATCTAGAAATCGATGCCCATACTACGGAAGAACCTGCAGATCAAGAATAGGTCTCCACAGCTACCTACGTTTCTACCACCAAGACCCTATACTTGGAGGGCCGTCAACCTCGGATTATTAGTAAATAAGTAGGCTTCTTGAATCCTTTTTTGACCTTGAACAAGTCACATTCTCTCAACCTCAGAGGCAGGCAATGAATGGGAAACCACTTCTGAACAAATCTTGCCAGGAAAAATCTGTAACAGGTTAGCCTTAGGGCGCCATGGGTCAGAAATGACACACGATAACAAGTGCAATCAACCGTAAGATATTTCTCCAACTTGACCCAGACAATGGGGGTCTTACTTTACCAACCTCCACCCCCACCCAGTTTGCAGTCTTGTCACTTTAGTTCAGAGCGTTCCAACTGTGTGTGTTGCGACACATTACTGTAGCACTTTCCACACATTTTTAGCAAACCGGAAATTATGTGTTGTCTTACAAGAAGCTGGCTTAACCTCTGGTTTGCCAGTAAAATTGAATTACTGGGGCTGTGTAGTTTCTGGGCTGTATGACCGTGTTCTAGAGGCAATTTCTCCTGACGTTTCACCTGCATTTCTGGCTGGCATCTTCAGAACATCCTCTGAAGATGCAGATGAAACGTTAGGGGAAAATGCTGCCAGAACACAGCCATACAGCCCTGGAAACTGCACAACCCCTTGGTGATTCCGGTTGTGAAAGCCTTTGACAAAACCGAATTACTGTGTCGGAAAATGATGCACATCTATAGCATGAAAAGTTTAGAAAAATCCGATTTAATGGCTCAGTTCTAGTTGGGTCTAGCATTTAGCTTCATGTGAAGTAGTTATACTCGTGGGACTTAGCCCAGTGTTTTCCAACCTTTTTTGAGCCGCAGCACATTTTTTACATTTACAAAATCCTGGGGCACACCACCAACCAAAATGACACAAAATGACACTCTAACACAGTAATACATATAGTTAATATGTTTTTAAATGTGTTTATACACTCAGTGTGAAACCTGGGCCTGTTTCGATGAACACAACATAGATATCCTGGCAGGAATGGCAGAAGGACACACACGAAGGTCTTGCTCAACAGCTGTCAGTCATGGGAAAACTTCGGCCCTCTGGGTGCTTTGGACTTCAACTCTTACCATCCCTAACAGCCTGAGGCCCTTACCTGCTTAAGTGGCTGAGGGGGGGGAAAGGAAAAGGGCCTGAGGCTGCTAGGAATGGTGGGAGTTGGAGTCCAAAACACCTGGAAGGTTCAAGTTTGCTCATGCCAGCTTTCAATTCCATCGCCACATCTATCTTCAGCCTCTGGCAGTTTGAATATATGTGATTATCTACATGATTTTCTACCTTGTCGCTATGGTTATGGTGCTGCTTCTTTAAATTGTCCGCAAACTGACTGTGTTATTGTGCGGATCCTGGAACTGACATTGGATAACATCGTGAGGATACACTTAGTTTTTTGCACTCACTTTCGTGATTTCATCAAATATCGCGAGTTTTCTGTAGAGGAGCGTTCTGTGAACTCACTACTTCCTGGTTTGCAACTCCTCCGCTCTCTGTGGCGACCACGGCGAACTACCTTATGTAAGACTTTTGATTTTCTCCAGCAGGATTGGGTACTTTGAATGTGTTTTTTGCATATGATTATGTATGATTAATTGTGCATTTTGTACTGTGACATAGCTGTGCTCCTTTAATAAGTAAGTGTATTGGAGGTTCCAATTTCCCACGGTACACCTGATGATCGGTTACGGCACAGTAGTGTGCCCCGGCACACTGGTTGGGAAACACTGACTTAGCCTATGCAAACACCAACTGAATACAGTAGGCCCTCTACATTTCCAGGTATAACATTGAGGGATTTATTTGTGGGTGTGATTTATATGTGTTCTCTGGAATCTCTAGGTTCTGCAACACAATGCTGTGGTCCAACTTTTTCAGGAAGGGAACCTTAAGAATCCTGTTGGTGATATGTAAAGTACAGAGGCAGCTGTAGGGCTAATATTTGCAATTTCTAACATGTTGGGATTCTGTCTCATCTCCTTTGCAACTTTTGCAGTACTCTTTGATGTAATTTTGCCTGTTCTGAAATGCTTTTGACTGGCGGTTTTCTGTCCAACTTTTATACCCATACAGAATCCCACTAATTGGAACTCCCTCTCCCATTATAAGATCTCCTTGATGTGAATTGGAATGTCCTCTGTTCAGTCTGCCAGAGTCAGAGCATTCCCCCTCCTCCTTGCTCCAGGCTCAGGCTCTGACTGTAAGCAGCAGAGAAGGGATGTGTGTGTTTGAAGGAAAAGTGTCCTGCACTGCCTGTTGTGCTGAGATAATGCCATTTTCCCTTGACAGCTCAAAGGGTTTCAGCTTAGGTCTCCAGTCACCTTGCTGCACAATTAATCTTTGCAAAACTGATCCCTCCTTCAAAGACCTTATTGCTCAAATACTGCATGTGTTGTATGTACGTCCGTGATCAATATATAGAACATTCATGCTCTCTACGTGCCCTATGTATGTTTTCCCTCCTCCCTCACCCATCTCACTATCTTGCTTCTCCATACCTTGGCTCTTAATTTGCTCCCCCCCCCCCCCCCGGCTCAGCTGTTAGCCAGAGGCCTGGCTTAGTTTTATTGTCTCCTCCTTCTTGCATAAGCCACCTTTTCTGTGTTGCCAATTTCTGTCAATGCAGGAGAAATTGGTAGTAGAAGGTAGGGATGATAACGCGTTTTTCAAGGGCCACTTTTTCATATAGAAATGCTTGTGTAGTACTCCAGCAAACTGCAAACGTCTTAAAACTACAGCATGAAATTCATCTTGCTATGGACAACAGCTGTGCATTTCTGAGCTTCAGTGTGGATTTCAGAGGGTGAGGGAACAATGTGTATATTACAAAAATATGCACAAGGAAATTTCTACAGACACTTCTGAAACAAAGTGCAGTTGTGGGGTGGATTCACATCCTCCTCTTTCCACGTGTAGCTTTGACATAGGGTTTCCAAGACCAGCTAGATTCCATGGATCAGTCCTCTGCTTTACACAAAGTACAGATTTTATTTATTTTCTTATGTGTCAAAAGCATTGCATAAATAAACAAGTATAATACTGATAAAATAGATGGAGCACAAGCAGGTAATTAATTTTGGACCAAAAACGGGCAGCAGCGACCACATCGTCTGTAGCTTTAAACAATTCTTCCTCTGTGCATGAGGCAGGGCATTGTGAGCAAGCATACAGATGTGGAGTTGTTTGTTTTGCTCTACAGTCGCACAAGGTAGAGGATTCTTCGGTAGTGCCATTTTGCCAGGTTGTCTTTTGATCTACTCACTCCACTTCTGAGTCTGTTCAGGAACTTCCAAGTTGCCCATTCTTGTTTTGCCCCTGTAGGGAGACTCTTTGGGGGGGGGGGGCATCCAGATGGGATTTCCTGGTTGAGCTGCCCAGAGGGATACTCTTGCTGTTGCTGGGGGAACATTAAGAGGAGTGGTGGTCCTCGTGAAGCTTTTCCTTGCTTTGAGTCTACTGGGAGGAGGCTGATAGCCATGTAGTGGATGGTTTTCACAGTGTTCAGCCTTATTTCTGTCACTGTTAGCAGCAGCTTCCCATCACATATCAGGTAAATTCAACTGATTTTGTTTCTCTTACACTAGGATTTACGTTGCTTGAGTAATAACTTAAATTAATATATCCATTGCACAGTGCCCTATCAAGTACAATAACATGAGTATGGCAGATTACACAGAGGTATAACACCAACAATATTCTTGATATCATTTTCAGATGTGGGCTGTTGTATGGATAGACCCATGATTTGCAATAATATATTTATTAGGACCACAGATACTAGTAGACACAATTCCAAATGAAACAAAGGTATTCAGATTTCATGAGTTATTTTGTTGGTTATTCATTGGCGTTTGTATTAATGAAAGGAATAGTGGTATAAAAAGTAGTTTTTGAAATACAATTCCTATAGTTGTCATGTCCGGCTCAGACAGTGAGGAGGATGAGCAGGTGGAATTGCCAGTGAACAGCTTCCAGCAGCCACCTGCCTTGAAGACTTTGAAGGCTTCAGTGGCTGAAACTGAAGCTAGCAGCTCTTGACAAGTTCAAGACAAAATACCTCCACTCCATTGATAGAGAGAAACCAGCAAATGGAAGGGATCAGGAGGACCTTTTTGAGAAAGGTGACAGTGAACACTTGAGAAGTTGAACCAGGAGCTATAAATCAAGCAGTTGCATTACTCTTTATTTGCTGCGGACAGCCAATCAATTTTGACCCGACATCCAACACCTAATCATGCCTTTGTGGATTTGACCTTGGACCTGCTATCATTCTGTTTCAGCTCCAAACACACTTATTGAATTGGTTTCCTTGACCTCAGACTGTTTAGATCTCGGCTCAACTCGCATGTCTTCTATCTTCTGAAAGTTTGTTCTCTTTGGACAAGCCGCTTGAACTACTGTTGTGATTGCAACAATAGTACAGTATTCCCTCTTATCCATGGATACCCATGGTTTTACAGATGCTCTGAAAACAACCCTTCCCAAAAGTGCCTGTGTGCCTCTCTAGGTTCTCCACTGTGATTCTGCTGCATGTTTATGTCCCAGGTATAGTCAAAATGTATAGGGTTCATTAGATGCAATTTCAGATATCCATAGAAGGTCCTGGAATGTATCTTCTATGTATATGGGGATCATAAACTTATCTTTTCAGGCTTGCTTTATACTGCTGAGATGCATTATGTTTGCATATACATGCATTTCCCAGATGTGTATGCACATATACAATTCACAAATTAAATCTGGGAGTATGGTCATCATTGCAAAAAATTGTCATCATACAAGACAGAATGCTGTAACACTTTTGCTTTTACCTTATCCTTTTTGGAAGGATCCGACTCCTCTCTTCTCCTGCCCTGTTGAGTTAAATGAATGCAACTACTTTTGCATTTTCAACTCAGTTTTCAACAACTGAAATAAGCTGAAGACAAAGGGTGAAAGTGGAAATAAGAGAGAGAAACTAGAACATTTTAGAAACAGGTGAATAAGTAGGATGAGAACAGAACAATTTAATCAATGGGAGTTGTGTAAGTGTTGATTTGTTCAGTCTCCTTTACTAGGAAAATAATTTAGCAGCTCAGTTTAGCAAACAGCTATAACATACATGTGCAACAGAGAATAAATAAATGGGTTAATTTTGTTTTCACGGAAGGGAGAAGGGAACCATGTATTTTCCAAGATCTCTGAGCTATTCCTGAGACATTCTATTAGCTTCTTAGGATTTTTAATTGTTATTGAAGCATGTATAACCACATCAATTTGTGGCATGAGGTAAACAGATGGATTAGCAATTGTGCATGTTATTAGAAATAACCCTTGTTTTTTTTAATTTTTTTAATTAAAAAACTATATAAATATTCCATTTTTTATTTTCTTGTAGTTTTTAATCATATTGATGAGAGCTGGTGATGCAAAGTAATAAATGAATACAAATTCTTCTAAATGTCTGTCACTCCATGTGCTTGTAAAGTATCATATTCGCATTAAGCAAACTCAAAGATGGAAATAACATGTGAAATGTTTTAAGGCTATCTGGCAAAAAGTAAAGTGGATAGAAGAAAATTTGGTTAGTTGAGATCGATATTGGATTCAGTAAAAGGAATGTCTTGATTATCAGAGAAGTTCAACAATGAATCAATTTACCTTTACAGATGGTAGGATCTCTTTCTCTCTTCCAAAACAGTATGGAGAGCTATCTATTGGGATGATCACGCTGGAGGGGGAGGTTTGGATTTGAGGGCTTTAGGGCCCCCTCTAACTCTGAGATTCTGTGAGATTGTGTCTATTCAGGATTTCGTGTGTAGCTCACACAGAGGAGGTTATCATTGTATCTTAACTCAACTTCTCTACCAGGAACCTTCTAGATATATGAGACTATGAGATCCATAATCCCCAGCTTCTATGGCTAATGAGGATGGTGGAGGTGAATTTCCAGCATGCCTGGGAGAAAGAGCAACCAGTCCTGCGTAATCTTGAAGCTGTAATTTTAGGGAGTGGTGTGTTGAGGTTTGACTGTTGGACCCTAACTTTACAGACTAAAGTTTGAATCCCTGCTCAGCCACAAAACCTACCAGGTGACCTTGGACTTCACACATTGAGACTCCGAGGAATGCTGTGGTGAATATTTGTTGAGCAAATCTTGGCCAAAAAAACCAAAAAACCAATTGTGATAAGTTTGCTATAGGTTGGAAACAACTTGAAGAAACACAACAGCAACAACAAAAAACATAACGTTTATTTAGGCTTATATTCTTATATAAAGAAAATCAGCTCTCCACATACAATGGGGTTAGGAGATCACCTTTGTTAGAAGTTGACCAAAGAGTTGTGTTGGACAAGGATATCCAGAAAAATCCTTTGATCAACTTCTGATGAAAATTTTTCATAGAGTCATGCGGAAGGACCTAGACATTCTTGGGGAGATTATATCAATGAAATCTGCCAATAATTTTGTCCTCAAAAGTTGAATCCACAAGTGTGAAAGACCAACTGTATATTCTATTTATAGGCTTCATGTCGAGGAACATTTCTTCAACTGGTGGAAGAATCATATATCGTATATACTGGGGTACTAGACCACTGGGGGTATAAGACGACCCCCCAATTTTTTTAAAAAAATAAAGAGTTAGGGATAGACTCGCCGTTTAAGACGAGCCCCCATTCCATTGTGATGACTGGGGGTGATCTGCTCTCTTTCCTCCTGAGAGGAGCGGCAGGCCTATTGTCATGGGGACAGCCTGCTTGGAATGGTGACAGGAAGGGGATCCTCCTTGCCTGCCCATGCGCGCTCTCTCAATCTCTTCGCCGCTTTCCTTCTTCCTGCTGTGTGCTTTTGTGAAGCAGGAAGTTGCCATCTCTTCCTGCTTCCTGTGTGTGCAGCAAGCCTCTCCCGTGCACACAGTCGGAATCATGCTCCTGCTGCGTGCATGGGAAGGGTTGTGCACACAGCAAGAAGGGATGGCAATGAACGCTCCCTCCATCTCCCAGCCGCTGGTGACTTCCTGCTTGGCTAACGCAGTGGAGAGGAGATGGAGGGGGCGTTCGTCACCATCCCCTCCTGCTGCATACGCAAGCCCCTCCCATGCACGCAGCAGGAGCGCGCTTCTGACTGCGTGCATGGGAGAGGCTTGCTGCGCACACAGGAAGAGATGGCAACTTCCTGCTTCGCGAAAGCACGCAGCAGGAAGAAGGAAAGCGGTGATGAGATTGAGAGAGCACGCACGGGCAGGCAAGGAGGATCCCCCTCCCCTCGCCATTCCAAGCAGGCTGTCCCCATGGCAATAGGCCTGCCATCCTCCGCCCTCCTTCTCCTCCCAAGGCACGGTACTTTAATTTTATTATTTTATTTTAATTATTTTTACGTTTTTTATTTTATATCCGGCTTACTACACGACCCCCAACTTTTAATAAGATTTTTTGGGGCTAAAAAACCATCTAATACCCCGGAATATACGGTATTTTTTACTAGAAAGTGGTCCATATTGAATCACCAATGCTTCGAGCCAAGTGTTTTCCACTTATCTACTTCATGCTGATTATTTTAACTTTCTGCTTTATGAGTATGGTTAATGTCCATGTCAGAATCAAAAGCAACTAAATCCAGATCAATTAAATGCACAGCAAACGACAACTTTGATGATGTCCCATATCAGATTTGATCATCTTCTGGCGTGTGACCTTTGAAAACCAGGTATTGGATGAAACAAAATTCAGAATGTTTGATTCACACTATCGCTTTTGACAGATGCAAAATGTTTTATCTGTCCTATCTAATAGAGTTTACTAGTTGACAAGTGTGATTTCTGTGTTTGCCAATGTCTTGTTAAGTCGGACAGAACTATAATTATATATTACGGATTTTGGCACACGTACAAAAAAACACCTAAATGTGTGTACACAGAAAGAAGAAATATGATTCAATTGTCATTTTAAATACTTATTTGTTCTGCTACTATCAATATGAAAATGATTTCTTCTGTTTTATTAAGACATTAGCCGTCCCCTGCCATGAGTTGCTGTGGCCCAGTCTGGTGATTTGGAAAATAAAGTAATGAGAAAGTGTTGGTTTGTAATATATGTAATTTCTTTTGTAGGTAAACAGTATTTTTGTTGTTTCTTTTTCAGTGTTGATGTGGAGATTGTCTGGTTTGCCTGCTCTGGAACATGCAACATATAATAGTTCTTCTTTAAGGGTCCCTTTTAAATCTATGATACTATATCTGCCTCTGTGTGTGTGTGTGTGAATCATATATATCTATATCGATGGCTGGATAGCTTTTTGTCAGGAGGGCTTTGATTATGTTTTCTTGCCCTGGTGAAGGGAGTTGTGGATAGTATGGCCTTAAGGCAGCATTAGGGGGCCGTGAGGCGGTGTCAGAAGGGTCACCAGAAAACACAGTATTTTCTGTTGGTCATGGGAGATATGTGTGGGAAGTTTGGCAAGTTTGGTCTAGTCCTTTATTGTTTGAGTCAACAGTGCTCTCTGGATGTAGGTGAACTACAACTCCAAAACTCAAGGTCAATGCCCACCAAACCTTTTTAGTGTTTTCTGTTGGTCATGGGAGTCCTGTGTGCCAAGTTTGGTTCAATTCCATCGTTGGTGGAGTTCAGAATGCTCTTTGACTGGAAGTTAACTATAAATCCCAGCAACTACAACTCCCAAATGACACAATCTTTTTTTTTTTTTTGTGATGGTCACTCCTTGGGTTAGTAGGTGTCTTGTCGGCAATCAGTCTAGCAGATTTTGAGTTATGATGTCACTCAAAACAAACAGAGCAGATAGATAGATAGATAGATAGATAGATAGATAGATAGATAGATAGCCTGGCAGTCTTATACAACCAGGAACGATCTTTATTCAGAGTCTTAAAACTCATTCCCTATCATCAGGGTCTTAAAACTCATGCCTCATCCTCTGCTTTTTTTGTCGGTTTCCATCTTATATTTTGTCAGAACACTTGTATAAATAAATATTATTTACACATTTTATAGTGTTTATTATTAAAAAGAGAGCAAGTGTGGTATACAGTCATCCCTTCACATTTGTGGTTTAGATGTTTGCCAATTTCAGTATTCACAGGATTGATTAAAATATGTTCTTTGAGAATCTCTAGGTTCTCTAGTGTGGCTATATGGTCAATGATATCTAAGAACCTAGATATTTGTACAGAGAACATGTTGGACAAGAGCAGTAATGAATAGCTCCTCATGAAATCTGATCTTCTTCTGCCTCCCCCCTAAGAACCCTCTGGATAGATGTGAAATTGAAAAGAATCTTATCAACTCTTTTATTCTGACGCTTGAAAAACTAGGATTTGAAGTAGCCTTAGGCAACAGGGTCTGTCTGAATATATGATGAGGCACTTAGATGGGGAACATCTCTTTCCTTCTCTCAGTGGGAAAGTAAGTTCATATGCTAGTCGTACTCATTTGTGAATAACAGCTACTGAAATCAGGGTTCTATGACATCATGATTATTTGGTGACTAAAATTTACATTAGCACCTTACTACTCAAACTATGGTAAGCTAGCAAAATATCTTTTTCCTCTTTCTTGTGTTAAAAGTCTGAGGTATTCATTTTCTATACATAAAGCTTTTTGTGTACAGTTTAACTGCTTTGTATATTTTTCCACTGCCTGATGCTTGTAGACTTTTTATTAAGACAAATACATTTTAGACAGATACATCTTTCAAGGTTACTTTGTTTATTTCCTCATCTCTTAATTACTGAAATACAATGGGCCATGAGGATTTAGTTCCAGGTTTCCCCCATTGATACCAAAATCCCAGTGGTATAGTAAAATGGCATTGGATATTAAAAATGGGAAAGCCAGGTTAACTTTTGAGATTGAGATCATCTGGGGGGGGGGGGGCTGCTCTCAGTCCCACCATCTTCACAAACACAGTTGGTGGGGCCGAGAGACAGGGCCTTATCAGTGGTGGCCCCTCGGTTGTGGAACTCCCTCCCTAATGATATCAGGACAGCCCCCTCCCGCCTAGTGTTTTTAAAGAGAGTTAAAATCTGTCTCTGGGAGTAGGTGTTTGAAAAATAGAGCAATGCAGGAATATTAATATGGAATAACATGCATTTTGATTTTGGAATGGCCTTAGACTCTGACTCTGGATGATGTGATTTATTGAATGTACTTTAAATTGTGCTTATTATGTTTTAATTTTTAACTTATGTTTTTAGCTGTTATTGTATGTTTTATGGCACCATGGAGGTGCGATTGTAAGCCGCCTTGAGTCCCCCACAGTGTAGAGAAAGGTGGAAGATAAATAAGATAAATAAAATTAATATAATAAAATTTTCAAGCTGGGGTTAGTTGAAGCCATGGGTGCAGAATTCACAGATGTAATTCAGGTATATATAGAGACGGTCCTTTTTTGACGCTTATGCACGGGAAAACTATAGGCCCCCCAACCACAAAACCCACCCAACACATTTCCCCAGACCACAGGGTACAATCGTGGCACAAAAAAACCCACCTCCCTACCTTTCAACCCCCCCAAAAAAACTCCCAAAAACCGCCCATTGCATCCCATTCTGCACTGGCCGCGAGCGCAGGAGAGAGGGAGAGCAATCGCGCAGGTGCACTCAGACCCCCCCCAACCCACCAACCCATCCCGGCGCCCTCTCTCCTCACTCACAGGGACCTTCGCAGCCCACCTCCCTACCTTTAAACCCCCCCAAAAACGGCCCCCCAAAACCTCACGGAGCCGGGTCGCGCGGCCGCCGCAATTCCCGCCTCCTCTGCCGCCTTCTCGCCCTCCTCCATTGCCTTCCAGGGGTTTACGGACCCGCACACCGCTCCTCCGCCCGGGTGCTCCGGCCGGTGTTGTCGCCCCCTCCTCCTCGGCCTCCTCGCCCGTCTCCCTGCCGTTCCCGGCCCGCTCGGGCGCCACCGGGACCACCTGGGAAGCGAGCGAGGAGGCCGCGGAACAGCCGCCCACAACACCGCACACACCACCCGGGTCCAGCCGCGGCCCCCGGGTCCGCCAGCCCCTCGAGGACGCTGGAGGACGCCTAAGAGCAAGCGCAGGAGGCAGGAACGGCGCCACCCGCACGTCCCCCATCCCGGAGCATCTCTGGGGCGCCGAACTACACTTCCCAGAAACCTCCGCGGCCGGAAATAGCCCTGCGGGGCCTTCTGGGAAGTGTAGTCCCATGAAGCACTTCTCCCCAGGAGAGGCGGAACTTCGAAAGAGAGAGAGAGAGTGAGAAAGAGAGAGGGGGGAGTGAGAGAGTGAGTGAGAGAGAGGGGGAGTGAGAGAGTGAGTGAGAGAGAGAGGGGGGAGTGATAGAGAGTGTGAGAGAGAGAAAGAGAGGAGTGAGAGAGGGGGGAGAGAGACTGAGAGAGAGAGGGGGAGTGAGAGAGAGGGGGAGTGAGAGAGACGGGGGAGAGAGAGAGGGGCAGGAGTGAGAGAGTGAGAGAGGGGAGTGATAGAGAGAGAGAGAGAGAGAGAGAAAGAGGGGGAGTGAGAGAGGGGGAGTGAGAGACTGAGAGAGAGTGAGAGAGAGGGGGTGTGAGAGAGAGAGAGGGGGGAGTAAGAGAGAGAGACGGGGAGAGAGAGGGCAGGAGTGAGAGAGAGAGGGAGGGAGGGAGTGATAGATAGGAATAGAGAGAGAGTGAGTGGTAGATAGAGAGAGATTGGGTGATACACACAGAGTGAGTACACAGACATAGAGACACACACAGAGATCGAGTGATAGAGAGAGTGTGTGATGGAGAATAATATACACAGAGAGAGACAGTGATAGATAAGGATAGGGATAGATAGAGAGAGAGAGAGACAGACAAACACAGGAAGTTATAGAGAGAGAGATAGGGATAGAGAGAGAGAGAGATAGACTGAGAGAGAGACAGACAGAGAGAGACATGGCACAGCAACGCGTGCCGGGTTCAGCTAGTGTGTGTGTGTGTGTGTGTGTGTGTGTGTGTGTGTGTGTGTGTCGATATATATATATATATATATATATATATATATATATAAAGAAAAATGTTCTTTAATCTGTTGTTTGTTATTGGGCATGTGTCAAAAACCCAATCAATTTTATTTTCCATTTTCGATGTGAAACAAGCATCACCAGACTTTACAGATTGTTAAGTATTTTGTTTTCTTGTGTTATAATTGGTTATATTGCTGATCATGATTCTTTGGCACTACATGAACAGTTCCATGCTCTAGTTTCCAAACCCTGTTGAAGCATCATTATAAGCTAAACGGTATAATAGGTGTGTGTGTGTATGTGTGTGTGTGTGTGTGTGTGTAGAGGAATCGAGCGCAAATATTAGTCCCTGTTACTTCCACATGATAAAGGTCTACATCAAGCATCCCTTAGATAATGGCTGTTTAAATAGTTTTTAAAAAATACGCAGGAAGAATAGTATTGGTGAACTAATAATGGAGTGAGGTCAGGAGATCCAATAAAAAACTGATGAGAAATAATGTTAGAAAGTGTGTCCTTTTTAGAGATAACACCCACTTTCTTTTTACTCGATTCAAACTTTCTAAGAGACTGGAGAGAACATCTAAAGGCATGACTTATGCTAAACCTGTTGAAGTTCCTAAATCATATAACTTCTTTAAAATAGGAAATAATTGTAAATTTAGTAGGAAGCTTTGCTGAAGCCTTGAGGAATATTCCTCAGGCAAGAGAAGTCGAGAAAGCACTTAACACTTTCATATGGGAAAGTAGGTAGATCATATATATCTGCATACTTAATACTCTGTTCATTTGGGAAAGTGGGGCACCTACTAGTCCGCTTGCTTGTACTTCTCCCAGTTTCTCAATGAAACAGTAAAGCATAGTTAGGGGGTAAAACAAGTCCAAGAGCGCTATTCTCTTGATGTAGAACAGGGCTGTCCAACAGGTGGCCCAGGGGCCGTACATGGCCCCCAGCCCCTTGGCTACGGCCCCTTACCCTCCTGCAATAAATAATATATTTTAAAAATATTTTTTTTAAAAAAATTTCGATTAAAAATATTATTATTTATTATTATTATTTTGGGTCCCGCCCCCTTGGCTTTCTATTGGCCGCCTCCTCTTCTCCTGAGGGAGGGGGCCAATGGGAGGGAGTGACGTCTCTCGGGCCCCGCCCCCTTGGCAGCAAACAGGAAGAGCGACCCGACAGCATGGGCGCTCCATGTGGCTTGGCAGAGCTCCTTCCTCCTTCTCATCCTCCCTCCCTCCCTTCCCAGGGAGGAGTTATTGCAAGGAAGCATTCAGCATTATGGTGAGCAACATTTCTTCTCCCTCCCTCCTTCCATTCTTCCCTGCCCCTTCCCTCTCTCTCTTTCCCCTCTCGCTCGCTTCCTCCTGCTGCTGCTACGTGCGCTCAGAGGCGCTCAGGCCCTCAGCACACTCGCCTCCATCGCCCGGCCTTCTCTCCCCCCCCCGCTTCCCTCTCTCTCTCTTTCTACTCCCCCTCCCTTTCCTTCCACTCTTTCCTTCTTTCCTCCGTCCCTCTCTTTCACCTTCTTTCCTTCCACCCACCCACCCTTTCGTCCTTCCTTTCAACTGTTCTCCCTCCCTCCTTGCCCCTCTTTTACCTTCCTTTCTTCCTTTCCTGCCACCCTTTTATCTTTTCTTCCTTCTCACTTTCCCTTCTCCCTTTCCTCCTTCCATTCCCTTCCATCCTTCTCTTCCACTCCTTCCTTCCTTCTCCTGTCCAGATCCATCATTGTTTGAGTCCACAGTGCTCTCTGGATGGGAGGTGAACTACAACTCCCAAACTCAAGGTCAATGCCCACCAAAGCCTTCCAGTATTTCCTGTTGGTCATGGGAGTTCTTTGTGCCAAGATTGTTAATTCCATCATTGGTGGGGTTTAGAATGCTCTTTGATTGTAGGTGAACCACCAATCCCAGCAACTACAACTCCCAAATGTCAAGGTCTATTTTCCCCCAAATCCACCAGTGTTCCTATTTGGGCATATTGAGTATTCATGCCAAGTTTGGTCCAGATCCATCCTTATTTGAGTCCACAGTGCTCTCTGGATGGAGGTGAACTTCCAAACTCAAGGTCAATTCCCAAGCAAACCCTTTCAGTACTTTCTGTTGGTAGTGAGAGTTCAATATGCCAAGTTTGATTCAATTCCATTGTTGCAAGAGTTCAGGATGCTCTTTGATTGTGTGTTCACTATAAATCCCAGAAACTGTAACTCCCAAATGTCAAGGTCTATTTTCCCCAAACTCCATCTGTGTTCACATTTGGGCATATTGAGTATTCACATGCCAAGTTTGGTCCTGATCCAACATTGTTTGAGTCCACAGTGCTCTCTGGATATGGGTGAACTACAACTCCAAAACTCAATACCCATCAAACTCTTGTAGTATTTTCTCTTGGTTATGGGGGTTTTGTGTGGGAAGTTTGATTCCATTCCATAATTGGTGGAGTTCAGGATGCTCTTTGTGTGGTAACTATAAATCCCAGCAACTACAACTCCCAAATGAGAAAAGCAATTTTTTGACTGATGGTCCCTCCTTGGGTTAGTATTAGTATGTTTTGTGGCCAAATTTGGCAGCAATTTGTCCAGTGGTTTTTGAGTTATGTTAATACTACAAAAGGAGGAGGCAGCCTGCGCAGCTGCCTCCTCCTTTTGGGGCTTCTGCCTCCTCCTTTTGGGGCGGAGCCGGGGGAGGAGAGGGGGCGGGGAGGGGCAGAGCCAGGGGAGTGAGGGGGCGGAGCCAGGAGAGGGGGCGGAGCCGGGGCGGAGGCAGACCCTAAGGCCCCCCAGGTGATCAGTGACCGGAAGTCAGGCCCCCAGTCCGGTAGAAGTTGGACAGCCCTGATGTAGAAGAAATAGGAACAATATAAATATGTCCGCTTTAATTGGTTCAGTTTATGAATAACGCATCTCTCCCTATGAACCATCGAGATGTTTAAGATCATCTGGAGAGGCCCTGCTCTCGGTCCCGCCTTCTTCGCAGGCGCGACTGGCGGGGACGAGAGACAGGGCCTTTTCAGTGGTGGCTCCTCGGCTTTGGAACGCCCTCCCTAAAGACATCAGATCGGCCCCTTCCCTCCTGACATTTTGCAAGGTGTCGTCCCATTGCAAACTGTCTGTAGGAGATACAGGCCCAGCAGCCCCTTCATCCCCTCCATCTGTATCCACAGCAATCGGATCCAAGGCAATTGGGACCCCTGGGGCGGCACCGGACCCCCCCGGCGGAGCTGGAGGCTGGGTTGCTACAGAGACACACAAAAAGATAAATCTCCATCTATGTGAAATTTCAGTTACATTATTCCCTCTACATCAGCATTTTTTTTTTACTTTTGCAGGTTTTATTATTCAAAATTTGATTAAAATGTTCTCTCTAGAACTTAAAACATGGTTGTGGGGCCAAGCGTTTGAACAATAGATGCATCAATTGTGATAGATACTCACCCTATGTTACTGACAATTGGTTTGACCTGGACTATGATTTGAATTGGTGTGATTTTAAATGAATATTTTAATAATTGAATGTTTTAATTACCATTTTAATTGCAAACATTATTTAAGAATCTGTTTGATGGCATCAAATGGTTGCCTGTTGTAAGCTGCCCTGAGTCCCCCCTTGAGGGTGAGAAGAACGGGATACAAATATGCGAAATAAATAAATAAATAATATCAACAGTCATGTTTACATGAAAGGGGAGAAAAAGAAGCTAGTTCCTCATTCTTTTATCCAAAAACAAAAAAATGAAGATATACATACCTATTTCAGACCAGAGTACTCCCTCCATGATATTTAATGTGTGCCCCCTTCGTTTTTATTGATGATTTTATATTTAAATTGTTTTAGAAAGCCTTGGAGGTGCATGGGAGAGCTTAGTAGAGATCAGAGACATGAAACCTCTGGTCCTTTTATTTCTTTGAACTGCCACTCTCGTCTTTGCCTAGTGTTGCAGGCCTAGATTCAGCCATCACAAAAATTTTCCCAGTCCTGCTGCAAGATGAGCATTTAGTATGATAAAATTGAGGAGAAATTACTTCAAAGTTTTAACTTCTCATAAACTTTGGATCTTGTATTAGAGCAACCAGTGTTAGAGATTACTGAGCAGAAAAGATAAAATAAGCAAGCGGGTTTTCAAGTTGTTTGTTCACTGAATGTAAAATCATTCATTTCCTCGCTTCTTGGAAGTAGAAGCACACAGCTTGATAACAACATGGATACTCAAGGTAAGTTTTATTTTAGATGCAGTTCAGCAGGCTATATTACTTCTGTTCTGTGGCTCATCTGTGCCCAGGTATAGCTAACACATTGTAAACAGAAAATTAGAAATAGTTTTCATGTGCATGCAAGCATTTTGGCTGGAATTAGAAAGTGGAGAGAGGGCTAATTAATCTTTTAATTAATTTCTTGAGTTAGTTCCCTCTTGTCATTTTTTATTCGTTCAGTTGCTTCTGACTCTTCGTGACCTCATGGATCAGCCCACACCACAGTTCCCTGTCAGCCATGGCTATCCCCAACGCCTTCAAGGTCAAGCCAGTCACTTCAAGGATACTATCCATCCATCTTCCTCTTGGTCGGCCCCTCTTCCTTTTTCCTTCCATTTTCTCCAGCATCATTATCTTCTCCTAGCTTTCCTGTCTCCTCATTATGTGGCCAAAGTTCTTCATCTTTGCCTGTAATATCCTTCCCTCCAGTGAATTCCCTCTTACTAAGAACACTGCCGCCCGGCTCCTGTCTGGCACGCCAGCTGGCGCCCACATAACACCTGTTTTGCAGGATCTGCACTGGCTGCCAATTGAGCACCGGATCACCTTCAAAGTGTTGGTCCTCACCTTTAAGGCCTTACACGGCCTGGGGCCAGCGTATTTGAGGGACCGTCTCACCCCATATTGCCCTCCGAGATCACTTCGGTCTGAGGACTCCAATCTCCTGGAGATACCTTCAGCTAAACTCGCAAGGCTGACTGCTACCCGCCGGAGGGCGTTCTCTGTCATAGCACCTACGCTGTGGAACGCCCTCCCGGCCGGAACTCGGGCTATGAAGGACTTGCTCCCGTTTAGACGGGCCTGTAAAACATACCTGTTTAAGCAGGCCTTTGGTGAGTAAGTCCTGCCCATGCCCCGCCATCTATTCGTTCTTCTGAGGATGATGTGCTGTTCATTGTGTTAACTGTGTTATTAATTACTATACTGCTGTGGTTTTTAATTGTTTTAACTGCTTATGCCTGTATTTTACTGTGCCCTTCAGCTCCTGTAAGCCGCCGCGAGCCTCAGGGAG
Organism: Anolis apletophallus; assembly: GCA_030556195.1. Taxonomy (NCBI): domain Eukaryota; kingdom Metazoa; phylum Chordata; class Lepidosauria; order Squamata; family Anolidae; genus Anolis; species Anolis apletophallus. The sequence goes on from JARBWK010000004.1 coordinate 172,761,137, forward strand.
TCGGCGGCATAGAAGCCCGAATAATAAATAAATTAAATTAAATAAATAATACTAAGAAAATGTACCGAAACAGCAACGACAAATGCCTCATCTCAAGGAGCATCTTGAGATTAGATATTTATCATGCTGGGTAGCAAGTTCAGTGTGAAATGTATTGTTCTGCTCTACTTCTAAGAAGTTGTCCCTTTAAATTACTTTTGAGAGCTGCATGATATTCAAGAGAGTCTTTCCCCGGGTGTCTTTAAATTTCAAACTGTGAGCCCGCAGGTGAGAAAGCCAAGTGACAACCCACCTACCTACTTATGTATTGCATTCTGATCAGCTTTGATACAAAAATGGGCTTCAGCATATTGCAGTGGCCTCATCTGTGAATACAGGAATGCCTCTTGTATTAGAATAGCTCCTTTTAATTAACAAGAGACGTGATGACATAAGGTTAAGAGGAGGTTAAGAAGGGACATGATAGTCATGTTTAAATAACTGAAAGGATGTCATAGTGAAGATGGTGCAGGCATGTTTTGCTCGGCAGGCATAGAACGGGACTCACACTACAGGAAAAGAGATTTCATCCAAATATTATTACAGATGTCCTGACAGTAAGAACTGTTTGACAGTGGAATATATTGCCTTGGAGCATAGTGAGGTCCTTCTCTGTAGCATGCCCACCTGTCAGGAGTGATTTGATTTATTGTCGAACCCAATGATTTGATTGTTTATTTTTGTATGACAGGAATCTTGACTAGATGGCAATGGGGACCTCTTCAAACTCTATGATTCTCTAAATGGCTTGTGAATTCCTCCTTTTTGTTTTTTGGACACAATAAGCCCCCTCCTCCTTACTTATTGTTGTTTTCTTTGCTATGGCTCAAGCTAACGTTTAGTTTCTCCAATATTAGTGGATGTAAAGTTGTGTTGTTTCTATGCCCATTGCTTAGAAACAACACAACTTTCCTGAAACCACATACATCTGTGGACACTTTGGATCTGGTTTTTTTTCTTTTCTTTCTGGATTTTGGAATACTTACATATGTTTATATGAGATATCTTGAAGGTGAAATCCAAGTCTAAATGAGAAGTTATTTTCTGTTTCATATATGTTGTTGTTGTTCCTTCGTCAAGTCGTTTCCGACTCTTCGAGACCTCATGAACCATCCCACGCCAGAGCTCCCTGTTGGCCATCACCTCCCCCAGCTCCTTCGAAGTCAAGCCAGTCACTTCAAGGATACCATCCATCCATCTTGCCCTTGGTCGGCCCCTCTTTCTTTCATATATACATAGTCTGAAAGTAATTTTATCCACAAATTTAAAAAAATAGTTTTGAACGTGAAACAAAGTTTGTGTACTTTCGGATGAACACAAAATTAATATCTCAGTCATGGATTTTGGAGTAATTCAAATGTCGGAAATCTAGATAAGGGATACTCAGCCTTTATTCACATGCAGCATAGAACATTGTCTCTTTAGCTTTTAGCCCAGCTTACCTGTCCGAATATATCTCTCCCCACTCTCGATGCCGCCTTCTTCACAGGCGTGTCTGGCAGGGATGAGAAACAGGGCCTTCTCAATGGTGGCCCCTCGGCTGTGAAACTCCCTCCCTAGGGATATTAGATTGGCCCCCTCATTCCTGACTTTCCGAAAAAAGAGTAAAAGCCTGGCTCTTCGAACAAGCTTTTGGAAATGCAGTGTAATAGATAAACATGGAACTATGAAAGAGTGAATATGGAACGACTAGATTATACTACTGGAAAAATGAGTTTAACAGGAAGACACTGATGATTATATGTTTTTAATGGGGTCTTTTGTATGAATTTTTATAATGTTGTGCTAAATCTTTTAAAATTGTATTTTATGACTGTTGTGGCATCAAATTGCTGCCAATTTGTAAGCCGCCTTGAGTCTCCTTTGGGCTAAGAAAGGCGGGATAGAAATACAATAAATAAATAAATAAATACTAGTTTTATGAATAGGTGTAAACCGTACAGAAAAGCTCCTGAGCTAAATGGCGACAGGGTGGTGTAGGTGTGCTTGCCTATGAACATTTTGGGGTCTATAGAACCGAAGACAGATACTCCACTATCTTTTGTTTTTAAATGGTTCTGAAATGAATTCTTCATGCCCATTGATATTCTTGGGATGGGTCCGAGTACCTGAAAATATATATATATTTGGAGTGTAGTCTTGTCTTTGGAGATGACACTTTCATAGGTTGTTGTTGTTGTTGTTTTAAAATGTCTTCCCTGTAATTTCATAAAGGGTTGATTCTTCTGAACAGCCTGTTGGCCGATCTCTCTTCATCAGTGAAATCACTGTCATTGTGTTTGTCAGTGGTACAATCCTTTGGTCCCCTGGAAATTGATGTTATAATCACGCTGGAACACCTAGAGATTCCTAGAGATAACAATTTTCTATGAATTTGTAGAGCCTCCAGCACAATTCTATGGCCAATTTCCAATGGAGGTAGAGCACAAAGTCACAATGAAGGACCTAGGGCAGTGTTTCTCAACCTGAGGGTCGGGACCCCTATGGGGGTCACGAGGGGGTGTCAGAGGGGTCACCAAAGACCATCGGAAACACACATTATTTTCTATTGGTCATGGGGATTCTGTGTGGGAAGTTTAGCTCAATTCTATCGTCAGTGGGGTTCAGAATGCTCCTTGGTTGTAGGTGAACTATAAATCTCAGCAACTACAATTCCCAAATTCAAGGTCTGTTTTCCCCAAACTCTACCAGTGTTCACCTTTGGGCATCTTGCCTATTCGTGCCAAGTTTGGTCCAGATCCACCATTGTTTGAGTCCACAATGCTGTCTGGATGTAGGTGAACTAAAACTCCCAAACTCAAGGTAATGCCCACCAAACCCTACCAGTATTTTCTGTTGCTCATGAGAATTCTGTGTGCCAAGTTTGGTTCAATTCCATTGTTGGTGGAGTTCAGAAAGCTCTTTGGTTGTAGGTGAACTATAAATCCGAGCAACTACAATTCCCAAATATCAAGGTCTATTTTCCCCAAACTCCACCAGTGTTCACATTTGGACATATTGAGTATTTGTGCCAAGTTTGATCCAGATCTATCATTGTTTGAGTCCACAGTGCTCTCTGGATGTAGGTGAACTGCAACTCCCAAACTCAAGGTCAATGTCCATCAAACCCTTCCAGTATTTTCTGTTGGTCATGGGAGTTCTGTGTGCCAGGTTTGGTTCAACTCCATCGTTGGTGGAGTTCAGAATGCTCCTTGATTGTAGATGAACTATACATCCCAGTAACTACAACTCCCAAATGACAAAATCACCTCCCACAATCCCACCAGTATTCAAACTTGGGTGTATCCGGTATTTGTGCAAAATGTGGTCCGGTGAATGAAAATACATCCGATGTTTTACATGATGATTCATAACAGTTGAAAAATTACAGTTATGAAGTAGCAACGAAAATGATTTTATGGTTGGGGGTCACCACAACATGAGGAACTGTATTAAGGGGTTGTGGCATTGGGAAGGTTGAGAAACCCTGACCTAGAGATTTCCAGAGGTAAAAATAGTGGGGTTTTATTCACATTTTTACACTTTCACGGGGGTCCTGTGTTGCTAACTCTAGCTATTCTCCTTTATGAACTGAAATAAAGATTTCTCAAACTCTATACTTGAAGTCATCTCTCCCCTCCTTCCTGAGTTTTGCCTCTGTAATAAAGATGAGGCATCGGCACAGGTAGGCTAACTGGGGTCATTCACATTTCTGTCAACTTCTGTATCGAGAACGATTTGTCATGCAAGGATGCATAAATACTCTATATCAATCTTGTGTAAGCATCAGGCTCAGTGGGTTTAAGTAGCTAACATGTGTCACACATTTCGCATTTTCCCCCTAAAGCAAGATTTCCTGGTGTTGTGCCACCGGCAAGCATAGAAGACCTACATTTGTTTGGTCATTTTAGACTTAGTAAAGAGCAGGGAATGCTTCCGCCTTATTGACTGGAAGCTCCCCAGCCCAGCTTCTTTTTGTTCTCTTCCCAGTTCTCAATCCCGAGAAATCCAAAAAGGTCTCTATTGCAGGATGCATGTTACAGCTGAAATAGGGAAAAGAAAAATGGCATCTTATTTGATGTTGGCATATCATAAATGTACTTGTATTTATTTATTTAGTGTATAGCCTGCCCTAGCATGGGTTTTCAATGACAAGCAGACTTTCATATGACAACAAAATGTCTTAGAACAGGGCCGCCCAGGAAGTGCCAAATTAAGTCGATCGCAGCACCTTCCGTGCCGCGCGGTGCTCCTTCCTTCTGCGCGGCGCATCTTCCCCTTCTTGTCATGCTGCCCCATGAGGCTACTCCCCCTCAGTGCCGTCGCAGGGTGGCCTGAGGAGGAGAGAGAAGGAGGGCAGCAGAGCAAAGGAGCACATGCGAAGACGGGCCACGAGGGAGGACAACCAGAAGGAGGCTTTGGCAGCCATTTTCTGCCAAAGCCATCTGCGACTGCGAGGAGTTCATTTGCTTGGCCACATTGATCAGCATTGAATGGCTTTGCAGCTTCAAAGTCTGTGTTATTCCATTCTGCCAGTTTATATCTCTGAAATTATGTCAGGGTGGGAAAAGAAACTATTGCATGTTGGGTGCAGGTTTGAATGTACCATTGGCCACATTGTTCAGCATTGAATGGCCTTGCAGTTGAAAGGTCTGGCTTCTTTCTGCATGTTTATATATCTGTGGAGTAATGTCCAGGGTGGGAGAAGAAACTATTGTATGTTGGGTGCAGGTTCGAATGTACCATTGGCCACATTGATCAGCAATTTAGTGCAAGTCATCAAAGTAAACGCAGTTAATTGCAAAAATTGTAAATAATTATTTATTATGTGTGTTGTGCAGTATTGGCTTATTCAGTTATGCAAGGTACATCAACATACATTGTACATACAAAGAATCCTTAATAAATTAGAAAATAGTTATACATTGTACATTTCTGTGTAGGTAGATCTTTGTGACTTGGTTGTTTTATGAGTAGCTCGCATGCTGAAAAAGTGTGGGCACCCCTGTCTTAGAACAATTTAAAACAACGTTAGGCAAAAATCTTAGAATGTTAAGAGATTATTAAATAAGCCATGATGTTTAAACACAAAAAGCTTAAACAATATGAAGCACATAAAAGCTGAATTTAAATGATGAAGGCACACTACACCATATTGAAAACACCTTTCTATCACATGATACTATTGGATGTCTGAAATAGTGATGACTGCTCTTTTCCTTCCAGGTGGATTGCACCTGGATGCACCTATGTGGTTAGTCAATGGTCATTTGAGACTTGTCAAAATGGGTCAGAAGCCACACAGTATCCAGGACTTCTAGTCTGTAACATGAATTAAAATGTGTTAACCTGTGGGAGCTGGATAGCACTGAATCAGTAGTCTATCATCCAAGGACACGACTACATGTACCCTAAAATCTGAGGCCAACCCAGAAGCCAGGCCAGTAGTGTGCGACTCGTCAAATGCCTGTGCGGTTTTTGGTTCTGTTTTTGGGTGCCCCCGTGTTCTGTTTACCAGAAGGTTCCCCAAATCAGGAGGGGGGTTCCGGAAAGATTCAATTCATTGGCGCCAAGGAAAAAACTTTAGAGGCAAATTTCTTTGTCATTTTTAGGCTTATCAGCGTGAAACTCACCTATGTTGTGGGTCACATTTATGACTGCAGGCCTGCCAAGTTCCAAAATGTTTCACTAATCCAGTGTTTACCATAACGTCTTTTTTTAAAAAAAATCCACACACACAAGTGCGCACCACAGGAGGGGAGGAGAATGGACATAGTCAACCAGGCCTCTGAATGGCTGAGAAACAATGTGAGAACCACACACAGAGGAAAACTCTAACTCCCATGATGCTCCAGGAGGGACCACAGAGGCTCCTTCAATGCCTGCACCCCTCAAAGTGCTGCTGGGAAAGTGAGTTCTCATTTGCCTCAAGCGGGTGCAGTGGGAAAGCCTTTGAGAATGGATGGAGGAGGCTGCTGGAGGGGAAAGAAAAGGAGAAAACACAGTTTGCCTGAATTGTGAGGCTGCCCAGCCCAAAAGCTGCCTCCACCTCAGGTAGAATACCGCTCAGCCCCATTAGCCGACAAGATCCAGCTGCCATAATGCGTGTCGGCTAAAAATTCAGCTGCCCCCTGCCAGGTTTGCTTTCATGGATTTGGCAACCGAGTCCTCCAAATCCGACACACAAAAATGAAATAGTGCACACTCCTATTTCACTGAGGTGTGGGGGTGCTCTGGAGTGTTATTGGGTAAAACAGGTTAACCTGGTTTTATTCACATTATGCTCTGAAGTAGTCCTGCATCTCAATGTGAGTATGGACAACCAGAATGGCTTTAATCCCAGCTGGCCTACTGTCCACACAGGCCAGTGCTGCAATCCCCTTTTCCTGTTGCACCTTAGATCTGAAGGATCCCTCAGTAAACCACTTGAGACCAGCCGTAATTAAATGCTTTATTTAGAACAGGGCTGTCCAACCGGCGGCCCGGGAGCCGTATACGGCCCCCCAGCCCCTTCCCTACGGCCCCCTAAGCTTTTTAATAAAAAATAAAAATTGAAAAATAAAATAAATAATAAAAATTAAAAAAAATACTTACTTCCGGGTTCGGAGCAAGTATCGTGAGAATATGCAATCCACACGGGATTTCGCTGTCAACGCGAGATCACGCCAACGTTGACAGCAAAATCCTGTGTGGATTGCGTATTCTCGCGATACTCTTCGGCTACTCTACTACTGGATCGCTGAGGCCCACAGACGCGATTAGGACCTTCTTCGACTCAGTCGGTCGTCGCCTCTCTCGTCATCCGGGTACTCCTGGATCCTGCGCGTTTGGAAAAGGTAGGCCGAAGCAGGGGGCTCCTCAGGGGGCTCCTCATTCCCTCCCCCCATCTCCCCTTATGTATTAAATATAAAATTAAATATATTTAAAGATGAAATAAGGGGAGATGGGATACATTAAAATAAGGTGGGAGGGGAGGATGGAATTAAATATATTTATATTTAATATTCAATAAAACTAAGGGGAGAAGGGAGGATGGAATTAAATATATTTAATATTAAATAAAAATAAGGGGAGAGGGGAGGATGGAATTAAATATATTTAATATTAAATAAAAATAAGGGGAGAGGGCGCCGGGGCGGGGAGGGGGCGGAGCCGGGGTGGGGGGAGCCGGGGGCAGGGGCAGACCCTACGGCCCCCCAGGTCATCAGTGACCGGAATTCAGGCCCCTGGGCCAGTAGAAGTTGGACAGCCCTGATTTAGAATAAATAAAAAGAAGTAGAGAGATAAAAGATAGTCGTTTGATGCTCTTAGCATCAAGTATTGCAATGCAATAGTCCAAGAGTAAAAGGTTCAAAAAGGAAGAAATAGTCTTGATGCCCCAATGGGCTAAATCCTGGATAAGTCTCTGGCAGCAAGGCTTGGCAATTACTTGAGTACGAGGACTTGAAGGCCCAATGGCCCAGACTGGAACTTGAGTACGTAGAACTTGACAAGGAAAGCTGAACGTTGGCGAGAGATACTGAGAGCCAACAGGAAGCAGCTTAAATAGGTTTTCCTTGGTGTTTCTCAAAAAGACGCACACTGCGTTGGAACTTCTTCCCAGGGATAGTCTGTGGGCCTGGCCCTCCCCTGCCCTCCGAGGAGCGAAGGAATGTTTGCTCATTAGTAGTAGCACCTGGGAGCTGGGGAGGCAACCAGCACTTGCTGTACCAGCTCTTCTTATCGAATTGGGAAGAAGGAAGGCTGTGCTTGCCCTTGACCGGTGGTTGACACAAAGGTTCACTCAGAGGTTTGCTCTCAGGCCTAGCTGATGCCTTGGAATTGACATGGCTTTGGTCTGGCTGGACTATGGGACCAGGCTGGGGCCTGACATTTCCTTGCAGTCAATGGATCAAGAAAAACATGATGCATTATTTATTTATATATTTCCTTCATTTCTATGCTGCCCTTCTCTCACAAGGGGACTCAGAGTGGCTTTACATAAGCATCAAACATTATAAAAAAATCATCAAGAAATTCATTTAACATTCAACTAACACACCGCTAAAACCAAGATCTGGCCAAACAAATCCAATGTTGTAATGTTTTAATGTTCAAGTTTCCTTTCCAAGCTGCCATTGTCCTCTAGTCGAATGCCTGGTCCCACAGCCAGGTCTTCAGTTGTCTCCTGAAGGACAGGAGGGAGGTATCCAGCCTGATGTCCTTAGGGAGGGAGTTCCACAGAGGGGTGCCACTGCTGAGAAGGCCCTGTCTCCCGTCCCCGCCAACCTATTAGGCCCGTATTACGCTCCCATCACCGCAATTGATGGCTTGAAGCATCAGCGAGCTCCTGGCAGTCTCCAGGCATTTTTGTTGACAATAGCAAAGATGCTCTGCAATGGCTAGGAGCTCTTTTGGCACCGTTTTGGAGCAAAGATGACAATCCATTGTCACTGAAGCAGTTTTGTCTCTGCTGGGTGGTCTGTACTTAACCCTGTCACTGCTGCGGCAGCTCAGAGACACATAGTTTAGCTGCCCCTGGGAAGGTCTGGAGAATTGCTATTTTGGACTCCCTTTGGAGTTTATGGTATATGTTGACGTGCCCTAGGAAGTGATGCAGTTGTGTTTCAGCGCTATCCAACTTCAAATAAGATGCCATTTTTCTTTTCTCTATTTCAGCTGTAACATGCATCCTGCAATAGAGAAACTCCCTTTTTAGTGAGATCAGGGCGGCCCCTCCCTCGTAGCATTTAGGAAACAAGTCAAAACCTAGTTATTCAAGGAGGCATTCAGCAAATAATAGAAATATGGGGAAACACCTGGGCTTGTTGCAAGGCCTAAATGTTTTTTGTTGTGTCTGTGATTGCTGTCACAGTTTTATAGTTTTAATGGTTTTAATATATTATCATATGTTGTTGATTTGATATTTGATGTTTATTTTTGTTGTATATATTATTTGTTGTATGTATTTTATTTTGCTTTATTATAATTCCCGGGCTTGGCCTCATCTTAGCTGCCCCGAGTCCCCTTGGGGAGATGGTGGCGAGGTATAAATAAAGATTATTATTATTATTATTATTATATGTGAGGCATTGAATTTTGCCATTGTTTATGTTGTGAACCCCTCCCCCTTGGGGTGAGAAAAGTGGTATATAAATGCAATAAAAATAAATAGATAGGGGAAATTGTGGGAAAGTATGCAGTGGATACCTCCTTTTATAAGGGGAGGAAAAGTACATACCCTGATGTATGCAGGACGTTGCATGGATGCACAGGGATTCAAACCCTAGTCTCCAGAACCATAGTCCAGTGCTGAAACCTCTACCATCCTATCAAAGCCATAACTACTGGAACAATGTGAAAGAAAAGACTACTGCAAAAGGTTTTCTCCTGCTTCTCAGTGTGTCCCCTGGGATTCTTGGCAATCTATTTGGAAATCTCCCATAAATGAAGATGTTAGTGTTCAGGACTAGAGTTCACAATGTATAAGAAAAAGCCAGTGTTTCTGAAAGAGGATAATACCTGCAGTTTTGTTATATAGGAGAAGTGATAGGTGAGGTACCAGGCCTAAGGCACTGCTTTAGAAAACGGCCGCCTGCTGTGGCTAAAAGGAAAAAAAATCCCAAATGATGTCTAGTTTTATACTGCTGTAATCATAATGGAGGTTTAATACTTCCTTAGGAAGCATCTAGTATTAGCCATTGTTGGGAGCATAATAGGCAAATTGTTGTGAAAAGTACATTTTTTTCTCTTCTGTCCTTCCTTTTTTATTTTTAAAAGTAAGTCTGTTCTTATTTTCTTAGGATCAGAGAAGGGGTCACAGAAACCATGGTATGTGAAATAGGAAGCAATTATGTCTGAAGAGTTTATACATTTCTTAATCCCTTTGGAAGCAGGTATACCAAAAGCTTGAACCAAAGATGCCTTTGTAACCACCCCAGTCCTTTCCTTCATAGATTTCGCAGACAAGCTGTCGGCTTCCCGGGATGCCCTGTACTACATTGTAATTTACAGAGGCTGTTGACGGGGATTTAGTAAAGCAAAGAGATTTTTCTCGACTAAAGATGGATGAATGAATCTCTTTCAAATACATGTCACTTTGCCATGTCTCCATCAATCCACAAAATGGTCTCATCCCTTTTCTCTTGTTAGTCTGCAACCTCTCATTCCCCCTTCAAGAATGGGTGCATTTCATTGTGTGCTTAAAAACCATCTCTTTACACATATTTTTTCTCTCTCAGCAACATCTTTTTGGGGGAAATGCTTTCAGAACTGTATTTCAGATTTGAACCCCATTAGATATTCAATCTGCCCATTCATTTGCAACCTAGTTAAATTCATGAAGAAAATTTCAAAGTATTATCAAAGGTTGTCATGGTCGGAATCATTGGGTTGCTGTAAGTTTTTCGGACCATATGGCCATGTTCCAGAAAAACTTACAGTAACCCAAATGTTCAAATATTTAATTCCACAAGCTTATTGCCTCCTAGGCATATGCCTATATTATTTTATTCTGACATGGCTTGTAAATATGCAGAAAGGAATAGTAACCACATCTTGCACTGCTACTTTCTTGGAATATACCATACAGATTTGAACATTGGCAGAAATCCATTGCCAGCTACTTAGTAAAATATACTTAACTAAGTATATATAACTGAGCAACCTCTTCTGTCCAACCCTTGAACCTGACAAAAATGCCATCTGTCCATGTTCCAATTGCTAGTCAAATGAATCTTCTCCTCCTCGGGCTGTTGATCCATGATAAAATATAACTGGTTTATATACCAGTATACAAAGGAATCTTGTAGTCCCACGATATTATAAATACCTTCACTTGCTCATTCTCTAATGCTATATATGTCATTCTCTGTCAACACTGCCCTTCAGCAGTGTACATTGGGCAAAAAGGCCCGTCTCTGCGCCAGAGGATAAATGGACATAAATCAGACCTTAGAAGTGGGAATACACAAAAAGCCATTGCAGAACACTTCAATCTTCTTGAGTATTCCATCTTTGACCTTGGAACAGCTGCCCTTGAACACAAACACTACAAAGGAAGATTGGAAAGAAAAAACAATACTGGAACATATCCATAAACTCTAGTCCATCAACAATGGGTTGAAAGGATAAAGCAGATTCCTGGAACACTATACACATTACATTGCTATGTAATTAACATCTCATGAGGGCCCTCTTGGTCATTTTATCACATCTCCTTTCTGGTTCCTAGTCAACATCATGTTACATTCCTATAACTCTGTCCACTATTTGTATGGTTATCTTCTTGTCCTGCTTTTGTCCCCTAACCACAATCGTTAAAAGTGAACTTGTCACATCATACCCACAAATTTTGCATTTCTATGGCTATTCAGACACACAGTTTTCCTATAAAGGTCAGTTCCTAGGCACTATAATCCATGCATCTGAGGAAGCAGACCTAGCATAGATCATGAAGGCTTCATTGTTGCATGATGCTGCCTCTCCCATAATTTATTACAAGTAATTATTTTTACTGTAATGCATTACTCTGTTTGTCATGTCTCTACAAAGTAGTTGTACTAGAACTAACACTTTGATATATAACATTAGAAACCAGGAAAGGGATCTTGGGGTTTTGGTGGACAGCTCAATGAAGATGTCAACCCAGTGCGCAGCAGCAGTAAAAAAGGAAATTCTATGCTTGGCATGATCAGGAAGGGAATCGAAAATAGGTCGTCAAATGTTGTATTGCCTCTCTACAAATCTATGGTGAGGCCACATCTGGAGTACTGTGTACAATTCTGGTCACCGCACCTCAAGAAGGATATAACGGAACTGGAAAAGGTACAGAAAAGGGCAACAAGAATGATCCAAGGGATGGAGCAGCTCCCTTACGAAATCAGGTTGCAACGCCTTGGTCTTTTCAGCCTTGAAAGACGGCGTTTAAGAGGTGACTTGATCGAAGTGTATAAAATCATGCATGGGATAGAAGAAAAAAATATTTTCTCTGTCACACAACACTAGGACTAGGGGCACTCCCTAAAGCTCCAAGGTAGGAAAGTTAGGACTAATAAAGGGAAATATTTCTTCACCCAGAGGGTCATTGGGTTATGGAACTCACTTCCAGAGGAGGTTGTGACAGCGGTCAGCCTGGACAGCTTCAAGGCAGGATTAGACAGATTCATGGATACCAAGGGAATCATTAGCTACTGAAATGGACATCCAAGTGCCACCTCTGTGTTGATGGAGGCAGGCAGGATTTCCCCGGGTACTGGTTGTGGGGGTCGGGAGCAGGTGAGGGTTCTGCCCTCCTTTCTGCTAGAGATCCCTGTGTACAACTAGTGGGCCACTGTGTGACACAGAATGCTGGACTAGATGGGCTGAGGCCCGATTCAGCATGGCTCTTCTTATGTTCTTATGTTCTTTTTAAAACTATGGACTCCACCATCCCTTGAAGCAGCATATTCCAATGTCAAGCAGCACTTACCATCAAGAAACTTTCCCTAATGTTCAGGTGAAATCTCTTCTCCTATAGCTTGATCCATTTCTCCTTGTCTTGGCAGCCAAAACCAAGTTTGCTTCCTTCTCGATATGACATCCTTTTAAATATTCACATATCTCAGTTGTGTCTCCGTCTTTGCTTCTTCTTGCTCTGTGTCAAAATGCACCTGCCCCTTATCTCCTGCCCTCTGATTCTTGAGAACAAAGTAATCCTAGGTGGGTGTTTTTAATGCAAAGGAAGAGCAGTTGCATGACACAAATCAGATGACTTCTTTATCGACCATAAAAGATCCTTGGGGCCACTCTCTTTGCTCTGTGCTGTTAAACTGACATGTCTCGAAACAGATGTGACTTCACCCTAAGGGAAAAATGACAATAATTTGTGCACTGAATGTTTTAGAAGGCTTGGAGTTTAAAAGGTTTATCCTTCTCTAGTATATCAAATGACAGTGTATTGGCGTCTGTTTTTTTTGTAAGCCTCCTTGTGAAAGGCTCTATATTTGAATCCAATTCTTTGCCTGTTGAAATAAACTCCAGTATTCTCCCAGCAACTTTATCTTGTTAGGTGCCCTGATCTACAAGTCAAGAGCTAATCTGTCCTAGATAAAATGAAGATATTGAAATAAATTGACCTGTTCAGTTGTATCAGAAGCAATTCATGGATATTGAAGTGAATGTACTAAAATCAAATTTCATTGTAACATTTATTTTGTTTACTTTAAAATTCCAAGTACACTCAGCCTTCCACATTCGCTGTGGTTATAGGCATAGACTCCCTACAAAAATGGGAAAACAGTTTATTTTAACAGTTCTCTAGGAATCTCTAGGTCCTCCTACAGTACTCTATGGTCAAACTCTGGCAGAAGCTGACCATGGAATTGCATTGGAGGACCTCAAGATTCCTCAAGAGACTGTATCGATCAAATTTTATTTTCGAACTGCTTAGGTGGACAGAGAGCTGGGCTGAAGGTCAGGTGCTCACCTTGACCCGGGCTTTGAACTGCCAACCTTTTGATTGGTAAGATCTATTACTGCTGATGATTAATCAGCTGTGTTAAAACCCGGCCCATAGATATGGTCATTTTGGTTTTCTATGGGCAATAAAGACTGGTGGATTGCTTCTATAGCTTAAAAACTAGAGCTGATAAAAGGAAAACTGATGCCATTTTTGGAATCAGCGGGTCAAATGGGATTTTAATGTTTATACTAGGGTGATTTTATGCTTGTCTGAATTCCTTATGTTTAATGGTTTTGACTTTAAGTTCATAGTTATATGTAGTAATTAGTTATGATTTCCTTGTGGACTGTATGTTGCCATTAAATTTTTGCCATTAATATGTTGTAAAGGGCCTTGAGTCCCCGCAGGTGTGAGAAAGGCGGTATATAAATACAATAAATAAATAAATGTATAAATAAATATAGAAGTTAAAACTTAAAATGTGGAGGGCTGACTATAAAGCATCTGTGAGAGAATGATAGACGCGGAACTTGAAAAATCCTTGTTAAGCAATGAAAGCCGTTGTGTGAATGTTGGCCCATCACTATATCCTAGCCTAACGTAATTTACAGGTTTAGTAAAAATAAACATAACAGTTTGAAATGGGTAAGAGAACTGTGTCAGCTGGCATGGGTTCATTGGCAAGATTAAACATTGGCTTATTAACAAACAGACCATTTTTCTTCCCAAAGTATTATTCAATGGGCAGTTAACATTTGTACAATTGAAGGGTTATATTTTGCTAATCTAGAATTAAAATGCAATCTTATTCATATTAACCTAAATTAAAGTCTTACTGAGTTGGATCCATAGAGTAAGGATTGGTTAATCCATGCACCGCTGCCAAAATGACTCTGGATCCAGGTTACTGAAGCAAGCTTCTCAGTTAATATGTTTATAGGGCTTCAACTTAAGATGTTGACCTTGATTCTTATGGGAAGACATAGTTATTGGATGTAGCTACAGTAATCCTCCCCTAGCTCGAGACCCACATTCTCAGTAGCAAATCACCCCACTTCGGCCCAATCAGTTTCTGATTGGTGCAGAGCTTGAGGAGCAGCAGATAAGAGCCTTCAAAGGTCCATGTAGATGGCCTCATTGCTTTGCATCCAGCCACAGGAAAATAAACTTAAAGGTAGAAGACCTGAATGAACAGGAAACAAAAGAGATCACAGAGAGTGACAATGAAGCCTTCTTTGGGAATAAGTTATTTTCTATTTATTTTATTTTATTTATTTATTCCAGGGCTGTCCAACTTCTTTTGGCCCAGGGGCCGGAGTTTTTTGACCTGGGGGGCAATTTTTGAGGAGGAAAGGTGGAAAATTCCCCCAAATATTATTTATCCCAGGGCTGGGGGTACCTCTTCCTCCTCGGTGGCGTCTGGCGGCCCTGCGGGCAGGCGTCGTGCAGGACACCGGTCAGGGGCTGGCGGGCCCCCCTGAGCGCCCTCCCCCCCCGAAATTTATCCCAGGAGGGTAGGTGGGCCGCGTCCAAGGGGCTGGCGGGCCGTGTACGGCCCACAGGGCGCCTGTTGAATAGGCCTGATTTATTCTGCTTTTCTCTTATTGGTGGGAGTCAAAGAAGAATTTCCATATTCTAGAGGCAGCTACCAAGGAGGCTTTCACCTTTCTAGTATCCTCCTGAGAGAAGGCTGTGAAGCTAAAGAGGCAAGATGGTTAAGCATTGTAGCCAGTTTCTGTAAAGTTCAGATCACCATCCTACTAGTGTGGAAGATGCCAGCTTCCACTGTGGATCTATATTCTGATTCAGAGTACGGTAAATCCGCATCTTACACTGACCACTCTCAATAAAGAGGGAATGCTGTCATATTTGACTGCAACCACTTGTCAAAAGACGATGCAATTTATTCCATTTATGTCCTTGTGTTCCTGCTTGTTAGGGCACAATAGGATTCAGGCTCTGTTGGAGCTTTCCTCCAAGCTTCCACGGGTCACCTTTAACAAGATAGACTCACTAATGGTTCACTTCAAAGGGCAGAAGCAGCAATCATCATGTCTGTTCATTTGATAGATTCTGACAAAGTAAAGGACAAATTCATTTTCATTGTTTAAAATGAGGCACTTCAAAGCAACCCCCGACAGTGATGCCTGTTATTGCTTTACAATGTGACTTATAGCTATGAGCCACCCATAAATGCACAGCTCTGATTAGTTAAACTGGACTATAGGAATGGATACTTTTCTCTATTCTGCCGGACGAGTTTCTTTGGCAACTCCAGCACATTCTCTGAATAGCCGCAAGATCAATGTGGTCTAGTGATATCAGCAGGGTTTAGAAATATTTCTCTTTCTCTCTCTCTTACACACGCATGCTTATATGTCCTACTTGAACCTTGCTATGAACAAAGTTGAGTAGCACTCTTCTTGCTCCGTTAATACCTCTGCAGGCTATCACACCTCCTCCTCTGCATCCCGCAAGAGCTCGGAACAAGGAGGCAGTGATCCATCTGTCAGGAATACTCTGTCTGTTGCTGCATAGTAAGGGGTTGGGTTGATGTTCCTTATAGTCTCATCCAATCTACGATGCTATGAAAGATGACAACAGTTGTTCCAGTGCCCTAATGGACTGTTCCAACCCAGAAGAGCACATATCTCAGCATCATGTCTAGTGAAGTAAGCTATTTTATACCACTATTCATGGAGGCAATGGAAGTACAAGATGTCTACTTGATAGATACCAGTTGTCCACTTTTTTCCTGAAAATTCCCTGTGCTATTTGACGAGAAAGCATTGTTTCAAGGAAAAGTAATGGTTTGGATTCTATTAGATCATGATTCTCAAGCTGTGGGTCCCCAGATGTTTTGGCCTTCAACTTTCAGAAATCCTAACAGCTGGTAAACTGGCTGGGATTTATGGGAGTTGTAGGCCAAAACATGTGGGGACCCACAGGTTGAATTGTTGAATACTAAATTATCATTTAGGTACATCCTGTTCATTTATTGGCTTTATTCCAGTTGCAGGAGCCAACATGATGCAATTATTTGAGCGTCCAGGAAACCAGAGCTCAAATTCTCCCTCAGACATGGAAACCTATTTTCTGTCTTTGGCAAGTCGCATGCTATTAAGAGTCAAAGGAAAGAAACAGCATCCCTCTTCTGACCAAACATAACAAGAACACTCTGTGATAGGTTTACCTTAGGGTCACTATAAGTTGGGGAGAAAAATACATAAAGCTCCAGTGTAGACTAAGATCTAGGCATCTTTTTGGAGACCATTTGGTTTTGCCTTTGTTCGGACAGATTAGTATCTCTTAAGGTACCCAGTATGGTGTATTAAATTGAATATTCGAGTAATACTTGGGAAGATCACAGTTCATGTCTGTGGAATCTAATTAGTGATGTTCATACATTCTCAGACCCCAAAACTTTGTGATATAGAAATATATGTCTACTTTAGGATAGGTAGCCAAAGATTGGGAATGATTTGAAGGCCAACAAAAACAAAAGAAATACATTTTTGTTTTGTGCAGAGATATGCATGGCTTTTGTGTGTGCAGAAATTGTTGCAGAAATCCAATTTCTGTCCTGAAATATAGGTGATTTTGTATATAGAAATATATAGGGTAATTTGAAGCTTGGTTGTGATCTTGAATTCATTGCTGAGCCTGGAACCCCAGGTCTTGGCGGTGACTAGGGGAGCATTAAAGCTTGTGTGCCAGCTGCACCTGTACCTTGGGAAGTCTGACATGGCCACAGTAGTCCATGCTCTGGTTACATCCCGTATAGACTACTGCAATGTGTTCTATGTGGGGTTGCCTTTGACTGTTTGGAAGCTTCAAATGGTCCAGCGGGCAGCAGCCAAGGAGCAGCGCTCAGGGAGCATACAACTCCTCTGTTGTGCCAACTACACTGGCTCCCAGTTTGCTACCAGGCACAATTCAAAGTGCTGATTTTAGTCTATAAAGCCCTAAACGTTTCTGGCCCAGCTTGCCTTTCTGAACGTATCTCTCCTTATGAACCATTTAGGAATCTAAGATCATCTGGGGAGGCCCTGCTCTCGAGCCCGTCTTTTTTGCAGGCATGTCTGGCGGGGATGAGAGATATGACCTTCTCAGTGGTGGCCCCTCGGCTGTGGACCTCCCTCCCTAGGGATATTAGATTGGCCCCCTCCCTCCTGACTTTTCGGAAAAAAGTAAAAACCTGGCTCTTTGAACAAGCCTTTGGAAATGCAGTGTACTAAACATGGGACTATGAAAGAGTGAAACATGGAACGGCTTAGACAATGCTACTGGAAAATGAGATTAACAGGAAAATATTGGTGATTATATGTTCTAATGAGTGTTGTATGGATTTTTATAATGTTGTTTTTAATTGTATTTTATGCCTATTATTGTTGTAGTTGAACCTGTGAGTAATGCTGAAAGTAATGAACTAGAAGTGAGAAGGGGAAAATGGGTTACTCGGGAGCAAGGATCAGATGATGAGCAACAAAGGAAGAGGATCTGGCAAATACTTGAGGAACCTACTGATGAAGACTCCTTTGAGGGTTTCTCTGGGGATTATGGGTCTGTCACTGAAGAACCAACTATGGAAAGTGTGGATGTGGATTCTGAGGATGAGTCTAGTTATATGGGTTGGACTAAAGTGCAGGAGGTGCGCAATGTGTGTGCTGAGCCTACAAGTAGTGATACATTCGTGGGCTTCTCTGGAGATGGGAATTGGAGTTCTGAGGATCAAGCTGCATCTTGGGGGGAGTTAAGTCTTGACAGGAGATGGAGAGACTGGAGAGGGAGACAAAGAAACACACGTGGAGCTGCTGCTCCAGCTGAGAAACCTAACGAGAGGGTGTTGGCTCATTCAAGCTCTGATGAGGATGACTTATGATAAAATGGGGTTTGAGATTTGGAGTCCTTTGCAGTTGGCAACGTGTTGCTGGGTGCCCGTGTCTTACTTTGTAAGCTGTGTTCCTGTTTCCTGTGGACCCTTTTGGACGTTACGCTATCTTCGTGGATTGGGGTATAGTATGGGTTGGGTTCCACAGCTTGTCTTTCTATGGGCTACACTTGTATTGCTCTCTGTGCATTAGCTGCTGCTGCCTGTACCTGTGATTGACCCGGATTGGAATCGCTACTGCCGCTTCTCCCTCGCTGTCGCTGGTACGGTTTTGGACAACGCACTTGCTGCCTTCCTGGATTGACGACCTCTGACTTCATGATGCCTCTTCGCTCTTTATTTTGCCTTCCAATTGATGACATCAGCGTGTTTGCTTTAATCTGTTTTTCCCCTACTTTCTTTTGCATTTTTGGGAATAATCTGGGTTTTCTGGAGATTTAATCCAGATGTGTTTGTGTGTTTTTGACCCGTTTGGTCTTTATTTTGAGTTTACGGAACTACTGCACTGAAGTTTAAGTGCTTTTGGGATGGTTTGTCTGATTTTTAAGTTACTTATGTCATTTTTTAATAAACTTTGTTTTGACTCAATACTTGGTCTGGCCCTTTAAGACTTCTGTGTTGTGACAATGTCATTGAATTGCAGCCTTGAGTCGCCTGTGTGAGCGTTGGTAGGCCGCTCAATAATCACACTCACTCGGGTATTGAGGAAATGCTTTATGAGTCCTTAATCCAAGGCAGTAAAAACCGTACTGAAGCCTTCCCTCCAAAATCCCTGCTCAAAACTCCCCGGGCCCCTCCCCCCTCTGGCGAAGAGCCAATCCTTGAACAGATAACCCCAGAACCCCACCCCTCTTGTCCTTTTTTCGGCCCGCTGACATAGCGCCCCCCTCCAGAAGGAGTCCACCGACCTGGGGGGAAAGAAGCAAAGTATTTTCAGGGCCCTGGCTTGTCCGGGAAGGCCCTATGAAACCTTTTGACTAATCTGGGGGCCTTGACATGTTCTGCTAACACCCACTCCGGCTGCAAGTCTTTGGAAAGCCACTGCACAAAGTATTGAAGTCTGCACCTAAGCCTTTTAGAGTCTAAAATATCCTTAAGCTCAAAGTGGGTATGTTCCCGATCATGATCGGGACTGGGGCGCTCCCTGTGGAGACCACTTGCGGTGGGTTACTGCCTTTTAAGCAGGCTAACGTGGAACACCGGGTGCACCTTGCGCCACGTGTGGGGAAGGTCTAGCCTAAGGGTGACCGGGTTGACCACTTCAGTCACCCGTAGAGGGCCAACAAACTTGTCCGCAAACTTGCGGGAGGGCTGGGTCGCGTGCTCGCGGGGCGTCTCGGGGCCTCCTGGGTGCCGCCTCCCGATCGCACTCCACTTGGCCGGCCAGGTCAATCCATCCTTCCAGGGTGTCCGGGTTTCTGCGGTTCAGAGCCCAATCAGGGTCTCTCTCCTCAGTCCTGCTTTAAAATAGTCTAATTTGGTCGCCTCTGACCAATCGCGGATTTTTCCGGCAAGGGCCTTGAACGCCAGGGCGTACTCGGATACCGCCCTCGACCCCTGGTAGATCCGCTTCAATTCTGCTTTAGCTTTTGCTTCCGCGTGCGGGTCTCTAAACCGCTGCTGCAGCGCCCTCAGGAAGGCCTCAAGCCCCCTAAGCTCCGGGGCCTCGGTCTCGGGCATCTGGACCCACCAGTCGGCCGCAGCGGTTGTCAGGTGGCTTCCCACGGCCCTCACTTGGGCCGCCTCGGAGGGGAACGAGTCTCCATAGTCTTCCATGAAATTGCGGACATTGGTGACAAAAAAGAAAGGTGGCTTGGGTCTCCGTCGAACTTGACTTTTAAGTCTCTCCGATGGCCGCTTCCTTCCAGGGTCCGGTCGCTAGGGCCCAGGTTGCAGGTGGAGGGCCCCCAGGCGGGGGGGCAGTCGGCGCCGGCCCTCCGAAGGCGGCCCGGCCGGACGGCGGTCTCTCTGCCCTCCGGGCCGCATAACTTGAACGCCCCTTCGTGCCTCGATCTTCCTCCGGTGGGGGTCCCCATGTGTCCATCCGCCTCTGCATCATTCCCATCTGCTGGCGGATGTCGGCTATGGCTCTGGCCATCTCTCCCATCATCTCCTCCATCCGCTCGCCCCGACTCGTGCCTTCCACTGGGGCCTGACCGACTCCCTCCTCGGCCCTGGGGCTCCCCTTCTTCCGCCGCGTCACCTTTTCGTCCTACAGGAGGGGAGGAATCGCGGCCTCCTGGTCGCCTGCTCCGGAGACAATCCCAGGCCTCTCCCCCTCCGGACCTCCAGCCGCCTCACCGAGGATCCCATCTTCCACCTCTTCGGATCCCCGCCAGCGCGGTTCCACTCGGGGCTCCTGGAGGCCTTCTTCCCTTCCTCTAGACATCTCGGGGGGTTCAAGGTCGGATCGGCTCACGACTGCGATTCAGGTTGTGAGTACGGTTTTTTGTGTGAGCGTTGGTAGGCCGCTCAATAATCACACTCACTTTCGGGTATTGAGGAAATGCTTTATGAGTCCTTAATCCAAGGCAGTAAAAACCGTACTGAAGCCTTCCCTCAAAATCCCTGCTCAAAACTCCCGGGCCCCTCCCTCTGGCGAAGAGCCAATCCTTGAACAGATAACCCCGAACCCCACCCTCTTGTCCTTTTTCGGCGGGAACTCCAACAGCTCAGAAACAACAGGGAACAACATGGAGCTACAGAACCAACATGGAACAAGGAGAACCAAAATGGCGGCCGCGCCTCCGATCTCTCGATCCTCTTCCAAGATGGCAGCCGCGTCTTTGTCCATTGCGCTATCCCGCATTGGACTAGGCGCCGCTGACACCTTTGGGCTGAGAAAAGCGGGATAGAAATATTGTAAGTAAATAAATAAATAATTCCATGTAAAAACAAGGTTTTCTGTGCAGAAGTGCACTATCTTAGCAGGAATAGGCATTATTTTTATTCCACAGAAAGCACATATCTAGGAAGAGAATCAAGTATTTTTCTGTGCAGATGAAAGCTTGCCAAAGTTAGAGTTTCACAGTAGTCTCAAGGTTATCTATCTTGTTTTTCTTGGGGTTTCTTGAGCACCGGGAGACATTCTTCTCAGCAAAGAGACAAATAACAAATGGATATTCTTTCCATCCCAATAAAAGAGAGCAACAATTCATGTAGCATTTGATAGGCTTTGAAAGTGATACACAAAAAGGAGGGCCACAATAATTTTGAGGGTTATTTTTTAAAAGAACAAGGTAATATGCCTTTTTTTGAAGAGAAAAAAAAACACTGGGTTCTCTTGCTCTGACAAAGAGTTAATAAAATACAGTACTTGTACCATGTGCTATTATTAGCCCTGTCATGCTAGATTTATTCTGCTCCATGGACTACATTGGCTATTAAGTGCCATTCTTTCCCTCTTCATGAACTATACGTGATGGTGACAGCTCCTCTTTCCGTGCACTGCTCCTTTTATCCAGGCACGTCATTACTGCATATGTAATTCATCCAAGCTTTGGCTCAGCTCAGGTGCTAGACAACCTTTTGTTTCTACAGAGAATTGTGGCTGGATGCAACACAATGTTTTGTAAAATTATGGACTTGGGAAAAAATCAAAGTCAGATTTGAAACTTCAAATACTTCTAGTGCTGACTGTGCTACTCTCTGACACTACAAATAAGGGAGATACCAGCAGGAATTATAGTTTATCATATAACATGTACAATTGATATCCTACAGCACCTGCTGTAATACTCAAGTAGATCAATCTTTCTCCGTCCCTATGCAAGGCAAGCAAGATATTTATAGTACTTAGTTGCACCCTTCTTCATTGGTGTTTTGGGTATATATATTTATTTATTGTGGTTTTTTGGCAATCAGTATAGTCTCCAAGGATACAGGGGCAAAAGCATGGCCCTAAGATCCACCAAGATTGCTCAATCCTCATTGTATACACAAATAATTCTTTATGTGCATAAATATTGTGTTAGCTATCAAGTCATTTGCAACTTATGGTGACCCTAAGGTGATCCCATTATGGATAAAATTGTTCAGAGGGCCAATTCCTAGACCAACTCTCAAATCACTCTACAGTTCTGATCCTGAAATAAACAGATAGACACACACAGAGAGACATGGTGCAGATTAAAGACACCAAGGAAGCCCTGTGAGGAAATGATTTGATACCCCACTCCAATTCACATACACATAAATTTCTTTCCCCTTGCGACTTACACAATTCTACTGCTCAGTATATCATGGTTTCCCTCCTCTTGCTGGTACCCAGATTTTGTGTGTGGCTGATACCTTTGGATTATATGAGCACCTAGATCTCAGAGGTAGGAGTCATAATACTATAATACTGAGATAGGAAAACACTTTAAAGCAAGCGGGTATACAGTGTTTAGACTCCTGTTGATCAGTCCTAACTAGAGTTGACCCATTCAATCAATTATTGAATGTCATGTCAATACACGGGTAGATTCCATTGGCCTAGAAATTGTGTTCACCTCCATTTATAGGCCAAAGAGCCAACATTGTCTTTAGACACCTCCAAAGTCATGTGGCCAACATGACTGCATAGAGCTCCGTTACCTTCCTGCCAAAGCGGTACCTATTGATCTACTCACATTTGCATATTTTTGAACTGCTAGGTTGGCAGAAGCTGGTCCTAACAGCAGGAGTTCACCCCACTCCCTGGATTTGAACCAGCAACCTTTCGGTCGGCAAGTTCAGCAGCTCAGCAGTTTAACCCGCTGCACCACCGGGAGTCCTAGCAATATAATGTTATGTATATCTGTTTTGCCTAAGTTTGCTTGCTTTGCTTGCTTTTTAATTTTGTTTCCAAGTCTCTATTTTGGGATTTTATGCTTTGAAGAATTTGTTACCTTTCTTTTTCATCTTTCCCCCGACTGCTTTGCTGCTGGGATGGTTCTATATACTCAAGGGCAGTCTTATGACTACAGGTGAAGATTAAGCAGAAGGGACAGATGATTTCCTGAGCAGCAATAATCAATTTTTCATCCTAACTTCCTTAGTAAGGGAAAACAGAGTCAAGGGAAGAGAAAAAGGTGGGGTGAGGAGCTCGAAAATATGATCATTCAGCAGAATTTCTCAGCATGGTTTTCATAGTTCTCTCAAAGGTATCACTTCTTTCACAGAAGAAAGGTGGTCTGCAAATCACCTGCAGCATTAAATACTTCATTATGGGTAGTATATGATGAGCTCGGAAAATGAGCTTCTACTGTAGTATATCATTACTATTCAGAAATCAGAGTATATTAAATGGATGCGAGCAAATTCTCCCTTGGGGTCTCTGGCCTAATAGCAGGTCACTTGGAATGAGAGCGAGAAAGAAGGGAGGGAGCTCACCAGCCAAGAAAAGACTAGAGTATTTTATCTGATATCAAGGGCATATTTACTTACTTACTTACGCGATCCCTCTTAGCCCAAGGATAATTGTCCTCCAGTTGTAGTGTATCGGCAGTGGGTACATTGGTGGCTGTGCAACCCTATTCTTAATCCACATGTTCTCCTGCAGTGAGGACATTAGTTTCCAGGTGGAAGGTGGTCCTGATCAGGGTTGGCTTGACTCGCCTTCCTCTTGACACATTTCTCGCTTTTGCCCTCCATTCATGGCTCTTCAAATTCTGCAGTATTGCTGGTCACAGCTGACCTCCAGTTAGAGCACTCAAGAGCCAGGGCTTCCCAGTTCTCTGTGTCAATGCCACAATTTTTAAGATTGGCCTTAAGCCCATCTTTAAATCTCTTTTCCTATCCACCAACATTCTGTTTACTGTTCTTGAGATGGGAGTATAGTAACTGTTTTGGGAGCAATCAAGAGCATAACAAGCATAATAATATTTAATGTCCTGATATTGGAAATTAAGCAGGGTCAACCCAGATTGGTACTTGTACAGTAGATTGCAAAACAAATGCCTGATGCTCTAGGCCAGTGGTTTCCCCAGGTGTTTTGAACTTCAACTTCTACAGTTCCTAACAGCTGATAAGCTGGCTGGGAGTTCTTGGAGTTAGAAGTCCAAAACGACCGGAGTACCAAAGGCTATATTTCAGAAGCTAGCAAAACCACCCCTGTGTACTCCTTGCCTAGCCTTGTGAAATTCATGGGTTTGCTTTAAGTTGGCAGGCAACTTGAATGCACATACACACAACAACAACAACAAAATATAGCACTTTGAGCATTGAATACTAGAGAGAAGAGTTCAGATTCCCACACAACCACGAATACACATTCTTAGTCTCAGAAAATTTCATGAAAGAGTGGCCTTCGTTGTTTTTTATTTGTTCAGTTGCTTCCGATTCTTCGTGACCTCATGGACCAGCCCACGCAAGAGCTCCCTGTCGGCTGTCACCATCCCCAGTTCATTCAAGGTCAAGCTAGTCACTTCGAGGATACCATCCATCTTGCCCTTGGTCGGCCCCTCTTCCTTTTTCCTTCCATTTTCCCCAGCATCATTGTCTTCTCTAAGCTTTCCTGTCTTCTCATGATGTGGCCAAAGTACTTCATCCTTGCCTCTAATATCCTTTCTTCCAGTAAGCAGCTTGGCATTATTTCCTGGAGGATGGACTGATTTGATCTTCTTACTGTCCAAGCCACTCTCAGAATTTTCCTCCGGCATCACAGTTCCAAAGCTTCCTTCGCTCAGCCTTCCTTATGGTTCAGTTCTCACACCCATAGGTTACTACGGGGAATACCATTACTTTATGTGGATCTCTTTTTGCTAGTGTGATGTCTCTACTCTTCACTATCTTATCGGAGATTGGTCATTGCTCTCCTCCCAAGAAGTAAACATCTTCTCATATCCTATCTGCAATCTGTGTCTGCAGTAATCTTTGCACCTAAAAATACAAAGCGTGTCACTGCCTCCACTTTTTCTCCCTCTATTTGCCAGCTATCAATCAGTCTGGTTGCCATAATTTTGGTTTTTAAAAAAATGCTTAACTGCAACCCAGCTTTTACACTTTTTTCTTTCACCTTGGTTAGAAGGCTCCTTGACTAGGGTGGCCTTAGGATCTTCATAAGTCAGAACAACCTCAAGAGTGCACAACAACAACATATCAAGTCAGTAGTAATGTCTATCATTCCATGTTTTAATAAGCCATCACTGTATGTCAAAGATTCTTCATTTCAGTACAATCATTTTTGTTGCTTGTCACAAAGAGTTGAGTAACAATGGAAAATCAGATCAGTGGATGCATATACAAACCTGTCACTTTTTACTGATAAAAGTTTATCTGCACAGTGCATGTTGAATTCTCTTAATATTATTGGCCTAAATCCTGGATTTAGTTCTGCCTGGAGTAGAGCCATTGAGTCAATTGAATTTGCCATCATATTGACTAAGCATTAAAGAATTGCTTCAAGGAGTCTGTCTACTCTATTAGGAACTACAGAACAGGACTCCAGCTGGCATGGTTAGCGTAACCTTCTCCACCCAACCCTTCTCATAGATGTAGATATAACTACTAATCTCAAGTAGAGTAGATCAATTCAATCTTTTGTTAAATGATACCATAAGTCATTGCATCAGAATCATGTTGATTTAGTGTATTTTAGTCCTCCTCTTATCAAACAAGTATATAGTAGGAGAAGGAGTAAAATACAGGCGTATGCTACATGAGCCCACCACATAATTGTTGTAGTTCCTTACCCCCAGATCCCTATCCATTTTTTTCCCTGAAAAAAGGAATGATTTCTTGGCAGTCTTAAGAGCTGTGTGTCACCTTTTAAATCAAAGCATCCTATTTTGATACACTAGAAAGCAGTTTTCTTCCATTTTTGGATTCATTTCCCCAACTTTTGGCAACCCTGTGGCCTCCTGGGTGCCTGGAGGCTGAAAATTGGTCCTCAGACGTGCTACAGTTTACTATTGGGTACAAATAGACAAGAGAAGAAAATACAGACACCCCCCCTCCTACACAGCTGAATAAATCCAGATTATCTGCTTTGAACTGGATTATATGGCAGTGTAGACTCAGAAAATCCAGTTCAAAGCAGATAATGTTGATTGTCTGCCTTGCTACTCTGGATTATATGGCAATACAGGATACACAAGCCTCTCCATTGGCACCCCCTTGTTGTGGGGGAGAGGCTTGCATATCCTGATGAAGTTGTGAGCTATACTGGCGGTGGCATCATAGTCACCGGTAGGGCATCCCATGCCAGACAGGTCACAACTGAAGGGCCTGAAGAAGAGTGCCAATGAGCAGGATGAACTCTCTAGCCTTTTGGCAACCATCCTAAGAGAAGGAAAACTCTAAATTCAAACCCGGGCAGATGATGCTCGTCTAACCCTGTAAGGTCAACCATCTAAGAGAAGGAAACTCTAACCAAACCTACAAACCTCGACCTGAGGACCAGTTCTCACGCTGCCACCGTCCAAGCTTGCTAGGCCCCAGCAGAAGAACCCTTTGGTTTAAAGGGCGAGGCCAGTTCTGTGCTACGCTGTGCTCCACCAGAAAAGCCATTGCACAGGCTGAAAATAAAATAATATAATAAATAATATAATATAATGGACTCATCCAACTTCCAATCTCGCTTGTAAAATAATTTCAATATATTATGATATAGTCCTTCTATAATAATTATGAATCTTTGTTTTCTTGATATATTAATATGTAATGCCAGAGATAGAATGGCCCTCTAACTGCATTCTGCCTGCCTACTTGTTTTTCCATTTCTTTTAGAGCGATTAGAAAGTGCTTTTATTGATGTCTTGAAAGCTTTGCAAGTACATCGAAGTGCCAGATTGCACCAGTGGAAAAAATAACTAGATGTCCTGGGTCAGTGGTAATTAACATTGAAGGAAGATCCAAATGACAGTGAACAGAGGGCTTATTTGTCTCTCCACAGACTTAAGGAATAATTACTGCATGGTTTGCCTGACATGACGGCATTCTATGTCCAAGGGATGGCTTATAATTATAAACCACCATATCTTCTCCTGTCTCTCAAAAAGGAAACAGGAACAAGCCACTGTATCGTGGTTTGAGAGGAAAGTACATTCCATCTGCCTTTCAGTTAGTGAGATTTATTTTTACCGTAGAGCTCAACATCTACTACTGATGTAGTATTAAGATGGTTCTTGTTGTAGTCATGTGCATTCAAGTCATTTCCAACTTATGGCTACCCTAAAATGACCCTATCATGGGGTTTCCTCACGTTATGAGTGTGGGGCTTGCTCAAGGTCAAGTAGTTGATTTTCATGGCCAAATGGAGATTCAATCTCTGTTCTCCAGAGCCGTTCTCATACACCACATTACCTACTATGACCTGCTATGACCTATATGATTCCAAGACAAAAAATATGGCATATTGCTGTGTGCATGTTACATTCCAAACAATCTAGTTCCTAAGCAGTGGTGCTCAGCTGGAAGCGTGGGAACTGAAACAAACCAGGAATTCGCAGGGTTTGTATAGTCCATTTCCAAGATATCACCAAATCAGAGCTGAATGTTGCATCCTGTAAAATGTGAAACAAAGCAGTCTACTTGGACCGCTAACCAGAAAACGATGGATAGATTCAGGGGGCGTTTATTAAATGTTCTACTGGCCAAAAGCCTGAACAAAACAGTTCCTTGTAGGTAAATGAGGAGTCTGACAATAGCGAATCGTAGCCCATTGTGTTTTCTTAATTGAGCACTTACTCCAAAAACACTGTGCCTAAATATGAAACATGTGATTATCTTTCAGAGCAACCATGTGGAAGGGTGGTGATGGAAATATGAGAGCAACTGGGATATTTTTGTGGCAGATCTGAAAACCACAAAATACTAGTTTGCAAGTTGGTAACATTCCATCTTAAATTTCCGTTACATTTGTACACTATCTAGTATGTCACTCTATAAGTAGAGGCAATGAAAGATTACTCATCTCCATAGACTTCTTTTTTAAATACATAAACCAACACTTTTGGTTTGAGGAAGTAAATTTGTGATTATTTCTTCATTGCCAGTGATATGTCTCTACTCTTCACTATTTTATCGAGATTGGTTATTGCTCTCCTCCCAAGAAGGAAACGTTTTCTGATTTCCTGGCTGCAGTTTGTGTTTGCAGTAATCTTTGTGCCTAGAAATACAAAGTTTGTCACTGCCTCCACATTTTCTATTTGCCAGTTATCGATCATTCTTGTTGCCATAATCTTGGTTTTTCTTATGTTTAACCGCAACCAGCTTTTGCACTTTTTTCTTTCACCTTGGTTAGAAGGCTCCTCAGTTCCTCCTCACTTTCAGCCATCAAAGTGGTATCATCTGCATATCTAAGGCTGTTAATGTTTCTTCCGGCAATTTTAACTCCAGCCTTGCATTCGGCAAGCCCCGCATGTAGCATGATGTGTAGATGGTTTTTTTTTCCTTCTCAAACTCCCTGCCTTTCTCTTTATTACACTCCTGCTTATGATGTGGATATTTCTCTAGTAATGGATAATATTGGAGAATAAGACATAAAGTAACAAAATGGGTTCCAACAGCATTTAGGCTAAAAAAATTTGTCTAGAATGAATAACACCTACCTTGAAAGCAGTTCCTATGAAAACGATGTAGAGAACTTGGAAGACCACAAGGAAAACATGAGTCAATGTAGTAGAGTGATGCAGCACCCAAAACAGCAATAGAAAGGTTGCGTCCAGAACAAAATGAAGTAGTAGTGCCACTCTGTTGTACTTTGGTCAAACATTCCCTGAAAAACTGTGTCCAGTTCTGGGTATCACAGTTCAAGAAATCTATTGACAAGCTCATATATGTCAAGAGTATGGTGAACAAGATGATCAAGGGTCTAGAAACCAAGATTTATGATGAATGTCTAATGAATCTGGGTATCCTTGGAGAAGAAAAGACAGAGGTGCATGATAGTTTTATTTAAATATCTGACAAGATTCCACTTAGAAGATGGAGCAAATAAAATTCCTGCTGCTCAAAGATTGCAACTTGAACCAATAGACACAAATGACAAGATAAAGAGATTCCACTTGAACATTAGGAAGACATTCCTCACTGTCCTAGACATCTATTAGAACTATAAGCATGGTTTTACATGCAATATATAAGAAAGGCCACCTTCTGCACCCAAAGTGGGGACTCAACATTTTCCTATCACCTACTCTGTAACAATCTAGTAAAATGACTGGTTGAGAAAAACTTGAATCCATTCCTAGTATGAAAATCCACAGAATGTCCTTGGGCAGGTTACACATTTTTAGCCTCAGAAATGCTAAGGGTTGCCTTAGGATTGCCATAAGTCAGAACTTGAAGGCACACAACAAAAATGAGAGTATATGTATATGTGTATGTTTGTCTCAACTGAGGACACTCTAAAATTATTTCTGCTCCTAGATTTCTTGAAACTCATGTTGCCTTCCCCATTATTTTGCACAATTGAATTACTGTCAAGGAAACATGTACAGGAGGGCATCCTTGGTGCACAACTCTATGAATGTCAAAAGAAGGTCTCACAGACTTTCATTTCATAAACATATGCAGGTCTGCTGCCTAACCTTGTTGTTCATGCCTGTGCCTGTGTACATGTCCTTTCTTTCATCAGATTAGAAGCATGAATTGAAATATGCATAATTCAGTGGCACAATCATTTTTAGAATCAAGGTAGTATTTTCTGATTTGTGACGCAAGGAAACTATAAAGGTGTGTTGGAAGGGATTGCATGCTCAGAATTTTTGTTCATGAGAAGGGAACAATGATTAACTTACAATACTGTCATCTTCACTTTTCAACTTTTTGGACAGATTTTGATTAAATTTTTTCATTAAGCATGTTCACCAACGCATGATAGAGCATTGTCATGGGTTCATGGGGCATGGTGGTTCTGCCATGTGATTGCCCGTATTGAGAGCATGAAACCAAGAGGACTAGATTCATCATTTGCATCACAACGCTTTTGTACCCCCATCTATATGCTGCCTATTGAGGCAGTTCAGAAGTTAATTAGAATAAGTGCCCTTGCTTATCTCGTTAAAAAGAGAGAGAAAATTAATAAGCTGCTTCTTAACTCATTACTATCTCTAGCATATGAAAATTTACATTATGGCTGTATGCCAGTTTTTAAAGTTGTACAAAAATACAGAACTCTGAAACTCTCTCATATTTACAACCAGATGGACCTGATGATAAATTACATTCTTACAACCTGACACTCTTCCCTTAGGTCCCCTCACATCTTTTCATCTTCTGGGTTTACTAGATTTGCTGGGCTATTTATGTAACAGGCATACACACACATCTGTATGCTTTGTTTTGTACATCTAGAAACAGGTTGAATGTCCTTATCTGATCATATGTGTTTGAGATGTCAGTTTGTTTCAGTTTTGGAATTCTTGTATTTGCATATACATACATAAGAAAATACGTTAGAGAAGGGACCCACGTCTAAACACAACACTCATGTATGTTTCATGTGCATCTTATACTAATAGCCTGAAGGTAGATTTATACAAAATATCGTTAATAGTTTTGTGAATGAAACCAATTTTGTGCACATTGAACATCCAGAAAGCAAAGACATCACTTTCTCAGCCCCCTATGTGGATTTTGGAGTATTTTGGATTTCACAATTCCAGGCTTGCTTGCTTGCTTGCTTGCTTACTTACTATGGCGTTCCCTCATAGCTCGAGGATGATGGTCCTCCAAGTGCAGTGTCTTGGTGGGTCTGTAGGTAGCTGTGAAGCCCTATTCATGATCCACATGCAGTGAGGACAGGTGGAAGGCGGTCCCAGTCAGGTTTGGCTTGATGCGCCTTCCTCTTGGCACATTTCCCCCTTTTGCCCTCCATTCATGCCTCTTCGAATTCTGCAATACTGCTGGTCACAGCTGACCTCCAGTCAGAGCACTCAAGGGCCAGGCCTTCCCAGTTCTTGGTGTCTATACCACAGTTTTTAAGATTGGCTTTAAGCCCATCTTTAAATCTCTTTCCCTGTCCACCAACATTACATTTCCTGTTCTTGAGTTGGTAGTATAGTAACTACTTTGGGATGCGGTGATTGGGCATTTGGACAACATGGCCAGACCATTGGAGTTGGTGGCATAGGAACATCGCTTCAATGCTGGTGTTCTTTGCTTACTCCACCTATCTTCCCAATAGATTTGCAGGAGTTTTCAGAGGCAGCGCTGACGGAAGTGTTCTAGGAGTTGTGTATGACATCTGCATGTTTCACAGGCATATAGCGGAACTGGGAGGACAATGGCTTTATAAACAAGCACCTTGGTCTTCCTATGAATGTCCCAGGCCTCAAACACTCTCTGTTTCATTAAGGAATATGCTGCACTCGCAGAGCTCAGGCAGTGTCATATTTCAGTGTCAATCTTGACTTTTGTGGAGAGGTGGCTGCAAAGGTGGTGGAAATGGTCAACATTTTCTAATGTTATAACATATATTTCTGGCATTGCAGAGGAATTGGCTGGTGACTGCTGAAAGAGCACTTTGGTTTTTTCAATGTTCAATGAGAGGCTGAGCTTCTTGTATGCTTCTGCAAAGGTGTTTAGAGTGGCTTGGAGGTCTTCTTCTGAATGCGCACAGAATACATTATCATCAGCATATTGGAGTTCTATAACAGATGTTGTTGTGACTTGGTTTTGGTTTTCAGCCTGCACTCTTCCAGGCAAGGAATGCCCTATCTATATTATAATCTTAATTTAGCTTTCCAGCCTAAATTGCCAGAATTTTGCATCAATTCACATTCATGGAGAAAAACTACCTTGTATATTAAACAAAAGTCAGCATGGGGGGAAATTGCCCCCTGGCCCTAATAAAAGTTTCTGAAGTGCAAACACTTACCCAACAACACTACAACCCAATCTCTTCTTATTCGCAGAGCTGAATAGGATCCACTGACAGCTGAACTTGCTTCTAGTTCAATGGTTCTCAACCTTCCTAATGCCGTGACCCTTTAATGCAGTTCCTCATGCTGTGCTGACCCCCAACCATAAAATTATTTTTGATGCTACTTTATAACTGTAATTTTGCTCTTACAGCCTTTACAACTTCACACTTTCTCCTTTATTATCTTTTAACACTACATACCCTATTATGATAGTACATCTTCTAACTTCTGATTTTATGTATATATGAAAAAATTTCTCAATAAAGATTAATTAAAAATAACTGTAATTTTGCTACTGTTATGAATCATAATTTAAGTATCTGATATGCAGGATCTATTTTCATTCACTGGACCAAATTTGGCACAAATACCCAATACGCCCAAAATTAATACTGGTGAGGTTGGGGGGGGGTTGATTATATCATTTGGGGGTTGTAGTTGCTGGATTTATAGTTAGCCTACAATAAAAGAGCATTCTGAACTCGACCACAGATGGAATTGAACTCCCATGACCAACAGAAAATACTGGAAGGGTTGGGTGGGTATTGACGTTGAGTTTAGGAGTTGTAGTTCAATTACATCCAGAGAGCACTGTGTAGACCTTGACATTTGGGAGTTGCAGTTGCTGGGATTTATAGTTCAACTACAATCAAAGAGTATTCTGAACCTCACCAATAATAGAACTGGGACAAACTTCCCACACAGAATCCCCATGACCAATAGAAAATAATGTGCTTTCTGATGGTCTTTGGTGACCCCTGTGACACCCCCTTGTGACCTTCCCAGGGGTCCCGACCCCCAGGTTGAGAAAGACTGTTCTAGTTGCATAGCTCCTATCCCCTTTCTACAGTAGGGGTGGATTACTAAATAAAGAATAAGGGTCAGTTTTGCCCAGATTTCCGCAGGTATGCTGCACCTTACCTCCATTTTTCTTTTCTGACCCTCTTCTGATATCAAATGCAAATGATATTATGTAACTTCCCATCAGGATGTCTGCCATAGATGCAGGCAAAAGTCAGAAGAGAATGCTTCTAGAACATGGCCATACAGCCCGAAAAACCTGCAACAACCCATACAAACAATGCTTATTTCATGGTGGCTGTTTTTTAATGTAACTTTACAGAAAAGAACAGTAGAAGTGGCATAGTTTCAGAAATAAGGAAGCAATTGTCCTTGGGTTCAACTCTTGTTTAAAAAGCACTTTAAACTCAAGAGCCAGTCCTTTTTCTGCTGAGTTATTATTTCCTTCACTCCCCCCTCCGTTTTCCCAATGTTAAGCACAAAAACACTATATGCCAATTGCTATGAGAAGTGTGATTTTGTTTTTGTTTCAGTTTCATTTTGTTTTGGGAAGGTTTTTCTTTTTCACAAAATAATCCCAATGAAGAATCTTCCAAATGCGTGACTATATAAAACTGTAAAAAAAAATTAAAAATAAAAATAAAAACTTAATTGCAGTTTAGACTTCAGATTTATTTGAAAAGGGGATAATGATAGTAATTACCCAGTTTGAGTTTTGGAGGAGGCTAATTAGATCCCCAACACATTTGTATGCACAAAGCGAACCGTAAATACAAAAGACCATCTGGTCCTTATCAGCTTACAACACTAACACTGTCTGTAATTATTTTTTCCCCTATATTGTTTTGATGTTGACATTTGATGCTGCAATACTCCAGGCTTCCATTAGGGAATAACCTGCCATGCTGAAAAGCTCTGATGCAGGTTGCCTTTGTACCTTAAGAAAAAGCCTCCCCGTTTGTTCCCTCTTGCAGCAACTCAAAGGAGTTGCCATGTTTTGTCAGAACTTTAAAGTATTTATGTTAACTTTCCTCTATAGGGTGGACATTTCTTGAATCTTAAGGGGTTGCTGTAGTTCAACAAGACCTTTGTGGCATTCTGCCTGCAAAACCTGGCTTTCATTCATTCCTGGTTTTTTAAAATAACTTAGAGAAAAGTAAGGTTGGAATTGATGTAGGTTTTGCATTTTTATCCCACTGTTTAGGTAAAGTTGATTTTTCTAGTAACACGTGCCATCTTCCTTATGCTGTTGGACTGCAGCTCCCATCATCCCTCACAATTGACTATGTTTACCTACTCTCCAGCAACATCTGGGGGGACCAATATATTTCCAACCTCTGTTATACGGTGATAGTTGTGCAATAACGTTGTCCATTTAGCCAAATAGTGTACAGAACATCAGGATCTTGTGGAATTCCTTACCTCCATACAATAGAGCAGTGGTTCCCAAGCTTTTTTGGCCTACTGCCCCCTTTCCAGGAAAAAATGTACTCACTGCCCCCCTAGAATTTTTTTTTAAAAAAATGTAATCACAATTAAATAGAAAGATATATGTATTAATGCAGTAGTTCTCAACCTTTCTAATGCCGTGAGCTCTAAATAAGGTTCCTCATGTTGTGGTGACCCCATCCATATTTTCGTTGCTACTTCATAAATAATTTTGCAACTCTTATACATTCTAATGCAAATATCTAATATGCATGATGTATTTTCATTGTTACAAATTGGACATAATTAAAGCATAGTGACTGATCACAAAAACAATACGTTTGGTGGAGTATGGAGAACGGATGATGGGATTTGCAGTACCTTCGACCAATTCAGTTCTGACTTCCACAGCCGAGACCCCATGAATTACAGACCTGGACCAAACTTGGCACACAGAACCCTCATGACTAACAGAAAATACTGGAAGGGTTTGGGAGGAATTGACAGTGATTTAGGGGAGATGTAGTTCACCTACATTTGGAGAGCACTCTGAACCCAAACAACCCTGGATCTGGACCAAATTTGGCACAAATACTCAATATGCCCAAATTTGAATACTGGTGGGGTTGAGGCATTGATTTTGTCATTTGGGAATTGCAGCTGCTGGGATTTATAGTTCACCTACAATCAAAGAACATTCTGAACTCCCAACAGCAATGGAATTGAACTAAAATTGAGCAATAGAGAATACTGGACCTTGGAAATTGGGAGCTGCTTGCATTTTCCTTCGTGCCACAGCCATCTCCCAGAAGGCGCTTGCAAACACTGTAGCGACTCAGGAGGCGTTTGCAGACACGGAGGCTTTCCTTCTCCACTGGACCAACTGGCAGGCACACACTCGCAAGCGCGCAACTGTCTCAGCCTGCCAGTTGGAATCCCAGGAAACCGCAGCGTGCCCCCTTCCTCTCCTCAACTCTGCCCACGGCGCAGTCCCTTATCACCCCTTCCTTCCAAGGGGCCCGTTAGATTGGAAGGGGCGATACAGGACTGCACTGTGGGTGGAGTTGAGAAGAGGAAGGGGCGTGCACTGCAGTTTTCAGGCAGCGCCTGCACGGGGTTTCCAACTGGCAGACGCACACTTGTGCGTTTGTGAGTTGGAATCCCGCCTCCACTCCCTTACAGGGCTTCAGTGCCCCCCAAATTCTCCTGAGCCTCCCACTGCCCCCTTGGATCGCCTCACCACCCACTAGGGGACGGTACCGCCCACTTTGGGAACCACAGCATTAGAGCTATACCTGATTTGCGGTCTTTCTCTCAAGCTCTCAAAACTTGGCTTTTTGTCAAAGCTTTTAATTTGTGATTTATCGTTGATATGTTTGCTGTTTTATTGCTGTGTAAGTCGCTCAGAGCACTCCGGTGGAGAGCAACTCATCAAATAATAAATTGAAATGAAATGAAATGAAATTAGGTCAGAGCCATAAACCTGAACACAAATCTTGAATGAGTAAACATGCTTGCAGATGCTTCTGAGGAAGGGCAAAATTTGATCTCCAAATACAGTTGGCTCTCCATATTGGCAGGCTGAGTATTCATTAATTTGAGTATGCATAATAAGAATAGTAATAATTTATTTATAAGTCCCACAAATGTGAAGGGTGTTCTGTACTGGGTTGTTGTAGGTGTTTTGGCCTGTATGGCCATGTTCTAGAAGCATTATCTCCTGATGTTTAGCCTTCATCTATGGCAGGCATCCTCAGAGGTTGTGAGATGTTCTGTATTCTCCCATGGCCTTTATTGGACAATACAAAAACAAAACACAAATCAATTAAGGGGCAAAAAGTGACCAAAGAAGTTGGCTCTAAACAGTTTAGGACCTGCCTATCTTTGTAACTGTATCTTTTCCTATGAGGCCATGCGGTCTCTAAGATCTTCCAGGGAGGCTCTTCTCCCACTCCCTCCTCCATCTCAGGTGCCGTTGGTGGGGACAAGAGAAAGGGCATTCTCGGTGGTAGCCCCTTGTCTCTGGAACTCCCTCCCCAGGGAGATCAGGTTAACACCCTCCCTATCTACGTTTTGTAAGGAACTAAAGATGTGGATGTTCCATTGTGCATTTGATTGATGATTCCTTTGACAGTTGGTCCTTAACCATGGCCTTAAATCAAGTTCCTGTATTTGATTACTGCACTTTAAGTTAAAATAATTGCTCGATTCCTATGTTCTATCTACATTTGATCAGCCTATCCTCTAACTCAGTGCTGTCCAACATCTACCGGACCAGGGGCCTGATTGCCGGTCACTGAAGACTTGGGGGGCCGAAGGGTCTGGCCCCGGCCCTGGCTCCGCCCCCTCCCCAGCTCCGCCCCTTCCCCGGTTCCGCCCCCCATACTCAATATGCCCAAATGTGAACACTGGTGGATTTGGGGAAAATAGACCTTGACATTTGGGAGTTGTAGTTGCTGGGATTAGTAGTTCGCCTACAATCAAAGAGCATTCTAAACCCCACCAATGATGGAATTAACCAATCTTGGCACACAGAACTCCCATGACCAACAGGAAATACTGGAAGGCTTTGGTGGGCATTGACCTTGAGTTGTGGAGTTGTAGTTCACCTCCATCCAGAGAGCACTGTGGACTCAAATAATGATGGATCTGGACCAAACTTGGCATGAATACTCAATATGCCCAAATGTGAACACAGATGGAGTTGTGGGAAAATAGACCTTGACATTTGAGAGTTAAAGTTTCTGGGATTTATAGTTAACACACAATCAAAGAGCATCCTGAACTCTTGCAACAATGGAATTGAACCAAACTTGGCATATTGAACTCTCATTACCAACAGAAAGTACTGAAAGGGTTTGCTTGGGAACTGACCTTGAATTTTGGAGTTGTAGTTCACCTACATCCAGAAAGCACAATGTTGGATCAGGACCAAACTTGGCATGAATACTCAATATGCCCAAATATGAACAGGAGAAGGAAGGAAGGAGGGGAAGAAGAGAAGGATGGAGGGAGGAAAGGGAGGAGGGAAAGTGAGAAGGAAGAAAAGATAAAAGGGTGGCAGGAAAGAAAGAAAGGAAGGTGAAAGAGGGGCAAGGAGGGAGGGAGAACAGTTGAAAGGAAGGACGAAAGGATGGATGGATGGGATGGAAGGAAGGAAGGAAGGAGAAAGAGGGAGGAAGAAGAAAGGGAGGGAGGAAGGGAGGGAGGGGAGAAGGAAAGAAGGTGAAAGAGAGGGAGGAGGGAGGAAGGAAGGAAGGAAGAAAAGAGGTAAGAGTGGAAGGAAAGGAAGGGAGGAAAGAAAGAGCGGGACGGGGGAGGAAAGAAGGCCGGGCAGCAGTTGGGGCTCCTGAGGTGGCGGCGGAGGAGGCGGGAGCGCCGCCGCAAACTGGGCCAGGCCTCCGCGGCCACGGCCAGGCCTCCGCAAACTGAGCCAGGCCGCGCTAGGCCTTCGCGGCCGCGGCCAGGCCTCCGCGGCCGCTACCAGGCCTCGCGCCGCTGCCAAACCTCCGCCGCCAGGCCTCCGCCACTGGCGCGAGTGCGCCTGTGCGAGTGCGTCAGTCTGCCTGTAAGATGCGCCTGCGCCGGCGAGAGCACCTGCACCGAGCGCCTGCACGACTGCGCCCGGCTGCGCCGCCGAGCGCCGATTGGCGGGGGACAGGCAGAGAGTAGGAGGGAGCCTGCTCCTCCTCCCAGCCCCGCCCCTCTGCGAAAAACACACAATCAAAAATTTTTAAATAAACAGCCGATTTCTTTTTAAAAGG
Organism: Anolis apletophallus; assembly: GCA_030556195.1. Taxonomy (NCBI): domain Eukaryota; kingdom Metazoa; phylum Chordata; class Lepidosauria; order Squamata; family Anolidae; genus Anolis; species Anolis apletophallus. The sequence continues at coordinate 172,799,291 of JARBWK010000004.1, forward strand.
GTAGGGGGCCGTAGGGAAGGTACTGGGGGGCCGGATCCGGCCCGCGGACCACCAGTTGGACAGCCCTGCTCTAACTTGTTTGTACACCAGCTTGCCCCAAAATGAGACTTGGAGTATTTCTGGTTGTTGCTTCCGATGTTTTATTTTGTTTTCGATGTTAGTTATACATTATTTTATTTTATTTTAATTTGCCTTGTTTTAATTGTATGTTAATTTGGGCTTGGCCCCATATAAGCCGTCCCGAGTCCCTTTGGGGAGATGGAGACGGGGTAGAAAAATAAAGTTCTTCTTGTTCTTCTTCTTCTTGGCTTACTTTTCATTAGATGCAATATGATTGTCTCATTTCTGTTACTATTTCTACCAGCAAGAAAGTATTTTTAAATTCAACACAAAAAGTGTTTAACATTATTACTCTACTCTCTCCTTCTTTGACGTCCTTTAAACAATATTAAAACCCCTTCTCAAAAAAATGTTGAAAATTATCCACAGCCTTTCAATATTTGGGAACATTTTTATTTCATTCCACTTATACTATAAATTCAACCTCAATACCCTAAAAGCACCAAATCCTATTTGATCTTGGAAGCTAAACAGGGTCAATTCTGTTTAGGACTTGAATAGAAGGCCAATAAGAAATACTAGGTGCTGCAGGCTATGTTTCAGAACAAGGAACTGATAAAATCATCTTGCCTAAGAGAACCCTGTGAAATTCATGGAGCCACCATAAATTCACAGGTGATTGGAGACACAAATATACGCACTGAAAAGAATAGGGTGAGGAAAGTTAAGCACAATTCTCACCTACACTGGAAGGTCCAATTCCAGAAATGACCACACATTCTTGTACACCCAGAATAATGTACTGTCCAATTATAGCAACTTGCCACAGCTAATGTGGTGTTTTTGGGACCCAAATCTGTGAAAATTACTTTTTTCCTGACCACAAGTTCTGTTCTTCAACCTCAACTAATAACATTATTCCTCTCTTCCTCCACCCTTTCCCTAAAAACCCTCACCAGCAATTTACTTCTGACTTGCCAGCTCCTCACAGCTTGCTGTTAATGCGTTGCAATATATGAGCGCTGTGTGCCAGGAGCTATTATTTGGAACAGAAGCGAGTGTGATGACAGCCTCGATAAGTGACACACTCAACCTGCAAGGTGACAGAGAAGAGAATTTTCCATTTATTTCAACTTGGTTGCACTTGGGGAGGCAAGGAGAAGCTGCAAAGAAGATGCTCATTCTTCTGAAAGCTTGGCATATGTTCACCAGCAATGTGATGGCTGGGTTGTTTGTTTTTTTTGTATTTTTTGAAGTTTGTTTTCCAAATAATTTTATCTGTAGTTCACCACCAAATAGCTCAGTTTACTTTAAAAAATCAAATGAAATGATGTGCCATCAGGTTGTAAGACGTGTTCTATATATTCAGCAAATATTTATTTGTAGCACGTAGCGTGTATTATGCAAAATAGTGAAACAATAATACGAATGCTGCTTATAATAATAGTGATGGTAGGAAAATAAAATTGTGTAAGAGTCTCATGACTGTGAGGGATACATTCTTGGCCTGAAACTGCAGATATGACCAAACACCTTCAAATTACATGAGTTCTGTCCCAGCATACCATAGACCTGCACTGAAATACCTAGGGATTCTTGGGGATTTATCTTCTCTAGGACTTTTTAAGTCCTCCAGCAGTGTATTTCCAAGAGTAGTATACTATAGAATCACCTGGAAGACCTAGCAAATTCCTAGAGATTCCTGATATGTGAAATTGTGGATATTTGTCCAGTGGCTATGGGAGTTTTAATGCAATATAAGATCTAGGATGATATCCTGTTAGAGATTTATGCATAATTCTCTCTGGAAGCAATTTTGGATCATCTTGGAAGTCTGCATTTAGTTGAAGCTTATAAAAACAGCATTCCATATATAGTAAGGTAAAAGTAAAGGTTTTTCTCTGACATTAAATCCAGTCGTTTCCGACTCTGGGGGTTGGTGCTCATCTCCACTTCTAAGCCAAAGAGCCGGCATTGTCTGTAGACACCTCCAAGGTCATGTGGCCAGCATGACTACATGGGGTGCCGTTACCTTCCCACTGGAGCGGTACCTATTGATCTACTCACATTTGCATGTTTTCAAACTGCTAGGTTGGCAGAAGCTGGGGCTAACAGTGGGAGCTCAAGCCGTTTCCCGGATTTGAACCTGCGACCTTTTGGTCAGCAAGTTCAGCAGCTCAGCGCTTTAATCCACTGCACCACCAGGGGCTCCTCCATATATAGTGCTATTTCACAATTCAAAAGCAGTGAACATTACTTATTTCAGTTATTTCATATTTCGAATATAGCTCCCATGCCCACCTAGTGGATCGAAAACAGCAATCTGATTAGATGAATAGGAGCCGCATTAAGCGGGTAGGTGTTTTTGCATGGGGTTTTGGAGGAAAGTTTACGAACAAAGAAAGATTTTCACCAAGGAAATGGAGCAACAAACAGCACTCTTGTGGCTAGAACCGAGTATAGCCTCCAAAAGATGCCGAATGATGAGAAAAAGCCTAAATGTACCTCTATCTGTTGTCTGTCTTGTCATTGTATAATTGCATTGAATGTTTGCCTTATATGTGTTCTGAGATCCACCCTGAGTCCCCTTTGGGATGAGAAGGGTGGAATAGAAGTACTGTAAATAAATAAATAATAATAAATACATTGGGAAATGTGTAAAAGAAAGATAAATCAGTTCCTATCGTTCCTAGAGGATCTGGCTGCCAGATTCTTTAATTTCTCAGTTTCTGGTGTTGGGGATAAAATCTCAACTGACTTTAATGCGACAAGCTAGAAGAGAGAAATATCAGATCTTTATAATATTTTATGAAATAGATAGAAAAGATAAAACTGCTGTTTTCATCAGCAGAGCAAACAAGAAAATCTTCACCAGTAAACTCCCAACCCCCCACCTCCAAATTCTCTTAGGATGGGTTCAAACAATCGATGGCCACGTGTCTCTTGACACATCTACTCCATAAGTGTCACCCAAATCGTTTTTATAGCCTCGAAACCCCAAGGGTCAAATTGCTTCCAATCTTTTTGTCCCAGATATTCCCGAGGAACAAGGAACGTTTTGCCGTGGTTTTGTCCCTGGGTTATTTTTGTAAGTCAATTTTGAGTGACTTTTTTTTTGCAAAACAATGTGTAATATGGAGATGGGGGACCTCTCAGAATGCAATTTAGAGGAGGTTGGAATGTACTGAGAGAAAAAGAAATGTAGATATATTTATTAGGACATGCAGCCCTCTAAGGACTTCTGAAAGCCCAAGAGCTGGCCTCCTAATCCCCAAAATTTGCCCACTTCTTCTAGTTATACCGAAATATGTTGGAAACTGTAGTTTAAAAGATAAATTATGAGTTTGTTTTTTTTAAAAAAAATCAAACCCCAAGACCTAAATTTGTTGACGTCTGAGCTGAATTAGAACCAGCAATGCCTATCCTTTCATGGTGGAGAACCTTACTATGCAAGCCATCAATCTGAAAAAAAATCTACTTCCCAGATGTATCTGCTCTGCGGGCTTTCTCTTCTATTTTTTTGCTTCCCTTTTTTCACAGGAGGAGAAGGTAGATGAGTAATAAGACCCAAGTGTTTTCTGGTCTGTACAGTTTTGTGGACTCGCTAAGTAATTTGTCATGTTTCATTTCATCTCTCTGAAAGTTTAATGCCTTTAGTGTGCCAAAGTGCCTGAGCCATTTTTTCCCAGCTAGCAGATAAATCTGGGGTCATACTGGGAATATCAGGCTGTTTTAGCTTTGCTGCATTTTCAGATGATTGTCCGTGATTCCATATGCATAGAATTTCACTCTGAATATGATATTTAGTGTAGACTGCTGTTCTCAGCTTTTCTTTTCCCTTTTAAACTTTCAAGTAAGGTAGGTTTTATAGATCTCGTAAATTATACCCTACTGATTTCAGCGCAGAGTAAAACTGATGTAGCCTGCAACTAATTTAAGAAATTCCCTCGCCATTGTATCTCTCTGTTGGTCATTTTGGCCACAGGGAGCTTTGTGAAAGCGGCTGTGGATTTCGTGGGCACGCAGCATTAATGGATGTAAGGCAGGTTCCTATGTTCACATGCCTTCATATGCAAGACTTGGGTTAAATTCAGGACCTCTCAAGTTAAACAGAACAAATGTAATTTGACAGTGCCTATTTACCTATAATATAAAAAGAACGAAAGTACTGGGGAGGAATGTAATAGCACATTTAATACTAATTAGTTTTTTTAACATGCTCTTTTATAGACATACCATATATACTTGAGTATAAGACAACCGAAATATAAGCTGAGGCCCCTAATTTACCACAAAAAATTGGGAAAATAGATTGACTCAAGTACAAGCCGAAGGTGGGAAATACAGCAGCTACTGGTACAGTTCAAAATAAAAACAGATACCAATAAAATTACATTAATTGAGGCATCAGTAAGTTAATTGTTTTTGAATATTTACATAAAACTGTAATTTCAGATAAGACTGATTAAACCATTATCCTAACCTTCTTCAATGTAAATGTGCTTACGTATCCTTCCAATATTAATAAAGTAAAATACTAAATGTAATAAAATAATAATAGAGTAATAATGCAAATGTAATAATAGCAACAATCATAGAGTAATATAATACATGTAATAATAATAACAATAATAGAGTAAAATAATGCATATAATAATAGAGTAAAATGATAATTTTTAATAATAATAAATAGAGTAAAATAAAAAATGTAGTAAAAGAATAACAGAGTAAAATAATAAATAACCTTAACTTGGGTATAAGCCAAAGGAGACTTTTCCAGCCTAAAAAAGGGCTGAAATACTAGGCTTCTACTCAAGTATCTACAGTAATCCCACTTGTTCAAAAGTATTACAGAGTGATATATCCAGGCCTCAGAATTCCTCCTCATCTCTTCTTTTTTATGCTTCAGGAGACTAACACGGCTCCTTCTTTACCTAAGTAGTATTGCAGAATTAGCGTAGTGTTGTGATTTGAGAGTTGGAATTGGAGTCAGTGTCAGAAGTAATTTTGTGTGCAGTTGAAGTCAGAATTGATAGAAATGTACCAACTGTAGTTTCAACATAAGTTGGGACAAGTAGGAGGAGAAGCAGTGACAGTTGGTGACTTCCATGTAGTAAGGCCACAACTTCACTCCAGGTTTTAATCTCCACTTTAGGAGAGCTCCCCTAGGTCCTGACTCCCTACATGGATTCAGTGTCAGCTGTCTCAGACGAAACCCTAACTCAGAAATAGAAGAACTTGGTTCAAAGCCCAGTACAGGTTGCCACATGCTATTTTTGTCAGAAGTAATTACATTCTTAACATTCAAACATTTCACACTTTACAATTCTATTGGCTCATAGGACCCCCTCCATTACTCCTTTCGCAGTCTTTCTGTTGTTGGTCAATTCATTTAAACACTACATCATTCCTCCATGTACCAGTTCACATAGTCAACATGAGAACAAACTTGGATCCTAGTGTAGGCCTTACTCCCAGACCAAACTCTCTTTCATACCTGGTGCCATGTAATTGTGATAAGAGGGGCCAGTGTCTCAGTGACTACATTCCTATTAGCTAAACTGTCACAGGCATTTTATATAATACAGTTAGCATATATGCCCAATATTGACTGGGTTTTGGAAGGGCTACTGCCTGCTTGCATTCTTTCCCTTGAGAAGGCGTACCTCACATGGCAATGCTATGGCAAAGGTGGGCAGGCTCTCTGGTAGCTCTGTCTTTCCTTCCATTTCCCTCATATGCCTACTCCCTCTCTCTTTTCTTCCTTTCTTTGCTTCTCCCCTTTCTTTTCCTCATATACCTTCCCTCTTCTTGCTCTTTCTTTCTTTCTCTTCCTTCCTTTCTCTTGTGTTACGTTTCGCTCTTCCGTCCCTCTCTCCTCCCTCTACCCTTTTCCTCTTTTTCCTTCCTTCCCATCATACCTTTTCCTTTCCTTTCATTCCCTCCTTTTCTTTTTCTCCCCTCTTCCTTCTCTCCCTTTCTCATCTCTTCTTTCTCTCTCATTCTTCTCCTCCTATCTTTCCTCCTTTTCTTTCTTTCCCTCCTTCCTTCTCCCTTCCTCCCATACTTTTTTTTCTCCCTCTCCTTCAGTTTTTCCCCTTCCTCACTCCCTTCGTCCTTCCCTCCCTTCCCCTCATATACATACCACCTAGCAACAGCCAATACACTTCACTCTCTTTTTTTCCCAGTGACATCACAGGGGGACACTTCACCTAGCAACATTCAATCCGTTGTCTAGCAAGAGCCAAGCAACATTTTTTTCTTTTTGGGACCTCAATTATTTTGAGTTAGATAATGAAGGGAATGTGTCCCAGGTTTGGTCCAGATCCATCAAGCTGTGTAGGATCCTTTGTGGTACAATCCAACTAAATTACATACATACATACAAACATAAATACTTTTATTTCAGTGTAGATATATAGATTTAATAACTATTTGCAAGTGCAGTCATGCCAGCCACATGACCTTGGAGGTGCCTATGGACAACGCCGGCTCTTTGGCTTAGAAATGGAGATGAGCACCAACTTCCAACCCTATCAGTCGAACATGACTGGACTTAATGTCAGGGGGAAACCTTTACCTTTACCTTACTAAGTACTGTACAGCCAAAGCATAACATATAACATTATCAAGGTCTAGCATTCAATGCAACATGGCATTTATTATTATGGCAGGTCTTAGGCATAGACGCCTGACATTCAGCAACCTTGGAGAGCTCCTTTAAAGCTAGCTAAAAACCTAGAATGGATTCACTGTCCCAACAGCACGGGATGCAACAGGTTGAAAGGCTATAAAGCAGATGTAAAGACAACGAAGAAGTAGGTGGCTTGGAGCCAGCAGCTTTTGTTGGCCCCTTCTCACCAGCCTTGCACAATTCTGAAACAAAGTGCAACTACAACAAGCATAATGCACCAACAGAATTCCAACCATTGTGGTATAATTTCATCAACAAATGCAAGCAAATGAAGCTTCCCCTTCCAATTAAAAATAACACATGTTCTCATCCAAAGAGTTATTTAGACCCAGCAACAACAGCAAGGGCATTGACAACTGTAGCCAGTGCTCTTGAATTGTCTCTGTTGGACCTCAGATCTCAAGTGCTGACAGTTGAGATCTCAGTGAATGGGGCCCATTCACAGCCCTGCTGATTAATGAGACAAATGCAATCCCAGAGAGAAAGCCCTAAGGCAGTGAGGGTGATGTCATCCCTAGCAACAGATGGCCAAATGCCTTTCTTTGCCACTTTCTGAGCAAAGCATGGCTCGGGTGTCAATGTTTGCCAATATCTGTGACAATCAGGCTACCGCTGGGTTAACCCCTACTTTTATCTCTGCGCCTTTTGTGCTGTCTCAGCATTTTCCCCATGGAAACACCATTTGCTGAATTACTTGTTTGCTCCATCACCTCACTTGTCTCCCTTGGTTTTGCCTTTCAGCCTCAAGGTCACGTGTAAAAATGGTCACACACAACTTCTTTCTTATTTTGAGGCTTGTCAAAAAAAGCAAATAAAAAACCCCTACATTCTTACATCCTGTTCTTCCATTATAGCAGTGTTTCTCAACCTTCCTAATGCTGCGACCCCTTGATACAGTTCCTCATGTTGTGGTGACCCCTAACCAAGGTAGGAAAATTAGGACTAATAAAGGGAAATATTTCTTCACCCAGAGGGTCATTGGGTTATGGAACTCACTTCCAGAAGAGGTTGTGACAGCTGTCAGCCTGAACAACTTCAAGGCAGGATTAGACAGATTCATGGATACCAAGTGTATCGGTAGTTACTGAAAACTGCCACCTCGGAGTTGGTTGAGGTAGGCAGGATTTCCCTGGGTACTGGTTGTGGGGGTCGGGAGCAGGTCAGGGTTTTGCCCTCCCTTCTGCTCAAGATCCCCGTGTACAACTGGTGGGCCACTGTGTGATACAGAATGCTGGACTAGATAGGCTGAGGTCCGATTCAGCATGGCTCTTCTTATGTTAACCATAACATTATTTTCATTGCTACTTCATAACTGTATTTTTTGTGGGGGGTGTGTGTGATTTTGTCATTTGGAAATTGTAGTTGCTGGGATTTATAGTTGACCTACAATCAAAGAGCATTCAACCAAACTTGGAACACAAAACTCCCATGACCAACAACAAATACTGGAAGGGTTTGGTGGGCATTGACCTTGAGTTTAGGAGTTGTAGTTCACCTACATCCAGAGAGCACTATAGATCTGGACCACACTTGACACGAATCCTCAATATACCCAAATGTGAACACTGGTGGAGTTTGAAAAAAATAGATCTTGACATTTGGGAGTTGTAGTTGCTGGGATTTATAGTCCATCTACAATTAAAGAGCCCCTTGCACCCTACCAATGATAGAATTGTGTCAAAATTCCTACACAGAACCCTCATGCCTTGAAGGAACTAGCTGGCATGAGCCTCCATCCCACCTCACACACTCTCCCTCACCCACACATGTGCATCATGCTGCCATGCGCCAAGCACGCCTGCTGTCCCCTCCCCACTTGGAGTCTCAGAATCAGCCCTCCCATTGGCTGGGAGGCCTGCCAATCACAGCAGAGGAGAGTTTTAGGTGGGAGAATTCGCAGTCTGCTTCCAAAAAGAAAGAGAAGGAAAAGCGGAGAGATCTTCAACCTTCTCTGCCAAAAGGCTTCCTGAGACCAGCAGAAATACATGTTTTCTGATGGTCTTTGGCGACCCCTCTGAAACCCTCTCGCGACCCCCCCCCCCTGTGGGTCCCAACCCCCAGGTTGAGAAACACTGCGTTATAGGATTGTAAAATGAACTTATGGTCATGTAACTACAAAGGATTTATGTTTATGGTCCTGAATGACCAAACCTGACCCTCAAATCCTACCTTTGTTGCCGGACAGCATTTAGATAATTGTTAATAAACCTTTCTAATACCGCAATCCCTTAGTACAGTTCCTCATGTTGTGGTGACCCCCAAACAAAAAATTCTTTTGTTGCTACTTCATAACTGTAATTTTGGTACTGTTATGAATAGTATGTGAATGTGTAAATATCTGATATGAAGGATGTATTTTCCTTCACTGGACCAAATTTGGCATAAATACTCGATGTGCCCAAATTTTAATACTGGTGGGATTGGGGAGATTGATTTTGTCATTTGGGAGTTGTAGTTGCTGGGATTTATCTTTCACCTACAATCAAAGAGCATTCTGAACTTGATGTAATTGAACCAAACTTGGCACACATAACTCCCATGACCAACAGAAAAAACTGGAAGAGTTTGGTGGGCATTGACCTTGAGTTTTGAAGTTGTAGTTCACATATATTCAGAGAGCACTGTGGACTCAAACAATGATGGATCTGGACCAAACTTGGCACGAATTCTCAATGTGCCAACATGTGAACACTGGTGGAGTTTGGGGAAAATAGACCTTGATATTTGGGAGTCGTTGTTACTGGGATTTATATTTCACCTACAATCAAAGAACATTCGGAACCTCACCAACAATAGACTTGGGCCAAACTTTCCTCATGACCAACAGAAAATACTGTGTTTTTGATGGTATTTGGTGAGCCCTCTGACACCCCCGAATAACCCCCCAGGGGTCCCGACCCCCAGGTTGAGAAATGTTGCTATACTGTCTTTCCCTGTCTTCTGGGATGGCCAAATCATCACATATTTTTGCCTGTCTTTCCATTGTCTTATCAAATTTGGAGTTGGGTAACACCTGACTTCTGAAGATGTACTTCTGGCTCCATTTCCATGCACGGCAGAAAGGGATCCCCATAGAGTCTCACTAGAAGTGGGTTTCCTTCATGTGATGGCCTTCACGGGACTCTTGTGGGGCTCCGTTTCTGAATCATATAGAAACGGAGTAAGATTTCCATCTGATGACGTCTTTAGTCTCCAGGTTGTCAATATGCTCTTCTCAAACATTTTCAGAGAAGGAGACTGAATTTATGCCATTATAAATCTTTGCCTGCCAGTGGAAGAAACTCATCCTTTTTTGTATGTGCAGAAAAAGAGCAGATTATGGTATCTTGGAGGCCTGCACTTAACACATCCCTGATTTATTTGTACAATAGACAAATAGGTACACCATTGGGTTTTGCCCAGTGCTCAGTGAAGACATGGTATTTTATTAATGCCTTTGGGTCTTAATTTACTTTATATGTCCATATCCATGATTTTTCATTGTTGTAGCTCTTTAAACAGTATTAACTTGTTTGCTGTGTTTCATATGTTTTTATTTTATTTAAATAATTTTATTGTTTTGATGGAATGGAATTTAAGTTATTTTTTGTCATCTCCTCTTCCCTTTCCGCCTTGTTTATACTCCACTTTTTCTTCCAAATTGAGATTGAAGGCAGCTCATGTGTATTTTGACATTTCACCTGATATATTGCCCTGAAATCCCAAGATGAAAGGGCAGGAAGAATATATACTATCATTCTCAGTGCATATTAAGGAATATACACTGAGGTAAAGATGAGTAAAACATTCCTCTTGTTCCTTGTGATAGATGTAAGAATTCTTCAAACTTTTCTTATTTTGATATAATTGGGACAGAAAGGAGGTTTTTTTTCCCCTAAAAATAAAGAAAGATGGATGTGTATAAAACTAAACTTGACAAGTTAATGCAGAGACAAGGCCTCTGTGTGCTTAAATCTTTTTTAAAAATCTGGGTTTGAGTTCCTTGCCATTTAGTCATGATTGTAATGTCGAATGAAGGGTTGTTGGCACCTGCCTTCCAGTCATTTCAGACTTATGGCAACTCTAAGGCAAACCTAGTTTTCTTGATAAGGTTTGTTCAGGTGGGAGTGCCATTACCTTCATGAAGCTTGAGAGTGTGACTTGCCTAAGGATGCTGAGTGTACTTCCGTATCTAATGGGGTTTTGAACCTTGGTCTAAACAGGGTGCATCTACACTGTAGAATGAATGCAGTTGGCACTACTTTAACTACCAAAACTCAATGCTATAGAATCGTAGGAGTTACAGTTTTTCGAAGTTTTCCGTCTCCTCTGCCAAAATTGTCTTCATGGGTAGCTGAGATAAAACATTAAAACAATTGTTTGTAAAATTACTATGGGACTGTCTGTATAAGATATGTGTGAAACATAATGAATTTTGTATTTATACTTGAGTCTCATCTCCAGTACATCTCATTGTATATTCAAATATTCCAAAATCTGAAAATATCCACATTAAGGAACACTTTTGGTACTAAACATTTTGTACTGTTTAGTACATTTAGTACATTTGCTCTACAAGTGCAAATTGTTTCCCCTGCATTTACATGCTGTGAGTACTGAGATGTTATTTTAGTGTTATATACCTCACCTTTGTATGGGGCTGTGGTGGTGCAGCAGGTTAAACCGTTAACTTGCAGAACTTGCTGACCAGAAGTTTGGAAGTTTGAATCCATGGGGCGGGATAAGCCCCGGCTTCTTCCAACCTAGCAGTTTGAAAACATGCAAATATGAGTACATCAATAGGTACTGCTTCAGCAGGAAGGTAATGGCGCTCCATGGAGTCATGCCGGCAACATGACTTTGGAGGCATTTAAGGCTTATAAATGGAGACCAGCACCACCCTCCAGAGTCGGGACTCGACTAGACTTGATGTCAAGGGGAAGCATTTATCTTTACCCCACGTTTAGTCATTGTATGTTGCCCTTATTGTTAGATTTTTTAAAAACCCACAACAGAACCAGTGATGTAGTTGTGTATTTTGAGGTGGAGGCATGTACCATAACCATTTGCACCGCTAAACATCTCAAAGAGGGTCAAAAGTTACAAAACACTGATGTACATCATCAAACCTATTCTAGTAGTTGTCACATTAACAGTACTGTTTTTTTCAGGAACCTTAATGGATCACTATTGCCCACTCAAGACGCGGCTATTCATGCTGCTTTACATTAAAACCAGGGTCAGCTCATAACTATATATTGTTACAGAGAAAATGTGTTCTCCTTCCATGCAATTACTATAAGGATTGCAATTAAGTCTGGAGGGAGGTGGAACTGATGATGGCATAATCCGTGTTTTACTGATATTTTTAAAAAGTGCTGCTATTTTTTTAAAGTCTGGTTCATTTATATCCTGCCTTTCCCCCCAAGGCTGGCATTCAAAGCAGCTTATAGAATAAAAAAGATATGTTTCATGAAAAGCAGTACAAAAAGTTAAAATGAAAATAATACTCAACTGTCTGTAAAACTGAAACCGTATGCAACGTTAATGTAAAAGCCTAGATTTAAAACAGTAGAGCTCTAAAACAGAAAATTTATTATACGTGCATCTCAGTTAATGAAGCAGATGTGCTCAACATTACAAAAAAATTGATAGTAGAGGTAGAAATTACATTGAAATAATAGAAATACGTTCCTCTTTCAGTGTGTTCGTGCCTTCACATATGTGTCAACATATGGCAACCCTGTGAATTTCATAGGATTTTCTTAGGCAATGAATCCTTAGAGGTGTTTTTGCAAGTTCCTTCCTCTGAAATATAGCCCACGTCAACTGGGATTCATTGATAGTCTCAAATCAAAGTTCTACCCAATCTCGCCCTATCCTCTTTAGTTCCCAAGATTGGGCAGGTACATGGTAGAACTGGGCTCAACAGGATTGGCTAGAATCAAATTCCACTCTTTCCCATCTCAAAATTCATTACTGCAGACATGCTACAGCAGTGGTTCTCAACCTGTGGGTTCCCAGATGCTTTGGCCTTCAACTCCCAGAAATCCTAACAGCTGGTAAACTGGTTGGGATTTCTGGGAGTTGTAGGCTAAAACACCCGGGGATCCACAGGTTGAGAATCACTGTGCTACAGCAAGGTGACATTGAACATCACAATTTCTCCAGCATTTCTACACTACTTTTCCACTACTTTAGCATCATTAGCATTTCCAGTGCCAATGATGCTAAGATGCTTTCAGCTAGACCACATGTATCAAATTCAAAGTTTGCAGGTTGAATTTTGTGTGACCCGCAAGATCCAGATGCATTTCAGACCCTGTAGCATTTTGAATGCTTGTGCTTTGCATTTTGTCTTGTGTTGGTTGTCATTTTAAAAACATGATCAATGGATGAGGATGGTGTATGATAGGGTGTCTCTATTTAAGAATATGTTAAGTTTACATCTGTATAGATTTACAATTGCAAGTGATCCTTTAAAGGCAACCTTAAGGCTGATGTGGCTTTTGGAGAAAATGAGTTTGACACCCATGGGCTAGACAGAAGATGTTGAGGGAGAAAAAGTAAGGCTGGGCATGTATGTAAACACTGAGTATAGAGGAGCTTCACTATCAAAAGGTTTTTACTGTGTTGTGCCTGTACAGTACACTACCTGTACCTCCTCTGGGCTATTTTATGATATATGTTATTTTCTCCAAAAGTTACCATAAAGTTGCTCTAGGTCAGTATTTCTCAAACTTTGCTCCTCTAGGTGTTTTGGGCTTCAGTTTACAGAAATCCCAGCCAGCTTACCAGCTGTTAAGAATTATGGGAACTGAAGTCCAAAACATCTGGAGAAGTACAGTTCAAGAAAATCTGTTCTAGGTGACATAGCAAATTTCTAGAGAGGATGCTGGTGTAGTTCAACCTGTGATTGTGTCTGATGTCAATGGGGATCATGGTTTTCCTGGGCCAGTATCTAATGTCAATGTGGATGAGAGTTTTTCTGGGCCTGAGTCAAGCCCAGGCCTTGCTGAAAGGCCTGAGATTTCCTGAAAGAGATTCCCAAAGTCAAATTCCTGAAAGAGGCCCACAGCAGTCTTTCTCTGAGAAACTGTCTTGTGAGGATGATTTGTCAGGTGCAGAATTTATTGAGTTTGAAGATAGAAAACAAGACTTTTGTAAACTAAGATAAATTTCCCAAGATCACCAAAGATCAGCCCGTCTGCTAGAAAAGAGAGATAAGAAATCCTTATCTGGTTGTAAACCGAAATGCTTTCCTTTCGTTTCATGGGACAGGAAAAGTGTTTTAGCTTATTTTCATCAACGTTGGATTTTAATGGAGGTTTTGTTTCCAAGTGGATTTCTAGTTTCATGTTTCAAGTTTTGCCAGGCCCCTTGGGTATTGGATCTCTATGCTGTCTTGTTCTTTTAGATTTTGTATATTAATGGACTGTTTTTACCCTTAGGAAAATACTGTTTTGGACTATACTGCTTCTATCATGTTTATTGCTTTGCTTACATTTATCCTTCAATAAACTGGTTGCTGATTTTACTATACTGGTGTGGTGTTTAAGGACAGAGGTGTTTCTGCTTTGGGATACAACAGATACCTCTTTGGTAATTCCCAGTGGAAATTGTTAATTTCAACAGGGCTTGCTAATATGTTTGTGTTTTCACGCTAACTTTCAGAACATGTCCCCTTCAGATGACAAAAAAAATCTATTTCCAAATGTCAGACGGAAATAGAAAAGTTTTCACTGTGAAAATATAGCAAGAAGGAAGCAAAACAAGACTTTCGAGGAAAGGAATTCCAGAGTGTAGGAGTAGCCATGGAGAAAACCTGATCTTATTTCCACCAAACATGCATTCAGGCTGGCTTATGTGAGAAGATACAGCCCTTTATACACCCCACTAAACAACATCCATTTAACTAACAGATCAAGTAAAGTTATCCACCAGCAAGCATTAAAAAGAACAAAAACACATGGAGGGCTTTATCAGAAGTACTGTCTTAGTCGCAGGGTTTTCAAAGATTCCTGTGCCAGATTTTTTTTTCCAATGGCAATTGGATGCCTTGAAGTATTGCATTTTGAGAGAATCAGGTTCTTCATCCACAGTTGGCAGAAGGAAGGACAGATGCATTCATTTTGCCAGCTGTAGTTCTTCTATAAAAAATCTTATATGAAAAGAATAGCAATAAATAAATAAATAAAAATGGAGCAACATGATTCTTTAACAAGAACTGCAGATGTTGCCTGCTAGGAAATGAGTATTCTATTCCACTCCCACGGTTTGATCGAAAAGAATCTCAACACATTATCGTGTTGTGACCTGCGCATGTGTTTTTCGAAAGAAATAAATGGGCGAGTGAGCTCCCTCTCTGCATTTCTTTTCTCATGTTCGTGCTGCGTTTGACTGAAACAGAACAATGGATTTGTAAAACATTTTCAGTTCATGGTGCCCAACTGGTGGATGGCTTGTTTGCTTGCCCAAATGGCCTCTCTGGAGTGCAACCACCACCCGGTTAACATGGCACGAGTTTGCTTTTTGCTCAAGGGACAGGCCAGTTAGCATAAATTATACTCATAGCCTTTCACACGATTTACTCAGTTTCCCCTGGAATTTATGCTGGGGAAAATGGAAGAAAATTGCATAATGATCATGTGTGCTGGATATCAAGCTAGCCAGCTTTTAGATAAGTATTTATAGCTGCTGCTGGAAGTACTAATTACATGCTAATTACAAGTAGACTAGAATACCGTAATTTTCACTGAAAATGAGAGAGTGACACAGTTGTTAAAATCTGTGCTGAGGCTCCATATTAATAATTAGCTGTTTAGGAGATGTTGAAGAGGAGACAACAAAGGACACAAATTTTGTTTTATAATTCATCTCTGTTTTGATTTGCCTGTAAATGAGTAAATTCGGAAACCCTTTCACAAGTAAGAGTGGGGTGGGCAACTAGTGCCGATGGGGAAATTTTGTCCAAAAGAATAATCTCTGTCTTTCTTTTACACCAGTTTCCTTCTCCCACTGGAATAGTGTCATGTCTGACTTCTGTCACTTAGAGGCCAAGGAAGTGGCAGTTAGAACTGCATTACAGTCATACTTCCATATTCCCTGAGCCTAGGGAAGGCAAACTTCGGGCCTCCAGATGTTTTGGACTTCAACTCCCACAATTTCTAAAGCTTCCTGCCTGTAGTCCAAAACACCTGGAGGGCCAAAGTTTGCCCCTGCTTGGGTTAGGGGCATATCACCACTGTGAAAGTGAAAAAATGCAACTAAAGACATTGCTAGGATTTTTCAAAATCTGAAATAACACCTCTCTAGGAATGTATCTGTCTTCCAGCATAATTGTGTGGTTGATTTCTGCTGGATGTTGGCCATAGAATTACACCTTAGGACCTAGAGCAGGAGTCCCCAAACTAAGGTTTGTGGGCCAGATACAGCCCTCCAAGGTCATTTGCCTGGACCCTTAGTCTGAAATACTTGAAGGCACACAACTACAACAATCGTAATTATTATTAACTATCTCATCAGCCAAAAGCCGGCCCACACTTCTCAATGAAATACTGGTATGCTTATGTTGGTTAAAATTGTTGTTCATTTTAAATATAGTATTGTATTGTCAAAGGCTTTCAATTTCGAAATCACTCGAGTGTTGTGCAGTTTCTGGGCTTTCTGTCCGTATTTTAGCACAAATGCAGGCAAAACATCAGGAGTAAATGTATTATTTTTTCATGGTTGTTTGCACTACAAATAAGATATGTGCAATGCACATAGGAATTTGTTCATTTTTTTCCAAACTATAGTCTGACCCCCTAAAGACTGAGGGACCGTGAACCAGCCCTCGCCTTAAAAAGATTTAGGACCCCTGACCTAGAGGTTCATAAATAAGTATGGGAATATTGTATTGTCGAAGGCTTTAATGACTGGAATCATTCAGTTGTTGTAGGTTTTTCGGGCTATAAGGCCATGTCCTAGAAGCATTCTCTCCTGACGTTTCGCCTGCGTCTATGGCAAGCACCCTCTGAGGATGCTTGCCATAGATGCAGGCAAAACGTCAGGAGAGAATGCTTCTAGAACATGGCCATATAGCCTGAAAAACCTACAACAACCCTATGGGACTATTATTCCCATCAATCTAGTCATTAGATGTATCCTAGAATTGCACTAGCGACTCTGCCTCCATTGCAACTGACACTTCGATGGCCTCTGAGGGAAAGACATCTTCTATTGGACCTGGTCTCCTGACTCACTGCTATCAGCATTTCCTTGTGTGTTGGGTATTATTGTGTCATAACTTGAGAGTTGGAAAGTATTACATTAAAATGTATAGACCATTTGGAGAGCTTTTTTGGATGAAGAACACAAAGTATAAATATAATAAAATCAATCTGTTTTCTCCGTCATACATCTCCTTAAAAAGAAATGTTATTCTAGGCTGTATCAATAGGAATGTAGTGCCTAGATCAAGCAAAGTAATAGTCCAACTCTATTCTGCTTTGGCCAAACTTCACCTGGAATAGTGCATCCACTTCTGGGCACTACAGTTCAGGAAGGTAAAGGTAAAGGTTTTCCCCTGACATTAAGTCGAGTCGTGTTCAACTCTGGAGGTTGGTGCTCATCTCCATTTCTGGCTGGCATTGTCCATAGACACTTTAAAGGTCATGTGGCAGGCATGACTGCATGGAGCGCTGTTAACTTCCCGCTGCAGCTGAACCTATTGATCTATTAACATTTGCATGTTTTCGAACTGCTAGGTTGGCAGAATCTGGGGCTGACGGTGGGAGCACACGCCACTTCCCCGGATTCGAACCTGCGACCTTTCGATCAGCAAGTTCAGCAGCTCAGTGCTTTAACCCACTGTGCCATCGGGGGCTCCATACAGTTCAGGAAAGACATTGACGAATTGCAGTGTGTCTAGAGGAAGATTACCAAAATGGTATAAACTCTGGTAACCATGCCTAGTGAGGAGTGGCTTAGGAAGCCGAGTATTTTTAGCCTTGGGAAAAGAGGCTGAGAGTGGACATGGTAGCCATGTTTAAAAGTTTGGAAATATACCATATTGAGGAGGAAGCAAGCTTGGTTTCTGCTCCTCTAGAGATCGAATGGCCCTTGTAGTCTCTTCCAACTTTATGTTACTCTGATCTATCCCACTATGGCAGCTAAAAAGTAAAGAGTATGGTGAGCATATCAGTATGGATGAATACACATACGCACATACTTACACATAAATATTTTCATGTAAAACCTACATATTTCCATGCAAGGCAAATAAGTGAAAAAGTGCTTCCATTTTTTTAAAAAATTGATGTACCTTGTTTATATCTTCCAGGCTGAACACAGAAGTTATTGTAAATCTGCACATTTTCTACAGAAAGTTTGTGATTACTTTCACAATAAAAAGAAAAATAGGTTGGACAACATACACACATAAAGAAACCATGCATGCATTTCTACAATATTCATGAACAAACTTCAATCAATTTCCCACTGTAATACAATCCATAGAGAACTGACACAAAAAAGATTTGGAGCTGGGAAAAGGCAGAAATCAGTGGAAATGGATATGACAAAGCAGTCCTCTGTTACTCATGCATATATTGTGCCCTGAAGCAGATACTACAATATTTAGAATTTGGGAGTTTTAAAATGATGACAAACAAGCCTTCAAGATAGTTGATCAGAGGGTTGGAGAACAAGCCCTATGAGGAGTGGCTTAAAGAGCTGGGCATGTTTAGCCTGAAGAAGAGAAGGCAGAGAGGAGGCATGATGAGGATCATGTATAAATATTTGAGAGGAAGTCAGGGAGGAGGGAGCAAGCTTGTTTTCTGCTGCCCTGGAGACTAGGACACGGAGCAATGGCTTCAAACTACAAGAAAGGAGATTCCATCTGAACATTAGGAAGAACTTCCTGACTGTGAGAGCGGTTCAGCAGTGGAACTCTCTGCCCTGGAATGTGGTGGAGGCTCCTTCTATGGATGCTTTTAAACAGAGGCTAGATGGTCATCTGTCGGGGGTGCTTTGAATGCAGTTTTCCTGCTTTTTGGCAGGGGGTTGGACTGGATGGCCCATGAGGTCTCTTCCAACTCTATGATTCTATGATTCTACCTGCTTCTGGATTTAAGCATAATGAATCTGTGCCTGTCTCTTTTCTCTTCCTCTGAAGTCAGGGCAGTGGCAGATGGGGTGGAGGCCACGTCTGCTTCTGGGCCCAGACATGATGGAGTTGTGCTTCCCTTGTCTCTTCCTTACAAGGTCAATGCAGTGGTAATTGTAATGAGGAGAGAGCCTTTCATATGCTTCTGGGTTTAGGCATGATGAAGCTGTGGATGTCTTTTTTCACCCTTTGAGCCAGGGCGAATAAATGAAATAGTCTTAGAATAAATCAGGCCAAAAGTCTCACTTGAAGCCAACAGCAACAACTTTATTCTTGTATCCCAACTCCATCTCCTCGAAGGGAATTTTTTTTTTTGGGGGCTTACATATGGCGAAAAGTGCCTAAAACAGCATGAAATAACAACACAGTACAATACAATAAAGTGAAACATATATCATATCATACAACAATTGAAAACTCAGAACAACACCCACCTATGGTGACAATATCCTATGGTGACAACTATTGTAAGACATGGCCAGACTGGTAAAACAAGACAAGGGAATGGGTAATACAATGCAGGGTGTGGTCAAATTGTAGCTAGTCAGACCAAACAACTAAATAGAACAAGGACATGGGATGAAAGTGCAGTGCTGTGTCATTGATTATTTACGTTTACACCACTGTAATACTGAGCTAAGGAACAAGGACATGGGATGAAAGTGCAGTGCTGTGTCACTGATTGCGGACCATTCGGGCTAAATGTTCACAAAGGCTTGTTTAAACATCCAAGTCTTTAGATCCCTAGGGAAGGAGGACAGTATGGGTGCCAAGAGGACTAAAATGAGGCTGTCTTACTGCAACCATGTCATGAGACAGTGTGGCACATTGGAAGTGATAATATTACTTATTTGAAGTGGAAAAGTAGATGGTGAGACTATTGGTGAATTGTTTCAATCCATGGAAGCCAGAACCTTAAGTTTGGAAGACACTTTGAATGAGGAACCTCTTGGAATCATCACAAGTCAATGCCAATTCGATGACAAATAACAAAATACCAGTTCTGCTGTTTCTACAGATTGTCCATCTCCTGTCCTAGCATGCCAGATCTTTTTGTTTGCACCCTGTCATAGCCCCCTAATTATTTGTCTTGTGCACGAGTCACTGCTGTGTAAGATGGAGTGCTTTCCTCATTCATTTTGCAACTTTTAGCCATCCAGCTTATTATGGGTTTTGCATACAGATAGATGCCTTCTGCTACTTTCAGTACAGCTGGGATATGTGGTGCTATGTAGAGATGGTTGATTTATATGTTATTTTAACTTGTTGAGGCCAAGGCGCTTTGTTGCATTAGATAAAATAAAGACTGAGTGTTGTTTCATTTTTACCATTCTTTAGGGAGGAAGAAAATCTATCTTTAGCCTCTGCTGGCAGCTCCGTTGTTGCTTGTTCTGCATTACCAAATTTGTAAATAAGATAGTTTATGCTCTCTTCAACTCTCAAAAGGTACATAAAACATTCCCCGGAATAGACTAGTGAAGCACGGACAGGAAAGCTGGCCCACACTCTAGCTGTTGCAGATAACCTCTGTCTATCACTCAAAATACCAATAGATAAATAAATATATGTCAATATCCTACAGTCTCTCCTTCTGTCTGAGTTATAAACATAAATTGTGTTTTGATAGTTATAATTTGGAAAGGAGCTGTAATTTGGAAAGGAATCTGAAAAATCTATCCATAATTTATTTGGAACAGGAAACGGTTGTTAACCCAGGTTAATCCTGTGGAGTGGCTATAATTTCTGTAATACTACAAGGATTATCCAGAAAGTAAGGTTACAAGATTTTTAAAAAAATACAAAGAATGAATATATTTTAATAAAACTTACATGAATTGTAGCATAGGTATTTTTCCACATAATCACAATTCAATTAAATGCATTTTCTCATCCATGGGACGAATTTTTGAGACCTGTTTCATAGAAGTTTCCCTTCGCCTTTTTCAGCCAGCTCGTCACCTTGATTTTCACCACGTTGTCGCCAGAAAAGGGTTTTCCACCAAGGTGTTCCTTCAGTTTAGTGACTAGGTGATAGTCACTGGATAGTCACATGGTCTCACAATATATTCCATACCCATTTTGTCATATCATGTCTTGACATTACATCCACTCCATAAACTGAAATGATTTACGATGAATTCCAATGCTGTTCATGCCCTTAGCATTTAGGTAGCGTATTACAGCACGAACTTCGCACTTGAAGGGAAATGGAATGCGAATGCTCACCTCTAACACTCACCATAATGCCAGTTGATGAGCTACTGATGACTGGCACTGATAGTTCGCTTCTGCTGGCTTCCCACTACATGAGAGTGATACCAACTTCACCTTTGTGATCCAGTCTCATAAGGACACGTTTGGATTTTGTTGGCCTTGACAAAGACCATATTTGGGTCGAAACGAGAGTGGATTACTTAGTAAAGTCTTCCTCGTCGGCCTCTCTATATCCAGTTGCAACATCAACATGCGCTGCTCCTTTGCATCATCCACCTATGGAATTATAAACCGGATCTTTTGCAGTCTTCTGTGTTGCTCTCCGTGTGTTACTCCTTCTTCGACATCCGACTGTGGATTACAAATACTCTTTGGCGGCTCATTACAAGTAACCCCTTCCCATGCTTGGGGAATTATATTTGGACTACCCTACCCTCACCTAAAAACTGGTTTGGAACATTGCGTTTGGACTGATATATGTATGAAATTGCACCGTGTGGCACATACACAGGACGGGTAGGAGCCCCACTTGGGCGATTTATGTTTGTTATAAGGGATTCATATGTCAACAGAATATATTATATTGTTATCTCTAAGTTACTGCTTCTGTGTTGTTTAGTGATACCAACTTCCCACACAAAAATTCTCAGCGAGAGATATGTGCCGTGTAACCTTACTTTCCAGAAAACCCTCATATTTGCTTGCATCTTTGCTTTTTGCCATATGTCTACGGTTGACAAATGAGATCCATGGTAGTGCACCTGCATGTTTCATTCTTAACCTATCTTGGAGCAGGTTGGGTATCTTCAAAGCTGCACCAAATGGACCAAAGGTTCTCAAACTGCCATA
Organism: Anolis apletophallus; assembly: GCA_030556195.1. Lineage (NCBI taxonomy): Eukaryota > Metazoa > Chordata > Lepidosauria > Squamata > Anolidae > Anolis > Anolis apletophallus. Next base: position 172,821,235 of record JARBWK010000004.1, read on the forward strand.
GATCAAAAGAGAAGTACAGGTTGGGCAGCCCTAATCCACAATTACTCCAAAATGGTCCACATGGGGGCTGAGATAGTGAAACCTTTACTTCCTTGTGATTCAGTACACAAACACTTTGCTTTATGCACAAACGTATTACCAATATGGGATATCAGGTAACTTTCAGATTACACATATAAGATGCATATGGAACATAAGTGAATTTTGAGTGTAGATTTGGGTCTCATCATGAAGATAGTTCATTATGTACAATAATAAAAATGCAGGTACTCCAAAATCTGAAATTTTAAACATGTCTGGTCCCAAGCATTTTGTATAAGGGAAACTCAACCTGCAGAAGCTTGTGAGTCTACGTGAAACCAGAGCCTTTCTATAGAGAGCATTTATTATTTTCACTTTTTCACTTTTAACTTAACTTTCAGAGAGAGGTCATTTTGCACTCTTTTATCCTGTGCAAAATGAAGACTATTTCATCATGGCAAGGATTCCTTTAACCTTGTTGGTTGGTTGCAACCAGTGTAGTGCCATTGCATTCATTATTGAATAATAGGCAAATATGCAGGTAAACCCTATTGATACAATGACTCTACTCGTAAGATTACAGCATTTTCCAATTGATTTAATTGCTCTTATCTTACAGTAAAGTCAATTAATTCAATGGATCTATTCTAACAGTAAAATAAATCCAGTTGCTCCAATGATTCTATTGTAGCTAGAACGAATGATAAAATTTAGATTAATATCAGCAATAATAATAATATGGCAACTGTTTGAAAGAAAATGCATATTTGTATTGGCAATATTTTGACTGTTGTCCTATTTAAGAAATTCTCATTTGTACCAACTAGGAACATTTTTTTGTCAAATTAGAGGCTTGTGTGAGTGATTATATAAAATGATATGTTTATTTACAGCCTGAAGTCACATTTAACTTATTTTCCGTGATGCAGGTTTGTTTAACAAGGGAAAGGGGGGGGGGGAGGGTCTACTTCTTTCATTATGTCAGTCTCTAATTTACTGTGCCAGCTAGATGAATGTACTGTTAGTGTTTAAAAGACGCCTTGTTCTCTGTGGATAATAAAATTGCCCCTTATTATTCCAATGCCTTTACATATGCCCGCTGTGCTTATATGCCGTTTTGTGTACGTGGGGGCACAGAGGGACTCTTGGATGTATTCCATTGGCATAGACGAGAGTATAACCCCCCCCCCCCTACTTTGGATAATGAGCCTTCTTTAGCTGGGAAGAATAGTAAATAAAATTGATTTCTTTGTGGCTTTACTGGGGTGGAGGTGGGGTTATGGAACTAAGAAATAAATAAATCTATGAATGAATAGTTTTTAGCTGAATGAGCCATTTGATTATGTATGCAGTCATAATTATGGCTTCTAAATGGAAGACCACCTAATCCTCAACCTTCATTAGTGAGATCCGAGACTTACTACAGTAGGGAAGCTGGAATTGTTCGCTTAGGCTTTGCCGATTTATCTGAAAATAAGCTCCACTAAATACTGTAGGACAAGATGGTAGCCAGCCTTTCGCTTGAACACAGGAGCCATTCAACCAAAACACGTTTCATGAGGATTCAAGCTTAGTTTATTGGCCCTTATCCAACCCATTCCTTAATTCAAAAACCAGTTAAGGACTTGAATAGTGACATCTGATCATCGCATCAAGGGGACAGAGCTGCATGCCATTTGTATATTGATGATACTTGGTGTATTGATAATACTCTCAGAAGACTCATGTAGATAGTAAACGATATTAGGAAGAAGATAGTAGCCTGTGAAACATGTATTTTCAAAAGGCAAGTGGTAAAAGAATAGGTAACCAGTGTTACCTTCTAAACCCAGCTCCACATATGGGACTGGAACCATCATTTACTTTCCATAATAGATTAACCCCCCCCCCCCCAAATCTGTAGTCAGTGTTACAAGAGTAAATGAGATTGGATAAAATGAACAGATTGCATATGATTTAATCTTGTCTGTGTTTTTCTAGACTGGGCCTGTAGGCGGCCTGCGGGCTGCACACGGCCCGCCAGCCTCTTGGGACACGGCCCGCCTACCCTCTTGCAAGAAATCAACGTTTTTTTTAAAAAAAATAAAAAGCGGGGGGGGGGGAGGGAAGGAGGAGGCGGGGCAGGGAGGAGGAAGGGAGCCGGCTCCTCCTCCCTGCCCCGCCCCCTTCGTCCCTCTCTCCCCGCCGCCACTGTGATCCGGATCGCTCCAGAATGAATCCACTTTAAATCCGTTCTCTGACTCCTGCAGAATTCTGGGCTTTGTAGTTGAGTGAGGCTGTGATTTAATAATAATAATAATCATCATCAGTGACCGGAATTCTTTTTGTCTTGGTTTTTTTGTCTTGGTTATAGACATTCTTTATTTGTATATATTGTAGCCAGGTTAAATTATCAATAGTTTGTTTTAATTCCTCTTGAGATTTTAATTCTAATTTTCCATTGTTTTTCTTCAGTAAAACTTTATATGTTAACCAAGTTTTCCAACCTTGAAGTCTCCTTTGTTCTGCCTCTATCGGTGAGGTCCAGAGAGGGGTTTTGTATAGAAATATCTAGTATATTTATTCCATATTTTAATCAGGGCCGATCTGATGAAATGGTTTCCAAAGTTTTTTTCAAGTGCAACAGCATCTCTTAGGCTGACCCATTTGGTCATGAGCAGTGTTTTCTGTGGAAACCATGTCCTCCTTATCTGAAGAGGTTTTACTGAATCTTGGGTCACCCAGGTACCTTATAGAACCAAGCCAGAGATGGAAGCATGTGGCACGTTACAGTAGACCTATGTCGTTTATCCAGCTTACAGCATCTCGCATTGCAAAGTGGATTGCTTCATTCTTTGGAGCTATGTTGGTGCGAGTGATATCTTTATGTAACATGTAAGGACTTGTCTCTTGGTGACTTAATATAGCCCCGACGGGGAGGATTAAGTCTAAATGTATGTAACTAAATCCACTGTTAAACCAGTTCTAGTCTCACAATTAAACAAAATCATTTTCCCCTCTTTCTTACAGGCCTCATAACCACAACTTCAAGGAAATTGGATCGTGAACAACAGGCAGAACATTTTCTTGAGGTAAGGTGAGATAGGAATGTGCTGTAAAACTGATGAGCAGGCTTAGCATGTGGGTTCCACTTTGAGGCTTTACTACAACCCCACGATTATGTTTTAAACATTTTTCTCCATCCGCCATTCCCTTGGATGCACTGATTCCTTCAGTTAGTCTTGAACTGTAGGTCTCATTTCATCTTTAAAAGTGGATTGAATTCCACAAAGATGGTAAAATTGACTGGGCTTAAAAATACTGTTATATTTCTCCTCTCTCCCTGCCTTTTATTTATTTACAATATTTCTATCCCGCCTTTCTTAAGCCCAAAGGCAACTCAAAGCAGCTTACAAATTGGCAGCAATTTGATGCCATAATAATCCACAATATACAATTAAACATTTAAAACAGCATTATAAAATTAATATAAAATCAATACAATACAAAAACCTTTCAAAGCATATAATAACCAATGGCTTCCTCACTTTCCAATAGTATCGTCTAAGCTGTTCCGTGTTTCAAACTTACATAATTCTGTGTTTGTCTATGGCACTGCATTTCCAAAGGCTTGTTCAAGGTCTTCGCGGATAAAGTGGCGCTGATCCGTTCCGATTTCGATACCACTTTAACAGCAGTCTCTGAGGATGTGACACGAGCACCTGCTTGTCAGGTTTTAATGGATTCGTTTCAATTGGTTCCGCTTGAGGATGTGGACAAGATCCTTGGAGAGGCGAGGCCCACCACATGCATCCTAGACCCCTGCCCATCCTGGCTGATCAAGGAAGCCAGAGGGGGTTTGGCAGAGTGGGTGAAGGTGGTGGTTAATGCTTCCCTTCGGGAAGGCATCATTCCAGCCAGCTTAAAGCAAGCTGTTATAAAACCGCTGTTGAAGAAACCACCACTGGACCCCACGCAATTAGTGAACTATCGGCCAGTTTCCAATCTCCCCTATTTGGGCAAAGTCATGGAATGTGTGGTGGCTTCGCAACTCCAGGGGTTCTTGGTAGACACTGATTATCTTGATCCGGCACAGTCTGGCTTTAGGCCGGGACATGGTACTGAAACAGCCTTGGTCGCCTTGGTAGATGATCTACGCCGGGAACTTGACAGGGGGAGTGTGTCCCTGTTGGTTCTGCTGGACCTCTCAGCGGCTTTCGATACTGTTGACCACGGTATCCTTCTGGGTCGCCTTGCAGATATGGGGCTTGGGGGTACTGCTTTGCAGTGGCTCCAATCCTTCCTGGAAGGTCGTACCCAGAAGGTGTCATTGGGTGACACCTGTTCAGCCCCACAGCCGTTGTCCTGTGGAGTCCCTCAGGGTTCAGTACTGTCCCCGATGTTGTTTAACATCTACATGAAACCGCTGGGAGAGATCATTCGGAGTTTCGGAGTAAGGTGTTATCTGTACGCAGATGACGTCCAGATCTGTCACTCCTTCCCACCTGTCACCAAGGAGGCTGTCCAGACTTTGAACCGGTGCTTGGCTGCTGTGTCGGACTGGATGAGGGCTAGCAAATTGAAACTAAATCCAGACAAGACAGAGGTCCTCCTGGTCAGTTGTAAGGCCGAACAGGGCATAGGGTTACAGCCTGTGTTGGAAGGGGTTACACTCCCCCTGAAGATGCAGGTTCGCAGCTTGGGAGTGATCTTGGACTCATCGCTGAGCCTGGAACCCCAGGTCTCGGCGGTGGCCAGGGGAGCTTTTGCACAGTTGAGACTCGTGCGCCAGCTGCGCCCGTACCTTGGGAAGTCTGATCTGGCTACGGTCATCCACGCTCTGGTCACATCCTGAATAGATTACTGCAACGCACTCTACGTGGGGCTGCCTTTGAAGACAGTTCGGAAATTGCAATTAGTCCAGCGGGCGGCAGCCAGATTACTAACGGGAGTTACATACAGGGAGCACACCACCCCCCTGTTGTGCCAGCTCCACTGGCTGCCTGTCCAATCCCGAGCTCAATTCAAAGTGCTGGTTTTGACCTTTAAAGCTCTATACGGTTCTGGCCCAGCTTACTTGTCCGAACGCATCAGCCGCTACGTCCCACTTCGCAATCTAAGATCATCCAGGGAAGCCCTGCTCTCGCTCCCGCCGACTTCTCAAATGCAGCTGGTGGGGACGAGGGACAGGGCCTTCTCGGTGGTGGCTCCCCGCCTGTGAAATGCGCTCCCTATTGAGGTACGGTCCACCTCAACCCTCCTGGCATTCAGGAAAAAGGTAAAATCCTGGCTTTGGGACCAGGCGTTTGCACACCAGCACTAGGCAGCATGTTAGATGGGGATTTTAATGGAATGGATGAAGAGGGTCAATGTTTTTATGGATTGAATATTGTTTTAACTTGGAATGACTGTGTATGATGCTGTTGAAACTGTATTTTAATGTATCTTAATGTATTTTAATTGTTGTGGGGTTTGGGGTTTTTATGCTGTTGTGATGTGGGCATCAAATTGTGCCGTACTGTAAGCCGCTCTGAGTCCCCCCTCGGGGGTTGAGAAGAGCGGGGTAAAATCCTGAAATAAATAAATAAATAATAAATAAAGAGCCAAGTTTTTACTTTTTTTCGGAAGGTCAGGAGGGAGGGGACCGATCTAATATCCCTAGGGAAGGAGTTCCACAGCCCAGGGGCCAGCACTAACAAGGCCCTGTTCCTTGTCCCCGCCAAACACGCCTGCAAAGAAGGCAGGATCAAGAGCAGGGCCTCCCTAGATTATCTTAAACTCCTTTTCTATATTTTGAGTAATGATAATGCAGCCACAAACCATTATGGTACATACAAAACATAGTTTCTTCACTTTGGATGTTATGGTAAACTTATTTTTACAAAGTTCTGCTATAACTTGAACGTTACTTTTTTGGATTATGGTCCCCAGTACCACACTAATAGCCTGCTACTGAATGATTTTGGAAACTGTGGTCCGAAAATATGAGTTTTCCAGTTCATAAACCATAAATATTCCAGAGCAGCACACCTTTTGTGTAGGATTTAATGGTCTCCCAACAAAGGAGCTGAAGCTTAATATGAAGGAAAGGAAGATAAATCCCATAGGCTGTTTGACTGTGGAATAGTCTGGAGAAGGCATGAGTTAGCATACTGCTGCTTCAAAAATCTTCCAAGACTGGTAGAAATCAGATTATGGACAGTCAGATTCAGAGAATAAAGGACCACATTGGCCTCTCTCACCCCTCATCTCCACACTTGGAACCCATTAACCCGTTTGACAGCATGTTTCTTCATATTAAAAACAGACTGTTGACAGTTTAGCAATGGGTTGTCTGAAGGGGAAGAGTTTCTTTTATGACACTTTCAGAGCATTTTGTGAATTGTTTGACTCTTAATGTGGTCAATTAGCCTCCTGGGGAAACCATTAATTGCCAATATATAACCACAGTCTTCCCCATAGAACCACTTTAGCCTTCTGGGATTATTTCATACTCTTTCTCCAGTTAGAGTCTGATTGGCATGAAAGCAGAATAAAATTGGCTCCCCATGAAAAAGTATCTGACTTGGAGAATGAACTAAAAGCTTCCGTTTTCCGCAGCCATAGTGTGTACATGGATAGAGAGACGGGACAGTGGCATTGATGGGGCCCCATGAGGATAGAAGACTTTTAATTATTTCTTGAAATAAGCCTTCCCTCATTTCCTCTAAATTTGATGGTGACATAATATACTCAGAGGTCTTTTTTAGCCTATTCATAACAATCAGCATGAAGCCGGAATAGAGCAAAAGAGGTGGAACTATACGAGCAAAATAGGAGACTGTGTGTAAAAGCTGAATTTACAGGGAACAAGTTAGTATCACAGTTCACTAACCGACACTTTGGATGAGCTTTTCACCACCACCTCAAGAGACTCAGGGCCCTTTCACACAGCCCTATATACCAGAATATCAAGGCAGAGTGTGGACTCAGATAACCCAGTTCAAAGCAGATATTGTGGGATTTTCTGCCTTGATATTCTGGGTTATAGGGCTGCGTGGAATGGCGCATAGAAAGAGAGTTGTTTTATTTTCCTTTGTCCATGTTTATGTCACTTTTTCATATTTGTTTAAGTCAACATTAAAGATGTGTCTGTGTGTGCTTTCATATTGTCTGTCGACTTGTGACAACCCCATGCATTTCATAGGGGTTTCTTAAGCATGGGATACTCAAAGGTGGTTTTTGCAAGGTTCTTCCTCTGAAATAGAATCTATAAGATAAAGGTAAAAGTTTCCCTTGACATTAAGAGTAGTGGTGTCCAATTCTGGGGGGTAATGCTCATCTCCATTCCTAAGCCGAAGAGCCGGCTTTGTTTGTAGATGCCTCCAAGGTCATGTAGGCAGCATGACTGCATGGAGGGTTGTTACCTTCCCGCTGAATCGGTACCTATTGATCCACTCACATTTGCATGTTTTCAAACTATGTTGGCAGAAGCTGGAACTAACAGCGGGAAGTCAGCCCGCTCCCTGAATTCAAATCGCCAACCTTTCGATCAGCAAGTTCAGCAGCTCAGCAGTTTAACCCGCTTTCTCACGGGGGGGCTTTTTGGTAGTTTTTCCTTCAAGTTCTAACCAGAACTGACCCTCCTTAGCTTCCAAGATCAGACACGATTCAATGCCCTTAGACCAGGGGTGCCCACACTTTTTCAGCCTGCGAGCTACTTTAAAAAAAACAAAGTCTAAAGATCACCTGTTGTTGTCCTCCGCTCGCGTGCACACGCTCCCATCGCCACCTTCCTTTGTTCACGCACGCATGCTCTCAGCGCCGCCTTCCTCCGCTCACGCGCGCGTGCTCCCAGCAGCACCTTCCTCTGCTCGCGCGGCTTTGGAGACCGCTTCGAGCGTTGGCGCATGCGCGCTGGGCAGAAGCGGATGGAGGCAGAGCATGGAGCTCTTGAGGTGCGGGCTGGGAAGGGCAGGGCGGCGACAGAGGAGGAGGAGGCCGAAGCAGCCCGAGGGGGAAGAAGCAGCGCCGAAGCAGCCCGAGGGGGAAAAGAGCCAGGCCCGGCTCGGTCTCAGAGGGCTCAGCCTCCTGAGGGGTGATGCGATTGACAGCCGGCGAAGAAGGAAGAAGCCGTGCTGGCGGAAGAAGGCTGCGGCGGGAGAACGCGCGGGGCTGCCTCTCTCACCGCAGCTTCCGGATGAGAGGCAGGGTGGAGACCCCGCGCGCTCTCCCGCCACAGCCTGGCTCTTTCCCCCCTCGGAGGGCTCAGCCTCCTGAGGGGTGATGCGATTGACAGCCGGCGAAGAAGGAAGAAGCCGCACTGGCGAAAGAAGGCTATGGCGGGAGAGCGCGCAATTTGACTTAGAAAAAGCCTTCCCGTAATGGAAAATCTAAATGTTCACAAATATTCTGGAATGTTATAAATGTTGGCCCCAATTTAGGAGGCAACAAATGGCAGTGAGACCAGGAAGAAGCCTGTTGGCAGAAACCCAGACAAGTGATAAGTCTGAGCTGCCCATTTTCCGTGGGTCCCTGCTGTGGCAAGCATACAGATCAGCCCCAATTAAAATAATCCAGCAGCAAGGTGAGAAGGTGATTTCAGCTGCCGCCTCATAATAGAGTTGGAGGTCCGGTAGCCCCAGATCTCCCCTATTTTTGCTGTCTATTAAGTGTATATGTTTAATTCTTGCCCTTTTATTTTGCCATATAAATTTATTTATATCTTTTTTCCACTTGTTAATTGTGTTCTTTGATCTTAGGATTGGCAAATTCTGGAATAGATATAGGACTTCTGGTAAAATATTCATTTTGGTTATGGCTATTCTTCCCAGAAGGGATAGTTGTAATTTCTCCCAGCTCTTCATCTTGTCCTTAATTTCCTTCCAGCAGCACTAACATGGGTGAGGGATTGGGCAACCCTAAGAAAGAGAAAGATACTCGCACTGGAAGGAGAGGGACTACGTAGGGGGTGGCATGGTTACTTATGGAAAGAGAAGGGAAAAGTGGAAAAAAATTCAACAACCACTGTGTAAGATCAGCATTACTGAAAACATGGACTAAATATAAAAACAGGTTCTATCTAAAAACACCAATGTGGTTCTCCCCAAATGAGGCAGAACAGAAAAGAGAAATCCCTTATGCAAGATGGCTAAGATATGACTCATTGTTAAAAATCAACAAACAGGAAATAAGCCTGAAAACCTTGGAGGAAATCCACATGACTGACCCAAAAATAACCTGGTTCCAATTTTGGCAGATCAACGAAAACTTCAAAATAGATAGAAAAGGGGGATTCGAGACGAAGGAGACTTTCTGGGATAAGATTTTAAAAACAGAAAAGAAATTAATTGGAAAAATATACCAACAGCTACTACTATGGACGACAGAGGAAGAACAAATAAAGGATGTAATGATAAAATGGGCAAGAATGGTGGGCCACTCTATTGACCTCGCGCAGTGGGAGGAAATATGGTCTAAGAAGCTTAAGTACGCTTATGCAAGCGAGATCAAGGAGAACTGGATAAAAATGTTCTTTTTGTGGTATTTAACGCCCGAAAAATTGTCCAAATACAATAAAGGAAAGACTAGTGAGAAATGTTGGAAGTGTGGGAAATCCACAGGAACGTTTTTCCACTTATGGTGGGAATGCAAAATTGTAAAAAAAAAATTGGTGGGGGATATATAACAAATTGAAGGAAATTCTCAATGTAAGATTTGAATTTAGACCGGAATACTTCTTGTTGGGGATGGTGGATTTCGAAATTACCAATAATGACGATAAAGTTTTCTTTTATTTAACCACTGCGGCAAGAATATGTATTGCCCGACAGTGGAAAGGGAAAGAAATTATTTCATTTAATGATTGGATGATAAAATCTCTAGATATAATGAACATGGATTTACTAACGCAAAGTTTAGCTCAAAATAGAAAACTCTCAAGCCACACTAATTGGGAGAAATTTATTGGATTTATAAGAAGGAACAAGTATAAATATTTATGATAATATAATTTAAGGGACTAGAGAAAGTGGCTATACACATATACAATATCGGATTACAGAATAGTTAGATACGAACCCTCGGGCCAAAAGAACCCCAGAGAGAGGGGGAACATAACCCAGTAAAGGACAATTAATAGCTATCACATCGGGATTAGGAAGTCAAGAATGTTCTATGGGGGGGAGTGAAAGCTGTTTCGTCTATGTTAGTGGTATGTAAGTGTTTTGGTATGGGGAGGTGGAGGGTCTGAATGTTTATATTGTATGTCTTCTTTTTATGCTCAATAAAAATCATATAAAAAAAGAAGGTGATTTCAGCCAAGGAAGGTTTTATTATCTGCAGATAAGATCCTAGCTTGTGATACATTCACAAAGAAGCTAGAATAGCAAATATAGAAATACAGCCTTTTTATACACAATAATTTCTAATTTCCCACTGCAGCAGCATCAGCTGTAGCAAAGCCCATTGGACAAGTCTCCCAATTCTGACCAATCACAGAAAGGGAGCTTTGCTGAGCAGTCGGCTTGTGAAGAGACAAAAGGCATTGAGTGGCGGTGAATGGATTTCCCTTTATTCAACAGGAAAAATAATTAAAATGATTGAGGGCACTTAGCCCTACCCAGGAAAAGTTTATTGTATGCAGGATGGTCATGGCAAAGCCCCACCAGGGGCCAACCCAGTGGCAATAGCCCTAGATCATGGAAGCCCAGAACAGGACATATTGGCACAATCATGCAAATGGAAGAGGAGATGGGTTTAGAAAAAGACAATCAGGTTTCTTTCTGTGGCGAGAGAACCCGCACACAAAGGCGTAAAGAGTAGCTACTTCCCCCGAGGCAGGCAGGAAAAGGCAAAAGGGCCATCTACTCCTGTCCGTTGGGCTATTGTGTTCCATATGTTGAGATAATGTCCATAATATGGGTGAGGCCGGGAATTGATTGAGGAAATCCCCAGCTTGGAGACTCTACTCGCAGGCTGTATGATCATATGGGATGGAGGACTTCCTTTTCGGGTCAGGAAAACAGTTTCCCATCTAGGGAAAGGAACAGGAAATCTTAGAAGCACAAAATGTTTTAGTAACATCACATAGGAACACATAGGAACAGGCACATAAGAGACATAATTTTCCCAAGTACATACAGATATCCATGCCAGGCTTCCTTGTATGTAGATCGACGCGTAAGGAAGGGAAAATACATAGAAATAATACAATTCCAAACGGGAGAAGGGAAGCATGCAGAATGGGCTGGCAAACTGGCTGGGATTTCTGGAGTTGCAGGCCAAGAAACCACTGCTCTGTGACATTTCTGCTTTAGAGTGGTGGTCCCTGTATTGAGGTCAAGCCCTGAGCCATCATCTGCAGTCTTTGAGAAGTTTCCGGGGGGAGAGAGAGAGATAGAAAAAAATAAGCAATCCAATTGCGACAAATTTCATGCTGGTCCCTGGGATATTGGATAAGAATAATCACTGGTCCCTTACGTCAGCCCAAGAAGAATTGCTCGGGGATTCATTTATCCATTTTTGGCAATCCATGTTATCCATAGAAATTTCTCCAGCACTACATTTCAAACAGATTGATTAGCTTCTTCTCACTTCCTTCACTTTATTGTCCATATCTCTATTTATATAAAATATTAATCCTTTAAAGATTAGTATACAAGCCTACTGATTCTCCTAGTCCTCGATAGCCAAGAAACTATGAACATAAGCTTTCACTACATATTCTGCTGGCTGTCCACCAAGTGTCTTCAGCCCTCTTTGCTTTAGAGCAGGTCATTAGAGAGACTCGCAAACGAAGATGTCCTCTTAGATGTATCAGAAGTAATTTACCTTCTGTTTGGCATTTCACCATCCTGAATAATTTACTTTCATTTTGCAAACTTGGCACTCATACTATCTACTCTTGCCTGCGGACTGTTTATGAACATTTAATGCCATTAGTTTCAGTTCTTGAGAGATTCTGTTGTTGTTCTCTCAATACTGCACCACTTCATCCCTCTCCTTTACTTTGTCGCCTTAGGCGTTTTTGTGCTTTGTTTTTAAACCAAGAGCTCATCAGTAAGAGGATCTGTCCTCTTATCTTGTGATTGCTAGCATTATAATCTCAAGAAAACAGCATGCATCTGAATGCTTGTTGACACTTTCAGAAAGAATTGAAAGATGGACAACACACAAAAAAGCAGCAAGACACTGGTTCTTTCCCAGCATTTAAAGTTTTGTGTACTTTAAGTAAAAGCTTTGTCATTGTTACTGTAAATCACTTCAGATGAAGCGAAATGCTCTCCGGATTGAGTATCCCTTATCTGAAATGCCTGAGACCAGAAGTGTTTTGAATTTCATGTTTCTTCAGATTATTGAATCTTTGTCTTTCCATACCATACATAATGAGATATATGGGGGTAAGACCCAAGTCTAAATGAGAAATTCATGAATGTTTAGTGTACACCTTATTATTGATGGGGGCAGAGGCAAATTGCAAATCCTCAAGCCTTAAGAGAATGACCGCATCAGAAAAAGGGGAAAAAAGGAATTTAAAAGGCCTGTGGATACGGAGATCCGCGGAAAAAGAGGGCAGCTAGTCTGCCCAGAAATGAGGATTTGCAGCCTGGAGAGCAAACGCCAAATTCAAGTCAGTGATTTCAGCCAAAAAGAAATTCTCCAGACCAAGGTGAGAGCGAAGTCACAGAGATTTATTATCAAAGGCGCCTAAGGATACAAGCGGGAACGATGAAAACGTTCCAAATCAGCAAGCATACATCAATGATAAAATCCAGGGTTTTTATATAATTTTTAACTTACATTTCCCTCCCCACATTTCAAATTTCCCGCCCCGCGCCGCATTCGATTGGCTGTCAAGAAACAGCTGAGAGCGGGGGGAGAGGAGAGGCGAGCCTCCTTCTCGGCCAATTAGCATGCAGCAGCTGCCTGGAGCCCAAATGACAGCCAGCCAATCAGAGAGGCTTTCTTACCTCTTCTGCAAATGTATGGTGGTCCATTCACGGCAAGGGGGCTGGCTGTCCACGTGGGCTTGGAAGGGAAATGTCCTTCTAATTACTGGTGACAAAAGTGTGAATAAAGGAACAATAAGGTGGCAGGAGCCTTTGACTATGTAAATATTGTCCAGAAAGAACAGACCAGCTCAGGATGGATTAAAAGTTCACAAGTCCAAAGGGAGGAAGTTGCCTGGGGTTCCTGAGGTGATTCCCCGCTGTGACGGTCTGGCCATGTGGATCTGAATAGATACAATGAAAGTCTGTACCCGCGCCATTCTAGAGATAAGAAAATATGAAGTCCCGTTTATTCAATATGATGAGGGGGCTTCCAATGAAGCATTGTGCATTACACAAGTTAAAGCGGGTCTGAATCGCCTATGTTTCCTCGACGTAAAGTCCAAGCACACAATGAGGGGCACAATTGCCCTAGGTGGGCGGCTCCTCTTTATGCTGGTTTTATTGCAGGAAAGTCCAAGATCTTGAATTTCCATTTTCTCAAGACAAGCAGTTTGGGTCCTTAAATGGTTTCTTATCTTCAGTTGGCGCAAGTGGGTGGCAATGAATATGCAGCTTCATTTTCCATAGGCTTCACATTTCAAAAAAATATATAAGAACATTGTTTAGTGAGGGATATGGCAAGGAAAAGGAAGAGGGAGGAACGCAGATAGGGAGTTTGTGGATACGGGGGGTTTGCAAACTTAGCCAGTTTTCAGCTCCCCTGGTTGCTTTGTGAGGCCGGTTCCGGGGCAAGGATCTCTAGTTTTGCCCCCTGACCAAACCTGAGGGGGTACATTGTCTTGGGGAGCCCTCTAGGGGGGACCCATTGGCACGTGGGCATCTGTCAGATCCTCAGCCGGCTTCGGGGAGCTTCATGAGGTTTTCTGGGGACGTGAGAATCTCCGAAGTTGGCAAGCATGAGAATTCTAATGCAAGTCAATGGGAAAAGGAAAAGTTATGCAGAAAAATATATTCTCCTTTGTTGATCGGGCCAAATGGATCTCATTTTGACAGTGAGTGCCTTCTCTTTCAAATGGAACCACTCCCGAGTTTCTGGGACCTTGTGTTCTCCGTCGTGGTCCCGCTGAAGATTTTGGGGTGAGCCAGACTCCAGGAGATATAGAAAAATGTTAATTTTTAATAAACCACACAGAGGATTAAGTCAGAAGGTGGGGAATATGGGTCAGGGGATGTAAGTTGAAAGGAAAGACACACAACAAAAGGAAAAGATATAGCACATGCAAAATCCAATCAAAGTTATATTTTATTGTTACAATGGGGAAATCGGGAAAGGAATGCTTGGCAGTCTATAGAGATTAGCTGGATGTGGATAGCATCTCCGGATCAAGCCTCGAGGTGTCAGGAAAAAAAGGATACAGACATACAAAGGTAACATTCCACAGGCCAGAGATCTAGGGTCAAGAGAGCAGAGAAAGGTCAGTGTATAGACAACATTTATTTCATTAGTTGAGTCAAATCATTATATTTCTGGTTCTGCCATTTCTGGCCCTTGGTGTACCACATCATCATCATCATCATGATTAGTAGTAGTATAATTATAATAATATATATTATTAATAAAATTATTACATATAATTAATATTATAACAATATATAATTATTATAATTATTATATTAATTATATTATATATAATTAATATATACTATAATTATATATAACTAGCTTGGGGACCTGGCGGTGCCTGGGTGATTTGAGAAGTGCAGCAGGATGTAGAGTGGGTCATGGGGGTTCTGTGTGCAAAGTTTGGTTTTGATCCATCATTATTGGGAGTTGCAGTGGTATCATGAAATTACTGAAGGTAATGCAAGTCCCATCATCTGTGGTCCACCCTCCCCCAAAGTGTAGTAGGGTGTAGATTGGGTCATGGGGGCTCTGTGTGCTAAGTTTGGTCTGTATCGGTGAATGCATGAGGGTTGCATTGTTTTAGGAAGTGAGTGAAGGTATTTCAAGTCCCATCATCCATGGTCCGTCTCACACAAACCTGCACCAGGATGTAGAGTGGGTCATGAGGGCTCTGTGTGCCAGGTTTGGTGTTGATCAGTCATTGGATTAGGTTTGTAGCAGTCTTGGAAAGTGAGGGAAGGTACTGCAAGTCCCATCATCCATGTTCTGCCCCCCTCCAAACTTCAGTAGGATGTAGAGTGAGTCACTGGGGCTCTGTGTGCCAAGTGTGGTCTTTATCGGTGTTTGGTGGGGGCTGCAGTGGACTGTGGGAACAGAGGGGTGTGAAAGTACTACAAATCCCATCATCCCTTGTCAGTCCTCCCCCAAACCTCACCAGGACGTGAAGGCAGTCATGGGGGTTATGTGTGCCAAGTTTGGTCTCGATCAGTAATTGGATGAGGGTAGCAGCGGACTTGGGAAGTGAGTAGAGGTACTTCAAGTCCCATCATCCATGGTCCACCCTCCTCCAATCTGCACCAGGATATAGAGTGGGTCATGAGGGCTGTGTGTGCCAAGTATGGTGTGTATTGGTCCTTTTTGTTGGGCTCAGTGGTCTGTGGGAACCAAAGTGTTTGAAAGTACTACAAATCCCATAATCTGTGGGTCATGTCCCCCGAACCCCACCAGGACATAAAGGGGGTTAGGGGGGTTATGTGTACCAAGTTTGGTGCAGGTCCATCACCCGCGCTGGTTGCTGTGGCCTGTGAAAGTGGCTTCCAATCAGAACACTGCCACATATCCGCCCTTCCGCCCTCCGCACACATACAAACATTCCGCTTTATTGAGGTATACAGATATACAGATTAATATATTATTATTTACTGGCACAGGCTTGTAAAGGTGGTCCCAGTGGTGCTTGGCACACTGGGTGCAATGCCTAAAGACCTTGGCCTGGACCTAAACAGGCCAAGGTCACCTGTCAGCTGCAAAAGGCCACCCTATTCGGATCTGCACACATTATTCGCTCATACATCACACAGTCGTAGAGACTTGGGAAGTGCCCGACATATGATCCAATACAACAGCTGGAATAGTGATCTTGTTTGCTGTGTACTAATCTTGTTGTTTTCAAATAACAACAACAACAACAATACTTTATTTATACCCCGCCCTGTTTCCCCGTGGGCTATTTCCAACAAAAGTATCAAAATGGCAAACATTTAATGCCAAACACAGGCAGTAATAAATCAAATCAAAACAGTGGATAAAACAATCTCAAAATAAATGTATAAAACTAAACAAAAAATAATGCATAATTGAACTTGTATAAACATAACCCATGACACACAATTTCCATAGGTTGAAATAGGAGTCCAATATATAGACGAGGAGATTAGATAGATAGATAGATAGATGATAGATAGATATAGGTGTACTAGTCTTCCTCCTCTCCATGTGCTAAGGTGCATAAATTAGATTTCAAAAGCTTTTTAAAGGAGAGGAGGGTAGCGGCCATTTTTATTTCTTTAGGGAAGGAGTTCCAGAGAAGGGAGGTGACCACGGAAAAGGCCCGCTCTCACTTCCCCACCAACTGCGCTTGAGATAGGGTGGGACCGAGAGCAGGTCCTCCTCCACAGACTGCAGTGCTTGTGCTTGTTTGTACACGGACATGCGATTTTTTGAATAGCCTGGGCCCGAACTGTTTATGACATTATCAGTAATAACCATCACTTTGTATTTAGCCCAGAAGCAGATGGGCAGCCAGTGAAACTGTTGCAACATGGGAATGGGTCTCTCCCTGTACGACGCTCCAGTTAGTAACCTGGCTGCCGATCTTTGGACCATTTGCAGCTTCCGAACTATCTTTAAAGGCACATGCACATAGCCTTAAGACAATCGATACAACATTTAAAATATGTTTGTGCACAAACCATCACAAAGCAAATATGTCACTATCTCAATCGCCCAAGTGGATATTTTTGGATTTTTTTTAGTATTTTGGATTTCCGAATTTCAAATAAGGGCGTGCTTAACCTGTAAAAAATACAAAAGGTTGTTGGAATGCTAAACCATTCTTAGTCTTTTCATAAATAGCTCTGAAATAACTTGTGGGGCAATATGATCTGCTGATCATGTCTAACTGCAGTTGACCATTTCTGCTATTTTTCACGAAACTCCATATCTGCTATATGACATTTTAATATGCATTTTCCATTTAAACGCTTTCATTTTATTCTCCAGATGCCTATTGGTCACCTCCGATCACGTATTCCATATTCTCCCCAGTGCTTTCGCCTAGATAGCGCAAATAGAATAGCTCAAGCTTAAATTGGATAGAAATTACCTGAACATTACATTACTTTATAACCTCTAGCAACCCAAATATAGTTGCTCCGATTATTCCACACAAACATAAAAAATACCTTAAATGGACAAGTGACTGGGAAGAGGGTGGCTCTTTAAACATTCAGGATAGTAAAGGAAATGAAATTTTGGTTGTTACTGCCTTTTGAATCAGATAAATGAAAATAAATGCCTGCTATAAAGTGAGCGATGATTGAGGTTTCCAGGATACCTGTATTTACTGTCTTAGAGAGCTGGACTAGTAGAGCAATTATGTAGTCTTTCTATTTCTCCCCCATTCTCTTTCCTTCCTTCCCTTGTTTTTCTTACGATTTGTATACTTTTTTATTTTTCTAAATAAGCCATTCAAGAGATAGATGGGAAAATAATAATCACAGAGTTGTAAAGGAGAAAAAATGTGAATCTTCTCTTACACTTTCATTATCATAAAAACAAGATAATGAATTTTAAAACAAAAGATTATTTAGTGTAGCTGGCCCAGGCATATATCTATCTATGCCATCCCAGAGAGTAGGGAAAGAAGGAAACAATCCCTAAAACATACTTTGTGAAGATTGGATAGTCTCATTGAGCGTATAATGCAGATTGGTTATTGCAGTGAAAAAAGTATTGCACAGACTCATGTATGATTCTAGAAACTTTAGTTCAAGACACCAGTGCAAAAAAAAAACAAACCAAAAACCTGGATTGACTTATCCATGAGTTAATGTACATATTGTCCCTTAACTGTTCCTCAAAAAAGGAACTGCTCTCTTCTCAGAGTAGATATGAGTCCCGGAGAAACTAAAAAGTAACACCAACCCCTCTACTCTCTCCCTCATAGTGCCGCCTCTGTCCTTTCAGAATGCCTGGGTAGGGAAATTATGGTAGACAGTGGTGGTTGCCCACTAAAGTGGCAGAGGTGCTTTTCCTCTCTGAGGAATGAGGCTCATCCTAATAATAATAATAATAATAATAAATATTATTATTATTATTTATTTGTATCCCGCCCTCATCTCCCCAAAGGGAATTCGGGGGAAGCTAACATAAAGCCAAGCCCAAAATTACAGTACAGCAAATTAAATTACAAAGAAGCAAAAATATCATCAAAAAATACATGAAATAACAAAATAAAATAAACAGTTACTAAATAACATTTTTATTTAAATTATTTATAACCCGCCCTTCTCTATCCCCGAAGGGGGACTCAGGGCAGCTAACAAAAGGCAGCGATTTGATGCCACATATACAGTCAATAAAACAACAATTACATCATAAATAATACATTAAACAGATTAAAAACCAATTGGATACAATAGTTAAAAAATACACATAGTTCGAGCTCTGTAATCCCAAGTTTGTCCGAAGCCAGTCCATAGTCCGTTTTCATAACACTGTCACCATTTTGTTGTCCGCCTGCTGCCCAATATCTAACATGATAGAGAAATAGGACACAATGGGCAGGCCAAAAGCACAGGATAAAATTGATTAAACCCTGGATGAGAATGTGTTTTTGAGGGCGGAGCTCATAAGGGGTGAACAGTGGGCAAAGTTAGACCTTCATTGAGGGCGGGGGGGAGTGCATCATGAGGACGAAACTGTAGATGAAGCAGACAAAACATGGAATATATGTTCACTCGCCAAAGGCACATCGGAAGAGCCTAACACTGTGCTATATCAAAATCCCTCATGTTGGTCCTAAAACCGGCCATCAACTGATACATAAAATTGACTTACACATGAGTATATATTATTTATTATTTCAAACATTTGTATCCCATCCTTCCCAACCTCCCCTCCAGGGGGGGGGGGGCGCTCAGGGCAGCTTGCAAACAGCGACAATTAGGTGCCAACACATACAAACAAAGCAATATAACACAAATTAAACATCAGTTAAAACATTACATTATAAAACATTATTTAAAACATTATTAACAATATATCCACCACTTCTCCATGGTGGCCCCTCGGCTGTGGAACTCTCTCCCCAATGATGTTTTAGTGGACCGCAGTGGACTGATTTGGATTATGCTTTGGGGGGGTTGCATCTGATGACTGCCTGCTGTACGCCGTCCTGAGACCCTCTTCGGAGGTGAGAAGGACAGGATAGAAATACCCATAATAAATAAGTAAGTAAATAAATAAATATGGTAGACTTGGAGGGCTAAAATAGATCAGAGGTGCTGGATCCCTGGATAGAAATGTTCTATGGTGCAATTTTTTGTTACAGGAACCCATTTGCTATTTTTTTGTCTTTTTCTGTTGTTTGTTACAATTAGAAGAAAATTGTGGAAGTTTTTGATTAGCTCCATCGTATTACATACATTTTAGAAGCTCAGTATTTTCATATTTCCAATCGATGCCACTTTCATAGAATCATATAATCATAGAGTTGGAAGAGACCTCGTGGGCCAAGAAGTAGGAAAATCGCATTCAAAGTACATCCGACAGATGGCCATCCAGCTTCTGTTTGAAAGCCTCCAAAGACGGAGCCTCCACCCCACTCTAGGGCAGAGAGTTCCACTGCTGAACAGGTTTTTTAGCCAGGAAGTTCTCCCTAATGTTTAGGCAGAATCTCCTTTCCTATAGTTTGAAGGCATTGTTCTGCGCCTTAGACTCCAGGGCAGCAGTAAACAAACTTGCTCCCTCCTCCCTATGACTTCCCCTCACATGGTCCTCATCATGTCTCCCCTCAGCCTTCTCATCTGCAGGCTAAACATGCCCAGATCTTTCAGTTGCTCTTCATAGGGCTTGTTCTCCAGACCCTTAATCATTTTAGTCACTGTCCATTCCAGCTTATCAACATCTCCCTTCAATTGTGGTGTCCCGAATTGGACATATTATTCCAGGTGTGGTCTGACCAAGGCAGAATAAAGTGGTAGCATGACTTCCCTGGATCTAGAAACTGTAGTCCTATTTATGCAGGCCAAAATCCCATTGGCTTTTTAAGCTGCTGCATGACATTTTGTCTCATGTTTAACTTGTTGTCCATAAGGACTCTAAGATCTTTTTTACACATCTTTCTGTCAAGCCAAGCATCTCCCATTCTGTATCTTTGCATTTCATTTTTTCTGCCTAAGTGGTGTATCTTGCATTTGTCCACGTTGAACTTCATTTTGCTAGTTCTGGTTCATCTCTCTAATCTAGTTAAGACCGTTTTGAATTCTGTTCCTGTCTTCTATTTTTCAGTGAGTAAGGGTGCATATTTTTATTTTTATTTATAATTTATTTATAAATTCGATTTGGTAGACCGCTCTCTCTGGAGCCCAGAGCGGTTTACAGCATAAAATCAATAAAACATCAATAAACAGAT
Organism: Anolis apletophallus; assembly: GCA_030556195.1. Classification (NCBI taxonomy): domain Eukaryota; kingdom Metazoa; phylum Chordata; class Lepidosauria; order Squamata; family Anolidae; genus Anolis; species Anolis apletophallus. The sequence goes on from JARBWK010000004.1 coordinate 172,841,768, forward strand.
AAAAGACGTATACCCAAAAGCCCCCTCCCCACAAATGATCCCGGCAAGCAATAATACGCAGAGGCAATACATGGCAGGACGGTATGTTGGCAGCTGGCAACTAAGGAGGCATCAGTTGGGACCAAATGCCTGCCTATATAGCCAAGTCTTCACAGACTTGCGGAAGGCCAACAAACCCCGTAGTGCTCGTATCTCCTCCGGCAGAGAATTCCAGAGGGTCGGAGCGGCCACTGTAAATGCTCTCTGCCGGGTGCTCGACAGCCTACAGATCTTAATACTAGGGACCTCTAGTAGATTAAGCCCCTCTGAGCGCAGTGATCTTCTGGGTTTGTATGGGGTAAGACGCTCCCTCAAGTACACTGGCCCCAAACCATATAAGGCCTTGAAAGTTAAAACTAACACCTTGAAGGAGACCCGAATTCGATGGGAAGCCAGTGCAGTGCACGCAGGAGTGGGGTCACATGCGCAGATCTTGGGGCTCCCGACAGGCAGGCGCTGCTGCGTTCTGCACCAGCTTAAGTTTCGGATCACCCGACAAGGGTAGGCCAATGTACAGCGCATTACAGTAATCAAGCCTCGAGATGACCGTGGCTTGGATCACCGTGGCCAGGTCGCAGCGGGAGAGGTAAGGAGCCAGACGTTTCGCCTGCCGCAGATGGTAGAACGCTGTCTTGCAAGCGCAGGCAATCTGCGCTTCCATCGACAGTTGGGTGTCTAGCTGGACCCCAAGGCTCTTAACTAGGGGCTGTGGGCGAAGTGCCACACCATCAAACGTCGGCAACTGGGTCTCTAGCCCCTCCGGGCGGCCCAGCCACAAGATCTCCGTCTTCGCCGGGTTCACCTTCAACTTACTGGCTCGCAGCCATCCAGTTACGGCTTCTAGGCAGAGATGGAAATTATCGGGTACAGATTCCACCCCAGGGTCCATCCTCAGAATGAGCTGGGTGTCATCAGCGTACTGGTGACATTCCAGCCCAAAAACTCCGTACCAATTGGGCGAGTGGTCGCATGTAGATGTTAAATAACAGCGGGGAGAGAATGGCCCCCCCTGAGGAACTCCACAATGTGTGGGAGCCTCGGAGACCACCCCTCCCCACTTCACTCGCTGCAGGCGGTTTTGGAGGAAGGAGGACAGCCAGTTGAGGGCTGTCCCCTCACCCCCGCCACCGCGAGGCGGTGTGTCAAAAGTTGGTAATCGACAGTATCAAACGCTGCCGTGAGGTCCAATAACACGAGCAGCGCCGATCCGCCTCGATCCAAGTGGCAACGGAGTAGGTCTGTGATGGAGACCAGGACGGTCTCTGTCCCATGGCATTTTGAGTCCCCTTCGGGGGAAATAAAGTGGGGTATAAATAAATATATTAATAATATTTGAAATCTTTGAAATCATAAGAGAAACAATTAAAAGTTACAAGGAGCATAAGACCACAGTCCAAAATGCCAGCTCCATTAATCTGCACTGTCTCTTTCTGAAACACAGTGAAACTTGATTTATGTTTCATGGTAGCACAACGCTGTGCTTTTCATTGCTTACTTTTCACAACATTGCTAGTGGCAAGGAGATGCACAGCATGATGAGATCAGAAATGAGGCCATTAGCAAGTAATTCAAGAACTTTGAAGTAATATGTTAGTGTGTTCATATTACCTGTAACATGGTATTCTTTAGGAAAAGCTTAGCAATGATCTTTGTTAACAGTGTAGTAACTGATAGTGTTGTTGCTTATTCCATGAAACAAATAATGGCTGTAATCCAACATTGCCCCCAAATTGTATAAATATCCACAAGCGGAGATATATTATGCCTGCACTACTGAAGTGCAGAATATCAACACAAAGCAATGGCAGGGTACCATAGTACAATGTGCAGCATACAACCACAATGTGCAGTAGAAAACCACAATCTATAAGGCATAGTGTGCAACAATGAAACATTGGTGATGAGCACAATTCCACTTCTGCCACTGTAGGCAGAAAATATTTGTTGTACTATAGCATTCCAAATAACATTCCAAACTTCTATAGTACAACTTAGTTATGTGTATGTTACTGATTTCCAGCCAATGTTTGTTCTTTTTCCTTATTGTATTTAGGACTAAAATATTCATTGGGTGCATTTTGAGACCTTTCTCCTACACTTAGGAGGCAGAAACGGTATTTAAAGTGGATCCATACTCTAGTCTATTTTCTTACTGTTGGGATCAAGACTTCTTAGACCCTTTTGGTCTGAGAAATTTTTACATGCTCCTGGATATATAGGTATAGAAAACAAAATGAAAAAACACTGATAACAAACCAGCATTTGCAAGCCTTGCTAAACAAACTGAATTACCTTTTTTATGAAATACATCTGAAGCACTTTCTGCAGAGTCCGCAGTAAACATTGCACAACAGATTCATGTAAATGTCTAAAACAGCCACTAGATGATGTTCAGAAAACCCTTACTGTTGTCAATTTTTGGGGATCTCAATATTGAGTTAAGACGACCTTATTTAGGGTTGAGACTTTTTTCCTCAAAAAAGAATCAAGCAGATAAGTATAAATCGGAGGTTGAGACTCGTTCAAAATGCAGCGGCCAGACTCATTTCCGGGGCATCGGCTAGGAACCATATCTCACCAATCTTAAAAGATCTTCATTGGCTGCCCACAGAGTTCAGAGTGATCTATAAACTCATGGTGCTAACCTTCAAAGCACGGCAAAGAATCGGACCAGCCTATTTGGGCGATCGGCTGACAGACCAACGCAGCGAAAGACCAGCGCGTGCAATAAATGGTGACCGTATAGCTATCCCAGGGGAGAGAGGCCCGGCTGACAGAGACCCGACGGAGAGCCTTCTCTGTGGTGGCCCCTGTGATCTGGAACACGCTTCCGCCTGCTCTCAGGGCCATATCGGCCCCAGCCAGATTCCTGTCTGACCTGAAAACTTGGCTTTTCTGCCAGGCGTTTGGGGATTGACTGGACGGTCTGGAGGCTGGGCCTTTATGGTTCTCTGTACCTGTGTTTTTAATTGATGTACCTGTTTGTTAAATGATGTAAGTCGCCCGGAGCACCAGCGGTGGAGGGCGACTCACAAGAAATAAAGTTATTATTATTATTATTATTATTATTATTAATTTCTATCAACTCTTTTTTAAAGAAAAAAAATCATCTAGAAAGTAAGTAAATGGCCTAACATTAGGAAAAGGGCTCTGATTTTCTAATACATTATATAACAACGTTATTTAAAAAATGATTTATCAAGCTCATAAATGTATCACATATTACGGATGAGCATCAGGACTTGACAAAGGGTTTCTCTTTTCATTGGAATCCATCTGATCAACATCTCTCTAAGAATTTACCCAGTAGCCTTTGCTGGGAATTTCCCTCCTGTCCTCTTCTTTACAGCTTGTTCGTGTAGTGAAATTAGTTGTCTGACTTTGTTCAGATAGCAAATGGACTGACAGCTGTCTGACATGCATGCTGAAAGAGAAAAGCTCTCAGATATGAATATAGTAGTGCCCACCCCCTCCACTCCAATAGCTTACTCAGAGATGGAGAGAATATAAATTACGGCTGCTATGTTCTGCCAACGTGCATGTGCAGTTTGATGGAAGTGAAATGTTTAATCCAGTTACAGCTCATTGACTTGCACATTGATGCTTAGAAAAAGAAAAATAGATCCAGACCTTTATACTCGGTTCCAATATTGAGTAGTTTTGGAATGAGGTCTCTTAAGTGGAAGGTTGTTCATGCCTATCCAGGCAGGCATCTAGTTTGAAATGACCTTTTTTTTTGGTTTTGTTTTTTTGTGAGTTTTGTTTTGTTTTAAAAAGTGGGGAATTCCTTGCCTTTAGATTTTTCTCTCTTATACACAATTTCTTGCCCCAAGGGTGCATGCTTTTAAAATCAAAGAAAGCTTTGGGTTGTAATGTATAGCCTTCTGTCTGAACACCAGAACTCTGTTATTTTAAAGGAACTATATATCTCATAGAAACAGATAGACATATCAATTTTTATTAAAAACAATAATTCTCATAGTGCAAACTAAGCATGTGCAAGCGCCTATATTTATGTTAGTGGAAAAGACATCTTAAGGAATTTGCTTTAAGGTAGTCTTTATTGTGATTCAGCCAGAGGCTGAAGATTAGGGGATTGTTCAACCAGAGGTTGATGGACTTTCCAGTGTGGGGAAAGAGGGGATTTTAGATCACGATTCTGTCTGGGAGAATGGGTCTGTATCTGGGGAGAGAGAAAAGGCTTCAGAGCAGAGATGGAGGTGATGTAGCATCAGAAGATAGGGAGAACCTTTCCCCTAGTCTTTCCTTGGGAATGGAAAATAAGGAGCTGGAAGGGAGAATTTTCCCCCCTGAGAAAACACCTGAGGTGAATAGGAGTTTGAGGCTTGATCTCCGTGAGGCGGGAGCCAGATTACAGAGGTCACAGAGACTCAGTGAGAAATCCTTGAAACAACAGGACAGATGTCAAAGACACGATTTCATGGCTTTGTGGTGCTTAAATTAAAGAGTTGTTTATTCATAAATGATCTGGATGAAGAAGTAAATTGTGAGGTAGCAAAGTTTGCAGATGACACTAAACTGTTCAGGGTAGTTAAAAATGAAACTGATTGTAAAGAGCTCCAGAAAGATCTCTCGAAATTGAGTGAATGGGCAACAAAGTGGCAAATGCATTTTAACCTAAACAAGTGTAAAGGCATGCACATCGGGGCAAATAACCCCAAATACACTTATCAACTGATGGGATCAAAGCTTTCTGAGACAAACCAGGAAAGGGATCTTGGGGTTTTGGTGGACAGCTCAATGAAGATGTCAACCCAGTGCGCTGCAGCAGCGAAAAAAAGCAAATTCTATGCTTGGCATGATCAGGAAGGGAATCGAAAATAGGTCGGCAAATGTTGTATTGCCTCTCTACAAATCTATGGTGAGGCCACATCTGGAGTACTGTGTACAATTCTGGTCACCGCACCTTAAGAAGGATATAACGGAACTGGAAAAGGTACAAAGAAGGGCGACAAAAATGATCCAAGGGATGGAGCAGCTCCTTATGAAATCAGGTTGCAACGCCTTGGTCTTTTCAGCCTTGAAAGACGGCGTTTAAGAGGTGACTTGATCGAAGTGTATAAAATCATGCATGGGATAGAAAAGGTGAATAAAGAAAAAATATTTTCTCTGTCACACAACACTAGGACTAGAGGGCACTCCCTAAAGCTCCAAGGTAGGAAAGTTAGGACTAATAAAGGGAAATATTTCTTCACCCAGAGGGTCATTGGGTTATGGAACTCACTTCCAGAGGAGGTTGTGACAGCTGTCAGCCTGGACAGCTACAAGGCAGGATTAGACAGATTCATGGATACCAAGGGAATCAGTAGTTACTGAAATGGACATCCAAGTGCCACCTCTGTGTTGATGGAGGCAGGCAGGATTTTTCCCGGGTACTGGTTGTGGGGGTGGGTCGGAGCAGGTGAGGGTTTTGCCCTCCTTTCTGCTAGAGATCCCTGTGTACAACTAGTGGGCCACTGTGTGACACAGAATGCTGGACTAGATGGGCTGAGGCCCGATTCAGCATGGCTCTTCTTATGTTCTTATGTTCTTATGTACTAAAAGGATTAGAGAAGGCAACACGGTGTTAATATGTACACCTTGGTCTTGTTCCACGTTCAAGTCTATGTATACGTTCCTTGGGAAAGTTTTGTACTCATTTTCATGGATTCATGGTCTGAAGGATGTTCCTGTGTTTCTGGTCATGGATTTATGCTTATGTTTTGATTCCTGATTTTCCACGCACCTTGTTACTGTTGAACAGAACTCAGATGAACTCTGATGTATGGACTATTGCCTTTTACTAGCCTTTTTCCTATTGCTTTTTGTGACATTGCTTTTTGGGCCAAACCCTAAACAGCCCCGGTCCAATTTACCTGTCCAAACGCATCTCCCCCTATGAACCATCGTGGAGATTAAGATCCTCCGAGGAGTCCCCCGAGGAGTCTCCGATCCGCTATTGTCACAGGCGCAATTAGTGGGGATGAGAGAGAGGGCCTTCTCGGTGATTGCCCCCCGGCTGTGGAACTCCCTTCTTGGTGAAATCAGATTGCCCCCCTCCCTCCTGTCCTTCAGAAGGATGGTGAAATCTTGGCTGTAGGACCAAGCTTTCGGGATAGTGCAATAAAGCAGTGATAGGAAACCTTACCAGGCCAATTAGAATCGACGCAGATGATCAAGACGATTTTAAACAGTGTATTTTAATATTGAGACAAATGTTTTAATGTTTATGTATGCATATAATGAATTCATGACCTGGCAATGAAAGTTTGTCGTTTGTATGTTGTGCTCTGCTCTGAGTCTCCTTCGGGGTGAGAAGGGCGGAATATAATTTTTTAAAAGAAATAAATAAATTTTGCCTTTTTGTCTTTTAAAAAATCTTTTCTTTAATAAACTGTTTAATTAGTAATACTGGACCTTTGTGTGGTGCAAAAGTGAATCCAGGCCAAAATTCAACAGTCTTGAACAACCACAAAGATTTTGGGCCAAATCTACTCATTCCCCCCAAAATTGGATGTGACTAGAAAGTAACCTCCAATTTCAAAATAATGATATCTGGAGCCTTTTTAAAAGGTAGATTATATCAAGATAGAACATAAAAATACCAAAACCATTAAATCAGCAGACATTAAAATAATAACTAGATATCATAACAATTTAAAACAGCCTGATGAAAACATGTTTTTGGAGTCAATTTAAAATCTATGAAATAGTGTTTCTTCATATCTTTGGAAGTAAGGGGTCTTAGCTACAAACATAGGGAAACCTCTAAAAGTTTATAGAACCTGCCAAAATGACAAATCTTTTAAGGTTGCTGCTTAGAAATGCATCAAAGTAGTAGGTGAATGTAAACCCAGTGTGCTTCTCCTTAGTTATTATGATTAGCCATTGGGATAAGAACTGGTTTCTAAGGCTTTCCATTAATTTACTTTTGTCACATGTCATGGTTCCAAAAATTCAACTATCTCCAACTGACAGTTGGAAATCTATATATAGCAAAAGTCGGGGGGGGGGGGGGAGGTGGTTGGCAAAATGTGTGTACTTGAAAAATGTGGAAAATAAATTGTGTACCATTTTTAAATGTTCACAAAAAGTGTTTAATCAATGGATCTATACATATGTTTTTCAAATTTGCCAAAAATACATACAAATTGCAGTGTGGGAAAGAGGAAGCTTGAGCAGAACCAGTTTGGAATGAATTTGGCAGTGGAAAAATAAGAACCTTAACAGGATGAAGCTTGAATGTTTCTCCCGCCTCTAATTATGATTGATGACTTCTTGGATTTTATGAGTGGTACAAACTTGTTCCTTTTGAGTTATTTCCTTTCCTGGCACTGGGCAGCCCTATGTAAGCTGAAAACCGATTTAAGGATTTGAATAAGCGTTTATTTTATAACTGTGCCCACATTTATCAAACAAATGTGACCATTCCTTCCTGGCATTACTGAGCAATATTCTACTGGGAGGGTTAAAGTCTTACTAGTTGGGCACCCAATAAAGAATAACTTATCTGTTAGTGCTTGACCGTTAACTGACTGTTTTAAAACAGAACCTCCCTGGGATGACTCTTGTTTTTCCTAGAAATGCAACGGCTATGTAATGTAATAAACATGGTGATTATGGGTCCAAAGAACTTGGAGTGGTCTAACAAACAAATAAGGAATGGGCAGCAACAGCAGAACGATGAATAAAAGCAACCAGAATGATGCAACCAGAATCTCAGAAAACATTATGCTGTAGACCATAATTAAGTGTTGTAAACAAATCTAGTGGCTAATTTTCCATCATGAGATAATTTGAAAGCCATAAAATGCCACATTGAGGACAAAATTACTTAAAAGATTTTTTTGGAAAGGTAGCATTAGGAGACACATCTAGCTATGTGCAATATGTATGCCTCCCAATTCAGGATCCGAGCCTATATTGCACAAAAATGTCATATTTAGGACAATTTGTTTTTCATAACAATCACAAAATTGTGTTGTTGAAGGCTTTCATGGCCAGAATCACTGAGTTGCTGTGAGTTTTTTGGGCCGTGTGGCCACGTTCCAGAAGCACTCTCTCCTGCAGTTTCGCCCAGATCTGTGGCAAGCATCCTCAGAGGTAGTGGGTTTATATATCTGTGGAATAATGTCCAGGTGGGAGAAAGAACAGATGTATAAACCCCACTTGCCTAGTTTCAAAAAGACCTCACAACCTCTGAGGATGCCTGCCATAGATGTGGGTGAAACATCAGGAGAGAATGCTTCTGGAACATGGCCATATAGCCTGGAAAACTCACAGAAACCCAATCATAAAATTCCAAAAGATAGGGGAGGGGGGATCCCGTTCAATTCAGGAGCTTAAAAAGCCAATGCAGTTCTAGGCTGCATCAAAGGAAGTAGGGTGTAATAGTTCCACTCTGTTCTTCAGATGTCATCTGGAAACTGACTCCATTTTTTGCACCACAATTCAAGAACAATATTAACAGGCTGGAAATTGTACACGAGGAGAGTGACCAAAATGGTCAAAGGCCTGGAAACCATACTGTACTTATTGAAATGTACTGCTTTTAAAGTCTTTTTGTTACTTTTAATTATATATTCTAAATTATTAGTTTGTTTTAAGAGTGATGTATCATATGTTTCAATCATGCTGTGCTTAGTTCAATTTGTAAGCCACCTTGGAGAAAGATGATGGTGGCGGTGGCAGTGATGATTTTTCTTATGGTTTGCTGAAACAAGTTCAACTTCTCGTAATTGTTGTGATGCAAGAACCTATCCTATTCTTTGAATGTTATTTCTCCCTGTGGCACCAAATGTTCTGTTAAAGAGTAATGCCCATGGACATATTTGCTTTGTTAATTGAGATATACCTATACTTTCTTTGTACATCTGTATACCTTTATAAAGCGGAATGTTTGTATGTATGTATGTGTGCGGAGGGCGGGAGGGCGGAAGGGCGGATATGTGGCAGCCACTTTCACAAGCCACAGCGACCAGCGTGGGTGATGGACCTGCACCAAACTTGGTACATATAACCCCCCTAACCCCCTTTACGCCCCCCTGGTGCGGTTCGGGGGACATGACCCACGGATTATGGGATTTGTAGTACTTTCAAACACTTTGGTTCCCACAGACCACTGAGGCCACCAAAAAGGACCAATACAGACCACACTTAGCACACACAGCCCCCATGACCCTCTCTACGTCCTAGTGCAGTTTGGAGGAGGGTGGACCATGGATGATGGGACTTGAAGTACCTCTACTCACTTCCCAAGTCCGCTGCAACCCTCATCCAATCACTGATCGAGACCAAACTTGGCATACATAACCCCTATGACTGCCTTCACATCCTGGTGAGGTTTGGGGGAGGACTGACAATGGATGATGGGATTTGTAGTACTTTCACACCACTCTGTTCCCACAGACCACTGTGGCCCCCAACAAACACCGATAAAGACCACACTTGGCACACAGAGCCCCAGTGACCCACTCTACATACTACTGAAGTATGGAGGGGGCCAGAACATGGATGATGGGACTTGCAGTACCTTCCCTCACTTTCCAAGACTGCTACAAACCTAATCCTATGACTGATCAACACGAAACCTGCCACACAGAGCCCTCATGACCCACTCTACATCCTGGTGCAGATTGGAGGAGGGTGGACCATGGATGATGGGACTTGAAGTACCTCTACTCACTTCCCAAGTCCGCTGCGACCCTCATCCAATTACTGATCGAGACCACACTTGGCACACATAACCCCCATGACTTCCTTCACGTCCTGGTGAGGTTCGGGAGAGGACTGACAATGGATGATGGGATTTGTAGTACTTTCACACCCCTCTGTTCCCACAGACAACTGCGGCCCCCAACAAACACCGAAAAAGACCACACTTGGCACACAGAGCCCCAGTGACCCACTCTACATCCTACTGAACTTTGGAGGGGGCCAGAACATGGATGATGGGACTTGCAGTACCTTCCCTCACTTTCCAAGCCTGCTACAAACCTAATCCAATGACTGATCAACACCACACCTGTCACACAGAGCCCTCATGACCCACTCTACATCCTGGTGCTGTTTTGTGTGAGACGGACCACGGATGATGGGACTTGAAGTACCTTCACTCACTTCCTAAAAACAATGCAACCCTCATCCATTCACCAATACAGACCAAACTTAGCACACAAAGCCCCCATTACCCAATCTACATCCTACTACACTTTGGGGGAGGGTGGACCACAGATGATGGGACTTCCACTACCTTCAGTAATTTCATGATACCACTGCAACTTCCAATAATGATGGATCAAGACCAAACTTGCCACACAGAGCCCCCATGACCCACTCTACATCCTGCTGCACTTCTCAAATGACCCGGGCACCGCCGGGTCCCCAAGCTAGTTTGTAAATAAAGCAAACTACCAAAAAAGGGGGGGGTGGAAACCATGAAATTCCTATGACGAGGGGCATAGGGAGCTGGGTGTATTTAGCCTGGAGAGAGAAGGCTAAAAGGTGATGTGATAGACATTTTTTTAATGCTGCCATATGGATGAGAGAGCAAGCTTGTTTTCTGCTGCTTCAGAGACTTGGGGCATCTCTACACTGACTACGTAATGTGAATGGTCCTTGGATCAGCTGCAACTTTCGGCCCATGTAAACAGTTAGACAGATTCCACCAAAGGATGAACTTCCTGAAATTAGGAGCTGTTCAACAGTAGAAAATGCAGCCTTGAAGTGTGGTAGAGTCTCCTCTAGAGGTTTTTTAAATTTTATTTTATCAGAGGCTGGATGACCATCTGTCAAGACTGCTAGAATTATGTATTCTTTCATGGTGTGGATGGTATGACTAAGGTATGCTTTAGTCAGTGGAGAAATTTGAGAAATGTGCACTGGACAAAAATATGTATGAAATGCATAAGTTGGGGAAAATGCTTATGACCAATACATACAGATTTCCATGTGGGAAAGAAGATTAAGTCTTACAATTTGATACGAAGGATAAGATAAGGATGCAGGTGGGATTTGGAGAAGCACAACGAAATTGAGATTCGGAGTTTTTCCATACCAACAACTGAACAAGGAGCTGTGGCTGCTGTCACAGTTGTCTGTACTGATAAGTAGGCACATAAATTGTAGCACTGCTCCTAATTGATAGGATCCGAGGATTGTCAGTTACATTGTTGAGTGCACCGCTATTCCATTTTCAGGCCCAGTAGCTTTCTTTACATGTTGTTTGCGCAGTGAAATTCTGCAAAATAGCTCAAGGCTGCTTTAAACTATGGCCAATGCACAATCTTAACATTCTACACAGATGGCTGGTTCCCCCCCTGCCCTCTGAGTTCTTACCTCAGTTTTAGAAGCTTCCAACAACCACCTTATTTCAAGAGCACCACTGGGATGCAGGACAGGTCAAAATGCAGAGGAGAGAATAAAGGATGTTCCTTTAGTCAGCAATTTTGTAATCCAAACTCAGTCAAGGCTTCTGTGCTTTTACTGATGTAAATCTGAACAAAGGAAAAACCAGTTTTTTATTTATAGATGTGGCTTCATACAGACACTAGATTTTCAGAGACTTGTGTGCACAGTGATGTATTACACAATAGACACATTTATTCTGCCTGTGTATGTGCGCACGTTCATATACCTTTTGCTCTGTGAGCAAACAGTTTCTTGGAATACTGTGTTAAAAAGGACAACTTTGCATGATGCTTACCCAGTGCCATCTTGTTAGTGAATTTTCACACTGAGCAATCAAATATGCTCCTCAGTGTTTATCTGCATCTATATTCACCATGTAAATCAGGGGGTTGGACTGGATGTCCCTTACGTTCCCTTCCAACTCTGTGATCCTTTTACTCTATGTATAGCAGGGGTGCCCACACTTTTTCAGCATGTGAGCTGCTTATAATAAAACCAAGTCAGAAAGATCTACCGAGAGAGAAGCAGGGTGGAGCAGGGGGAGAGGTGGGGCTTGGCGCGGCATGGCTCTGCCCCCTCCCCCTCTGGCTTTAGCGCTACCACAGCTTCTCCAGGCTAGAGGAGGGTAGTGCCAAGCCAGTGGTGGCATAGATAGCCACTACTGGCTTGGCATTACCCTCCTCAAGCCTGGAGAAGCTGTGGTAGCGCTGAAGCCGGGGGAGGGGGCGGGGCTTGGTGCGGCATGGCTCCGCCCCCTCTAGAAGTGCCCCATCCGACTGCGATCAACCTCCTTCGATCGACTTCCTGGGCAGCCCTGATGTATAGTATGCAATGATCTTCAGCATACATCCTCGTGCTCATTGGATTCATATGCAATTCCACTTCTTAAACTCTGAACCAAATGCAGACATTTCATATTGACAAAGAATATTCTACCACCTCTGATAGGGAGCTCACATATGTATAAGACACTAGCAAGATTGTAGCAATAAGAAATATGTATATTTTTATTATTATTTTATCGCAGTCTTCAAAACCCAGAAAACTTCTTTTCTACAGAAAAAAGGAGGTGATGTGTGTGTTTGTAAAAGTTCAGAACTATTTTCCAAATTTGAACTCTCATTGGCCAAAGGAAATCTCTAGCCCTTCTTCATATGAATATACAAACAACATCTTACCTTCAAGGACTAAAAAAGACATATAACATAAAGTTTGGAGTTGCGCGTGTGTGTGTCCATTTGTAATGCAGGCTAGTGTCTTCACTTAAGGTTAACCATACTTTTTCCATGCACAGAGACTTTCTGTATTCCAGAGATACCCAAAAGGCATTCTGATGTATTAAATTTCTATTCTTTCATGTTTACCCTGTTGTAAATGTAGCATTCTCAAGTTTCACAAGTAAAAGGGCGTATTTCACAGTATGCCTTTACAAGTGTTCAGTGGTGTCTGAAGTGTGTCTTTAACACTGCGTTATTTTGCTAACAGCATTTAAATCCCCGTAGCTCTGCCATAATTTCTAGTTTACTATTTCTTTATTGTTTTACTGTCATCAGCTCAGGTGTCTGGGGAAGAACTATGCTGCTTTGGCCTGGAAATTATTACCTGTTGCTCATTGAGTTTTGTTTTAAGGAGCATGCACTTTTTGCTGAGATCAAAATAGCCAGAGGTATCTATTACATTATCAACAGAGGAGAGTATCTCTATTGGTTTTCTACCAATGAGGATTCTAAAAACCATCAACTTAATTTAGAAGAAAATTGCATGAATAGCCAGGACCTCATAATATTGTCTGATCTGTTATTATATTTCTCTAGCGGTGGTAGAAGTATGCTTCCATGGTTGATGTCACAATCCAAGAAGGTCAGAGCCTCTTCGGTAGGGAGTCTAATATTTTTGCTCAAGAATGTAAGAAGTCGTACCAAAAGCCAGCTCCTACAGAATCAGAGTAAAAAAATAAATAGAATATTGATCTGATTAATATTGATTTGGCTTATATCGGGTTTTAATATGAACTGTTCTAATTTCCCCTTCCTAAATGGAATAACCTTTCAGGTTCCACACCTTTTGAAATTTGACAGTGAAGTTCTGCTATCAAAATTGTGTTGAAAAAAAACCCAACATTTCCTGCTGTCATGACCAGCGTTTTGGTTGGTTGGGTTCAGTTTCTGCTGAGTGCTTGGAAGGGGTTAATCTGAGCCTTGTTTGGAAGAAGTCAAGTTGACCTTTCCTTCCTGGGTAATGGTTCATAGGCTTCAGGGATTATTGGTGAAGGTCTGCTGATATGAGCAGCATCTGATTATCTTTGCATAAAAAGAAGGATGGAAGAAATTCCTCTTTGGAAACAGTAATATTGAACTATTGAACTTGTATCCTGGTTGGATCTTGATCCCTAGACCTTGATCTTGTGATCCTGTCTTGAACTCTGCTTAATTCTGGAACCCTGCTTTATACCTGTTCTTAGGGTTGCCAACTGTCCCTTATTCTAAGGGACGTCCCTTATTTCGGCCCCAAATTTCATGTCCCTTATTTTCAGCTCCTGTCCCTTATTTTCAGCTCCTGTATTGAGGTGGCAGCAGGAGGCGAGGCTGGGCCAGTACATATACACACATACTTCCTTCCTCCTCCTCCTCCATCCTGCTCCTCCCGTTTCCTCTCGCCTCCCCGGGAGCGGCCAGTAATTGTAGTCCAAGGCTTCCTCCTCTTGATTGAGGGGCGCCCTTTTGGGCGGGACTCCATTTCCCAAGAGCCCTCACTCCCAGGGGGAGGAGAAGGAGGAGAAGGAAAAGGTAGAGGGAAAAGGGGGCTTGCGGGTCTTCATGGTGCCGCCGGTGAGCGGTCTGAGGGAGTTGTAGGTGCGGTGCAGGGAGATGCGGGCCCGCATGGAGCTGGTGATCATGGAGACCCAGAGCCAAGTCTGCCATGCCCTCGCACACCTCAACCATGTGGCTGCCTTCACCATTGACCACTGGGAGAGGAAGGAAGGTGACCCCCTGCTAGGCACACAAATCACAGCCACACCGGGGCTGAGGGGCGGATGGGGGTCTCTGGAGGGCTTTTGAGCCAAATGTGCATCTGTCGGGAGGGCTTGGGTTGTGCCTCCTTGCAGAATGGCCCAAGTAGATGATATTGCCCTGAATGCATGCAAAAGGAGGCTTCTGTTAGACCTCAGTCTAAAGATCAGTCAACAGTGTGATGCCACACCTTATTTTTGTGAAAAATCCCATATTTTTAGGTAAATGTCCCTTTTTTCTTATATCAAAAAGTGGCAACCCTACCTGTTCTACCTTGAAACCTTGGACCTGAACTTTGGACTTACTTCCTAGCATGATTTATAGTCTTGAATATCAGTTTGTATTCAAGTTTGTCTTGAATATCATTTTGGACATCAGATTTAAGTTTTACTTTGCTTGTCTGACTTGGTTTTGGAGCCCTGACTACAGATTGTGCCTTTGTAATTTGGGACTTCGTTTTGTATTATCCCAGCTGTGTGCTGTATTTTTGTTTGGTAGTCAGATCTTGAAAAGACTTATGACTTCTTCACACGTGCTGCTGAGTATTGCTGTGGACCACGGTGATCCTGGCAGCACCCGCCTGGGTGGCATGGGGACCTGTTGCCCCACGCCCCGCATTGTCCTGGCTTCCCCTTGCCTCATCACATAGAGGGGAAGTGTCAGGCAGCCATCTGTCCCCTTGGATACCTATGGCAAGATGGGATGTCTATATAACAAAGAGGGAGAGTTGCTACTAAGCAACACAACACAAGAGTGTAAACAATGTGTAATATATAACCAATATTTAGTATTCAAAAGTGATAATACACATCTATCATCATCATAATCACAATTTCATAATAACAATTTCATACGATATATCAAGCACACCCGCAATGGGCTCCTACCCTATGCGACAGTAATGTCAGTCATTGTCTAAGATAGTCCAGGTCCATAAGTTGAATAAAAACCGCCAATGCGTAAGGTAACACAAAAGTTCACTGAATGTGTGTAGGTGTCCTCCTTAGGCAAAGAGGGGAGAGCATGACCCAGAAGGTCGTGCGCGAGCCAAGCGGGTAGACTCTCCTCCTAAGGAGAGTCCAGTGTGCTGGAATCAGAAAGCCGTGTCAGTAATTCCAAAGGTAGTAGTAGTTGTAAACTGGAGAGTTGTTTGCGGCGAAGTCCAGTTGAGGTCTCAATTCATTATGGCAATAAGGGTTAATGCTGGACTGCCTTTGTATATTGATGGGCCGACGGGGATAACGCTGTACAATGGTCCCAACTCCCGTTTCGACCCCCTACAACAGGTCTTTCTCAAGGCCATATATAGTAGGCAAAGCAACTCGCATCCATCATGAGGCAAATGCAAGGTCTAAATCATAGAGGCTAATGCGTGCTTCTATGTGATGACCAACGGCCCATCAATATACAAGGGCAGTTCTTGGGCAGTCCTATCTAGGAATCTACACGTCCTCAGGTGTGACTCTTTTCAACTTCTTACTTTTTCCTGAACAACTTTATAGAAATATTTCAAATAATTAACACAGTCCTGGATAATGTTTGTGCTGTGTGTGTGTGTGTGTGTGTGTGTGTGTGTGTTGAGGATAGCGCTCTTGATGTTTTGGAATATTTTGGAATATCTGCATAGCAACATTTGTGGGGCGGGGGGGGGAGGGTTGCCCAAGAAAAATATGCCTGGATATGCAAATAATAACATCTACATCAGGCAACAAATATACACAGGTTATAGATGAATTGATAAGTAAAGCATTACACTTAAAATTTAGGGTTCTGTCTCTTCCCTAACCCTCAGTTTAGCACCTACTTTATCATTTCAGCAAACTATCCATTCATTCTTCACTTAACAGCTTTTGGAAACAAGGCTCCGGAATTGTTATAATTTGTAGCTTATTGTCAACAATATGTATAGACAGCTAACCTTCACACTAGGGCTAGGTGTAATAGATAGGGTAGCCTTCAGACTTTCCTTGAACTTGTTTTTCAAAAGCAGCAGAACAGACTAGATCGTCTGACTATAGGACCGGGAGGCATAATTAAATGGTGCATGGCTTCACTGGAAAGCATATATGAGTTGTAATAAGATAATTAATGTTTGCATCAGTTTAATTTATACAGTCATTCAGGCATGTGGATGGGAAGATCTAATTTGTTTATAATCCCCATAGAAGAATATTTTCACAACTAATATCTAGTAGTATTAGGAGTTGGTTAAAGCTGGAATGTGTACTCACCTAAGAATAAATTCTATTAAACATAATGGAGCTTACACATATGTGTCAAGCACACATTAATGAGATTGTGTAGTTAGAAAACAGGAAATGAATAGATATCCACTTGCCCATTTCTTTGTTGTTTCAGGAACTCCATCTACCCCATGTCACACTCTTATTTCTGCATTACCTAGAAGAATATAGAAAATTAATGTTTCAATTATTTATTTAATACTTCAAACTGCACATGCACTTTGAAGAATGTGGTTATGTTGCCTTCACTAACACATGCAGTTGCACCATTTTAGCCACTTTGCAATGGATTAATTAATTCTAAATTAATTCAGTTAATGGTTGTAAAAAGATAGTTTCACAAATGTAACTATTTCCCATGGGCTTCTTTTTAAGCTTACCTGGAGGAGAACCATTAAATTAAGCTATGTCTTGAATAGATTCAGTGGATCTTTACTAGTTGGGACTACCAACAGCATTTCAGCCTTGTGGTTGTGCCTTTTTGGATGGCACGTAACTATGTGTCAGTCAGTGCCTTCAGTACACCACTTTATTTACCGAGATCACAGAAACAACTTCTGTCCTTTCCCAGTTGTATAATGTATACTGAGATGATTAGCAGGTACATTCACAGAGACACAATTAATTGTGCAATGTCAGCATCCAGCAGAATGATGTACACTTTGTCATCCTCATTTGCGTGTCTTACATTAGCCGTTTTGATTATTTGTGATCTTGTGCCTTCTCCTTAATCAGCTCAACCTCCTCCTTCTCTCTCTCTCTCTCTCTCTCTCTCCCCCCCCCCCCCTCCCAAATCTTGTCAAGAGCACTATAGAATTATAGAATCATAGAGTTGGAAGAGACTACAAGGGCCGTCAAGTCCAATGCCATTCTGCCATGCAGGAACACACAATCAAAGCAGCCCCTGACAGATAGTTTTCCAGCCACTGCTTAAAAACCTCTGGAAAAGGAAGTTCCACCACACTCCAAGGCAGCTTATTCAATTATTGAACAGCTCTTGCTGACAAGAACTTCTTCCTAATGTTTAGGGGGAAATCTCTTTTCCTGCAGTTTGAATCCATTGCTCCATTGTGTCTTTGAGCAGTAGGAAACAAGCTTTCCACTCATCAATGTGACATCCTTTCAAATATTTAACCTGGCTACCATGTCCCCTCACAGCCTGTTTTCATCCAAGCTAAACATACCCAGCTCTTTAAACTACTACTTATGGGGCATGGTTTCCAGCCCTTTGGTCACCCTTCTCTAGCCACCTCCTAGCTTATCAGTATCCTCCTAGAACTGTGATGCCTAGAAAAGTATTCCAGGCATGGAATCTGCTCGTAGACCAATGGGGACAAATGCAAGATACGCCACTTGGGCAGAAAAAATGAAATGCAAAGATACAGAATGGGGGACTCGCGGCTTGACAGCAGTACATGTGAAAAAGATCTTGGACAACAAGTTAAACATGGGCCAACAATGTCATGTGGCAGCAAAAAAAGGTAATGGGATTTTGGCCTGCATAAATAGGAGTATAGTGTCTAGATCCAGGGATTGGTTAGACCACATCTGGAACACTGTGTCCAATTCTGGGCACCACAATTGAAGGGAGATATTGACAAGCCGGAATGCGTCCAGAGGAGGGTGACTAAAATGATCAAGGGTCTGGAGAACAAGTCCTATGAGGAGAGTCTTAAAGAGCTGGGCATGATTAGCCTGCAGAAGAGAAGGCTGAGAGGAGACATGATAGCCATGTATAAATATGTGAGGGGGAAGTCATAAGAAGGAATCTCTACTGCCCTGGAGATAGGACACAATGGAGCAATGGCTTCAAACTACAGGAAAGGAGATTCCACCTGAACGTTAAGAAGAACTTCCCAACTGTGAGAGCTGTTCAGCAGTGGAGCTCTCTACCCCAAAGTGTGGTGGAGGCTTCTTCTATGGAGGCTTTTAAACAGAGGCTGGATGGCCATCTGTTGGGGTGCTTTGAATGGGATTTTCCTGCTTCTTGGCAGGGGGTTGGACTGGATGGCCCATGAGGACTTCCAATTCTATGATTCTATGATTACCATAACAGCCTTGTCTTCAGGATGTGAACAGAAAAGAGTAATCACTGCTGCTACCGTTGTGTTTGCTTCCTGAAGTTGGGGCTGCCATGTGCATCTTCGCATGGCAGCCACATCCTCAGGCAGTGAATCATCATGGTGTCGGTCTACCAAAGATAAGGCTTCCCTGTGAACATTCACACAGCAGTTTTGTCCTTGAGGAGCGGGTAGAGGGAATAAGGGATCACTTCCACTGCTGCACCCACACCTCAAAGTTGGGGGTTCCCTGTGAATAGTCACAATAGTCGCCCCATCCAAAGGAAAAGAGATTTCCACCCATACCCCACCTGCCTTACATGGATGGAGCTTCCCTGTGAACATGTAGACCGCCTCCCTGGCTTTGGGAAATAAGCAGTGGCAGTGATCCCTCACTCATTTCCTACCTTCTTACAACAACGCTGCTATGTGAATGAGTACATGGCCTCATGCTTTGAGAGAGCGCTAAAGGCTATAGGGATGGCCTCTGGGGCTGGCAGTCAGGCACATAGTCTTCATGCTGGGGAGGGGCTTCCTCCACTATACAGTATTTGAATCCCCCCCTCCCCCACTTTTTCAGGGCTTTTCTGCCCCTAACCCCCATGAAATGTAACTGGGAGTAGTAGTCCAAAAGGTATACTTTTCACTTCTGGAGCTACTACTTATTTACTTAGGCGATACCTCATAGCTCAAGGATGATGGTCTTCCAGATGTGGTGTCTTGGCAGTGGGTCTGTAAGTGGCTGCGGAGCCTTATTCTTGATTGGCGTGTTCTCTCACAGTGAGGACATCGGTTTTTAGGTGGTAGGCAGTCCTGGTCAGGGTTGGCTTGACACGCTTTCTTCTTGGCACGTTTCTCCCTTTTGCCTTCCATTCGTGCCTCTTTGAATTCTGTAGTACTGCTGATCACAGCTGACCTCCAGTTAGAGCACTCAAGGGCCAGGGCTTCTCAGTTCTCGATGTCTATGCCACAGTTTTTAAGGTTGACTTTAAGTCCATTTTAAAATCTCTTTTCCTGTCCACCAATATTCCGTTTCCCATTCTTGAGTTCGGAGTAGAGTAACTGCTTTGGGAGACGGTGATCAGGCATTCGGACAACATGGCCAATTGAACAAAGTTGATGACAGAGGAACATTGCTTCTCTGCTTCTTCCAGCATACTTACATTTGTCTGATTATCTTCCCAAGAGATTTGCAGGATTTTTCGGAGGTAGCGCTAATGGAATCGTTCCAGGAGTTGCATGTGACATCTGTAGACAGTCCACATTTCACAGACATATAGCAGGTTTGGGAGGACAATAGCTTTATAAACAAGCATCTTGGTATCCGTATGGATGTCCCAGTCCTCAAACACTCTCTGCTTCATTCGGAAAAATGCTGCACTCGCAGAGCTCAGCCGATGTTGTATTTCTGTGCCAATGTTGACTTTTGTGGAGAGGTAGCAGAAATGCACATTGCTGGAACCATGGAAAGATATATAGAAAGTCATCTTCAGCCGATCACATTTGGAAGTATCTTGATTGTTATGGCACATGAAGAATATATTTAGAAGATTAGATAAACCGGGTGCTATAAATTCACATTTAAGTTTATTGATCTTCACCAAATTGCTACATTTCCTAGTACTGTGTTTGGTGGTATATAAATACTGGAAATTTCACATTTTTGTCATAATCAGTAAGTGTTACAAATGAGTATGTAGTCTAAGTTAGACAGAATACAAGTATTCATCAGAGGAACGTCTTTAGAAAGAAAAGGTGGCAACGTTCTAAAGCATCACATGCAGTGAAGGCTACCCTCAAAAAGCAATTTCTTCTTCCTTGCCTGAGGAATAAAGGTGCCAAGAAATAGTAGAATATCATGAACCATAATATCATTTTCTAACCCGTCATATTATAAAGATAGTTTGTCGGGTACTATGTTGCTGGATTGGGCTTTTTTCTCCCTTTTTATTTCATTCTTTTTGAAAAACGTTTTAATGCTGAACACCACCATAGAAAATATTGGATGAATATATCCAAAATAATAAAAACGTCACTTTAGAATTAATCTTTACCGTTCTTCTCAATAACTCAG
This sequence comes from Anolis apletophallus, assembly GCA_030556195.1. NCBI lineage: Eukaryota > Metazoa > Chordata > Lepidosauria > Squamata > Anolidae > Anolis > Anolis apletophallus. Next base: position 172,862,604 of record JARBWK010000004.1, read on the forward strand.
GAGAAAAGTAATTCAGGAACATTTTTGATATAGTTTCTTATCAATTTATCATCTCCGTGTATAGTGTCTCTTTTCTAGTCTTTTTATTTCTGAGCAAAAACATTTTTGGAGATCATCATCTGTGTTTCAGAACACCATCATGTCCAACTGGAATCCCACCATAATGTCTCTTCATTACATTTACTTATTAAAGCACTGTTAGAAGAGAAAGAGAAATTTTCAGTTGTTTCTCATATTTTGTCAGTAATGGCAATGAGAAATGTCCATAAACGTGCCACTGTAAATGAAGGGAGATGTTGACAAGCTGGAAAGTGTCCAGAGGAGGGTGACTAAAATGATCAAGGGTCTGGAGAACAAGACCTATGAGGAGTGGTTTAAAGAGCGTCCGCAAAGAGCGTCTGGCGGAGCTGTTTTGAGTTGTCATAGGACTGTTAAATCCCACCACTCTGGATGGGATCCCTGACAACCCGGCAGCACGCTGTGAAGAATTTGCTCAGTTCTTTGCGGACAAAGGCGCTTTTGTCTGGCCTGGACACCATGTTAATGGCAGTCTCTGAGGATGTAACACGAGCACCTGCTTGTCTGATTTTGATGGATTCATTTCAATTGGTGAAACCTGAGGATGTGGACAAGATACTTAGTGGGATGAGAGCGACCACATGCATCCTAGACCCCTGCCCATCCTGGATTTTAAAGGAAGCCAGAGGGGGATTGGCTGCGTGGGTGAAGGTGGTGGTTAATGCCTCCCTCTGGGAAGGCAAAATTCCAGCAAGCTTAAAACAAGCTGTGATAAAACCACTGTTGAAAAAACCATCACCAGACCCCACTCAATTCGACAACTATTGGCCTGTTTGCAATCTCCCCTTTTTGGTCAAAGTCCTGGAATGTGTGGTGGCCTCACAACTCCAGGTATTTTTGGAAGACACGGATTATCTGGACCCGGCAAAGTCTGGCTTTAGGCCAGGGCATGGAACCGAGACAGCCTTGGTCGCCTTAGTGGATGATCTTCACTGGGAGTTAGACAGGGGGAGTGTGTCCCTGTTAATTCTGCTGGACCTCTCAGTGACCTTTGATACCGTCGACCATGACATCCTTCTGGGCTTTGGAGGTACTTCTTTGCAGTGGCTCCGGTCCTTTCTAGAGGGACGTTCCCAGAAGGTGTTACTGGGGGACTTCTGTTCAACCCTGCAACCATTGTCTTGCGGGGTTCCTCAGGGTTCAATATTGTCTCCCATGCTGTTTAACATCTACATGAAGCCGCTGGGGGAGATCATCCAGAGTTTCGGGGTATGGCGGCACCTGTGGTGGTGGCTCCTTCTTTGGAGGCTTTTAAATAGAGGCTGGATGGCCATCTCTCAGGGATTCTTTGACTGCAATTTTCCTGCTTCTTGGCAGAATGGGGTTGGATTGGATGGAATGTAAACACACTTATTTAAAACAGTGGGAATGTAACAACTAAACACACATAGGAAGCTTCAATTCCCTTGTAACATCATGTATATTCACAATATAAATTCTGTCAATGCATACAATATATTACTGGAGCCAACATACATCACCGGGGAAGACTGATTTCTAGACCGGGAGGAAAGTTCAACAGATTCCAATGATGGTTGCTGGATGCCTGATTATTCTCATGTGCATAGATTTATATTGGTGTGACACAGGAGGATCATTATTTCTGTAATACATTTGAATCATAAACAGCCGCAACTACCATTTCATGGCTGTAATCCCAAAATTAGACACCTGAACCTTGGCAGGTGTACCACAGAGAATTTTAATACTATATGGCTTTTCAAATACATACTTATGTTACCCGTGTCCATGTGCTTGAAACCTGAAGTGCCATCTTCAGTCTGTAGGTGGCAGATGTTCATCATCACTACATAGCATTGAGATTAATACAGTTTGAAACCAAGGAAGATAGTCTTGAGGGGCAGCATTATAAAGCTGCCACTTCCCTTCTGGTGGAGAACGCACACACAACAGGGTAAAAAAGCATGCATTTTATCTGCATTTTCATATATTTTACCTGGCTACCTCCAATGAGCAATGAAATACCTCTATTTTAACAGCATGAAAAAGTTTGTGAAGCATAAAATGTATTTTGCATTCAGTGACATTTGGAGTCTCATTATTTCTAACTTGAATAACCTTTCCCTCACACTACCCTGTCATTATGTTTCCATATATTTCCAACTCTTACTGCCTTTCACTCCATTGAATAGCTGGGAGGGGTGAAAAGATTCCCATCTTAAATCTTTTTTACTTCGGAAGCCACTCATTTTGACTTCAGCTGTTGCCACTTTCAAAGAAATCCAGCTGAGAGGGACAATTCAGTGTGCAAGAGATCAGTGTGAGGCTGTTAAATGTCCCTATAGGGACAGATGCATAACTTACAGACACAAGTTTTCTTTTTGTCTCCTGATTTACATCAACATTCAGATATTGGCATTTTTTTTCTTTTGTGTTTGATATGATTAATAATTTTTTGGATCGTGTAAGCTCACACTCCAACGCCACGGATCAACTCACGAGCAGACTCTCGGATGCTGCAAACATAGCCTAAATTGTACAGATTCCATCTTCAATAAAGGCTATGTTTGCAGCATCCGAGAGTCTCCTCGTGAGTTGATCCGTGGCGTTGGAGTGTGAGCTTGCAGATCGAATCCAGACTTGGTCAAGCCTATAGTAAATCCACCTCACACCAGTGCAAGTTAGTCTTATTGATTCACTAGCTCCACGGCTGCTGCTTGATACCAATCAGTAAATGCTAAAACACCCTGGGTACAGAACTTTTTCTTGGATGAGCATGCAATCATGCTTATATTCAGGAAACTTAGGCCCCTTCCACACAGCTGAATAAAATCCCACATTTTCTGTTATGAACTGGAATATATGGCAGTGTGGACTCAGATAACTCAGGGCCCTTCCACAGAGCCCTATATCAGGGCTGTCCAACTTCTACCGGCCCAGGGGCCGAAGGGTCTGCCCCCTCCCCCAGCTCCGCCCCGGTTCTGCCACGGCTCTGCCCCCGGCTCCGCCCCCTCCCCTGGCCCCCCCCCAGCTCCAATTTACTTACAATTCATAAGAGGCATCCATACAATCAAATATAATCGTTTACTAAGGGGAAATGCAGGGAGGGAATACATAAGGGGCATCCATACACAATTACATAATAATAACATAAAGGTTAGCCTACCTTCCCAAACGGGCAGGATCCAGGAGTAGCCAGACCACAAGCAGAGGCGACGACTGACCGAGGCAGCAGCCGAGAAGGTCCAAATCGCGTCTGCGTGGGCCGCAGGGATTAAGTAGCTGAGATTTCACCAACAGGAGTATCGTGAGACTACAGAAGCCACACGGGATTTCGCTCTCAATGCAGGCGTGATCTCGTGTTGAGAGCGAAATCCCGTGTGGCTTCCGTAGTCTCGCGATACTTGCTCCAGAACCCGGAAGTGGGTAATTTTTTAAAATATTATTATTTAATTTTTTTGATTTTTTATTAAAAAGCTTAGGGGGCCGCAGGGAAGGGGCTGGGGGCCGTATATGGCCCCCGGGCCGGCAGTTGGACAGCCCTGCCCTATATCACAGAATACCAAGGCAGAAAATTCCACAATATCTGCTTTGAACTGACTTATCTGAATCCACACTCAGACAATGTGGAATTTTCTTCCTTGATATTCTGGGATATATGGGTGTGTGGAAGGGCCCCCAATTCAAGGCAGATATTGTGGGATTTTCTGCCTTGATATTTTGGAGTATATGGCCCTGTGGAAGAGTCCTTGGTTAATAAAGTGGGTAATGGTGGTAATCTCTTCTAGCTTTGTCCACCTGGATTCTCCATGAAGCAGCAGGTGAGGCGGGGGGGGGGGGGCAAGGAGAGAGTTGTAATGGTCTATCAGGGTTTTGTCTTCCACACCAAGTTCTCCTTCTCACAGTCTGCTGGATTTGAATGTGTATACTTAAAGATCAGTGGCTGGGCAGAATAAGGAGTCTCTTGGTGTATCACTCAGCTTTTCCTGAGCTGCCTCAGCAGTGATATTGGACACACTTCAGCTAACTGTGCTGGAAGACTTCAATATCCTTTCAAAGGTTTCTTTCTCAGAAGATCCTCAGGACTTCACGTCTTCCATAACAACCATGGGTCTTTCCCAAGTAGTGTCTGGTATCATCCATAGTGCAGGACAAATTGTAGACCTAGTTTTCTATGCATGGTGGGATGATAGGGATCTGAGTGTGGACACATTCACTCCTAACCAAGAATTGGGAATCTCTGGCACTCAAGCGTTCTAACTGGAGGTCAGCTGTTGGCAATGATGTGATGACATGAATAGAGGGCAAAAGGGAGAAGCGTGCCAAGAGGAAGGTGTGTCAAGCAAGCCCTTGTTGTGATTACCTTCCACCTGGAAACCTATGTCCTCATTGTAAAGGACGACATGGTTCCAGAATAGGTTTCTACAGTCACTTACAGACCCACCACCAGAACTCTTCTCGTAGAAGGAAATCGTATTCATCCATAAGTGATAGCCTATCATATACAGTAGAGTCTCACTTATCCAATATAAACGGGCCGGCAGAACATTGGATAAGCAGGGAAAAAAATATTTATCATGTCAGGAGCAAACCAAACAGTTGTATTGCATTAAAAACAAACAAACAAAACACAAAGTTTGCAGACTTGGTATACTATTAAATGTCCTTTGACCAGTAGCTAATCACTTGGAGTGCCTCTGGTGTTGCCATAAGAAGGTCCTCCATTGTGCATGTAGCAGGGCTCAGGTTGCATTCTAGTAGGTGGTTTGTGGGTTGCTCTTCTCCACATTCACATGTCATGGATTCCACCTTGTAGCCCCATTTCTTAAGGTTGGCTCTGCATCTTGTGGTGCCAGAGTGCAGTTTGTTCAGCGCCTTCAAAGTTTTCTGTGTACCCAGGAGGAAGTATCTCATTTGGTATCAGCCATTGATCGAGGTTCTGGCTTTTAGCCTGCCACTTTTGGACTCTCGCTTGCTGAGGTGTTCCAGCGAGTGTCACTGTAGATCTTAGTAAACTATTTCTTGATTTAAGTTGTTGGCATGCTGGCTGATACCCAAACAGAGGATGGGCCGGAGATGTCACTGCCTTGGTTCTTTCACTATTGGTTGCTACTTCCTGGCGGATGTCGAGTGGTGCAATGCCAGCTAAACATAAGGAAACGCCTATTAAATGTCAAATTGCATTATAATTTTATAAATTAAGCACCATACCATTATGTTTTTTTACAACAAATTGACAGAAAAAGCAGTTGAATACACAGTCATGTAATGTAGTAATTACAGCATTTACTAACTTAGCACCAAAACAGACAAGGGTTCTTTCTTTCTCCCACCCTGGAATTATTCCGGGCGGAAGGCAGACTGTGTTGGATGAGCGAAGGTTGGATAAGTGAGACTCTACTGTAGTAGTATTGTCCACTCCCATGGAAAGGAGGCAAGCCTACATCTTGGTTCAGTGGAGAACTAGCAGTGATGAAACAAGTGAAACAGACACTAGAGTGACAGTGAACATGGCTAGAGCTCAGTGGAAGGCCTATACGTAGTGGTGATGATAGTGAATAAATCCTTTTTCATTGCCACCATTGTATCTGCACAGTGCCATGCAATGGGGTTGTCTTGAGTGGCCAGGGTCATTTCCATTCTGCACCACAAGAGAAGGATGCAAACCATTTAACAGCTCTACATGAAGGGTTTGCATACAGCTTTGTGGATAAAATTGCTGAGATCTATACTGACTTGGATGCTGTAGTTCAGGGGTGCTCACACTTTTTCAGCATGCGAGCTACTTATAAAACAACCAAGTCAAAATAATCTACCTACCCACTACTCACAGAGCCAGAAAAGCAAAATATTTGGAAATTTATTTCAGTGAGAGCCATATAATATATTTTAAGACTGAATTCAACTAAATGTGAGGATAATAAGCCCCTGAATTTATTCATAATAATAATGATAATAATATTCATTCAGCCTCTACTACTACTACTACTAATAGTAACAACAACAACAACAACAACAACAATAGGTTCCTAGAGTAGAAGGAGACCTCCCAAGGGCCATCCAGTCCAACCTCCTTCTGCTATAAGGGAAAAACACAATCAAAGCATTTCTCACAGATGGCCATTTAGCCTCTGATAACAACAACAACAACAACAACAACAATGAGTTCCTAGAATAGGAGGAGACCTCCAAGAGCCATCCAGTCCAACCTCCTTCTGCACCTGGGCGGTGTTGGGAGCCTGCGGGGCGGGACTGAGCCTTATTCCCGCCCTGCCTGCGATCTACCAGGACGCCCTACGCGATCTACCAGTAGATCGCGATCTACCTAATGAGCACCCCTGCTGTAATTGATACTGGTCGAGTGGATGTAACCTCAGACCCTGCTTGTGCAATGTTACTGGATATGTTATTGGATATGTGCAATATGAAGGTGCAGACAGGATCCTTGGAGAGGATAAAAGCTTAGATGAATACAGGAGCAATGCCCTTCCTGACTGTTCAAAACAGCTCAAGAGGGAATGGTGGATTAACTAAGGGGAGTAGTGAATGCCTCACTACAGCAAGGTCCTGCATACACTTCCATAGATCTGAAAGCTTGAAAGAGAAGTGATTAGAATTCTATAGCAATCACCATAATGTTAAAGAAACTTTGAAGGAAGGTGTTTAGTTCCCGCTGGCTGGAGAGATTGGAATCAAGCAAGTTGCGTGAATAGAAAACGAACAGTAGATGTGACGGCGAAAAGATGGTAATGTGATGAGCTTTGTAGTCTGAGCGTACCTCTCAGCAGGCACAAGGGCTCTAAGAGGAGTCAGGCTGCGAGATACTTCATCCCCTGAAGTGCGCAGACAAGAGGTTTTGAACAACTATTATCCATCAAAGTAGAATCAGTCTAAGTTAGAGAATGTCTCCTTGATATCTATAGTTGATGTAAAAGCTTCCCATACCTGATCACATGAAGCTATGCAGGGAGTTAAAAAACAGCGGGAACTTCTTAGGTGGGTTTTTTAAAAAGGGAGGGGCCTGTCACTGATTAAACATTAAATATAAATAAGCCTCAGATTAGAACTTGATTGATGCAATGTCGATCAACTTATTTATTTATTTTATCTAGTCTCGCCTAGTAGCTTTCTACTACAGGTTTAGTATCACTTATTCGAAATGCTTAGGAACAGAAGGGTTGAATACAACCCAAGAGGAATCATTTCTAGTAATGTTCATTTAAATAATCAATTTAAATACACATTAAGCAGTAAACCACCTGCTGTTTACCTTGCCTGTTGTAGGTAGGCACAGATAGCTTATAGTAGGATCCAAATAAAATAGAATCTTTCACAGTGTATTGTATCTTTTTTGTAGCAGATCCACCCCTGTAATCTGACACCAAATGCCTTTGTTTCTTCAGTCCTCCCAGTGCTAATGCTGCTAAAAGATTTTTAGTTAGACAGGGAGGGAAAGTTGGGTGTTGTTTGGTGATACAAAGTTTTGTAATACAGAACTTCTTTGGCAGGGCTTTGTTAACTGTGGCATGCTTGGATTTGAAATAGGACAAACCTTTTATGCACTGATTTATTTTCCATGCATCTCTTAGCTTGGCTTTTTCACTTTATTTTATATTTCCCCCTTTTTTCATGCTACCCATGTGAACTTTGTCTTTTATGTGGCGCACTGTGAACATTTTTCATTGTTGCTGCAGTTTCTCTTGGTAAACTATTTCTGACTCACAGGTGTGGAATATCTTTATTTTTTAATTTATTTTTGCAATGCTGCATCCTTCAAAGTCTTAAAACTTTCTTCTTTAGATACTACTGCAACCTCAGCACACCCTTCCTTGATTAATAAGGACAATTTGAAAAGAGATGAGAATGGCGAGAAAACTCTTGCCTCTCAAAAAAAGTCCAAACTGCTGAGGCTTTTTCCTCTCCCATTTTAGAAGATGAATCATGTGCAGCTTGCTATCAACCCTTTCTTTGGTGTGTGTGTATGTATGTATGTGTGCAAGAAACAGCGAATAGAAATTGTACATTATATATGTGGATTTGCCTTTTATACTTTGTGAAGAATGTAAAGGTCATGTAAAGGGCCCTCATTTAACCTGAGAAATAACCCCTTTAGAAAGTCACTCCAAATTTATATGCTTGGGTTGGAATATTAAAAAATATCCTGCATGTAGGATTGCCATTGCTAGGTATGGAAAAATAAAAATACTGTTTCTGTAACAAAATCATAGGATTTTTGTCAGAAAAAATACAAATACCAAGTTTGTGCAAAATTTTGACTATACCAACAGTCTCATTTATAACACTGGCCAACACACATTTTGGTGCCTCGAATGTGGGTATATTTGACCTGAGATAAGTCAATTATCTGTTGACTTATGCAGATCCCATGAATTTCATATGGCATTTCTAGGCAGGGATGGACATGGCCTATGGCACACATTCCCTCTATGGCAGCATTTCCCAACCTGGGAATTTGGACGCCTGGGTTGTCATGAGGAGGTTTCAGAAGGATCACCGAAGACCATGAGGAAACATATATTTCTGATGGTCTTGGGAACCCCTTTTGGCAGAGAAGGCTGAAAATCTCTCCGCCTGTCCTTCCTTTTTGGAGACAGATGATGAATTCTGCCACCAAATTCCTTCTCCGCTGTGATTGGCCGGCCACTCAGCCAAGGGAAGGGCTGTTTCTGAGACTTCAAGTGGAGAAGGGAGAGCCGGCATGCTTGGCGCATGGCAGCGTGGTGCGCATGTCCCTTCATGACATGGGAGTTCTATGTGGGATCTTTGGCCCAATTCTATTGTTGGTGGGGTTCAGAATGCTCTTTGATTGTAGGGGAACTATAAATCCCAGCAATTACAATTACCAAAGGCCAAGGTGTATTTTTCCGAAACTCCACCATTGTTCACATTTGGGCATATTGAGGATTCATGCCAAGTTTGGTCCAGGTCTATCATTGTTTGAGTGCACAGTGCTATCTTGATGTAGGTGAACTACAACTCCAAAACTCAAGGTCAATGCCCACCAAACCCTTCCCATCTTTTCTGTTGATCATGGGAGTTCTGTGTGCCAAGTTTGGCTCAATGTCATTGCTGGCGGAGTTCAGAATGCTCTTTAATTGTAGGTGAACTATAAATCCCAGCAACTACAACTCCCAGATGACAAAATCAATCCCCCAACCCCACCAGTAGTCAAATTTATTTATTTATTTATTTTATTATTTGGTCTTATATTCCGCTCCTCCCTGCAGGCTCGGGGCGGGTGACAACATATAAAATAGGCAGCATGTGATAACCATGCAGCCTTGCAATAAAAACAATTTAAAACATTAAAATTTACATGTCACATCACGAGGTATTGGAAAGAAAGTACAGACATTTCCTCGGACCCAGGCATAGGTGGATTAGGCAACTGTGTTGAACGGTCACCACAGCCCATGCCCTTAGTCGAAGGCTTGTCTGAACAATGCAGTTGTAACAGCCCTCCGAAAGGGGATGAGTTCTGGGATGGCTCGGATGTCATCTGGGAGGGAGTTCCATAACACCGGAGCCACCACAGAGAAGGCTCTCTGCCTGGTTGTAGACAGATGGCAGGAGCGGATAGATGGTACCAGTAACAAATTCTGTTCCTCTGAACGTAGTGATCTCGGGGGGATGTACGGGGCAAGGCGGTCCCTCAGGTACGCAGGCCCTAAGCATACAGTGTATTTATGCCTATTTTGATCCAATGAATGAAAATACATCCTGCATATCAGGTATTTACATTACGATTCATAACAACAGCAAACTGTATTAAGGGGCCACAGTATTAGGAAGGTTGAGAAACACTGCTCTATGGGATTCTACAAACTATGTCATTTTCAAAGACTACTTGCAGTTGTAGACATACTCTGAAAAGAGATAGATATAAATATAGACAGCAACGATTTGCAGGGAAAGCAACAATTTGCAAATTTTGCATAGAATAAATCCCAAACCATGAAGACTCCTCAATTCAGGATTCTTCTCAGGATTTTTTTATACTCAATAAACAGATTTTTGACCATTTCCCAACTATTCCGTAGTATTCTGTCAATCTGTTACACACACACATCACATACTTCTGAATTGCCTGCAGCTAAGCAAAGCAGTTTTCTTCCCCTAATTAATGAACTATCAGATTCCATGCTCTTAAGGAGGAATGTGTTTAATAAACTTCATGTACACTAAGAGGCATAACATTTCTTGCATTGTTGATTAATTGACAAATTTCTTGCTCTGTAGATTAATTGGCAAATGCTGCATTGCTACAATGTGTGTGTGTGCTGATACACAACTAGAAATAGATCCAATGAAAGCTGGTACTTGATGTCCCTTGTTTAGCACTCATTTGGAATCATTTTGAGTCTGTTTAACTTCTCCTTTTTCACTCTACACTTCATTTTGATTCTGCTTTAAAAACAACAACAATAATTTATTTATAACCTGCCCTATCCCCCCAAAGAGACTCAGGGCGGCTTACAGACAAAAGTAACAAAGTGGCAAACATTCACTGCCAAAACGAACAAACAACAATAAATCAACTGGAGCCATGGCGGTCTGATAGAGAGCAATGGTGGTGCCCTCGTGGGCCCATTGGTACTGTGGCCTGGAGAAAGTTGATGGTGAAACTCTTCTGGGCCTGTTGGTGCCACAACGGCCTGGAGGAAGTCGATGACAAGGCCCTCCTGGGCTTGTTGGGGCCGCGGCAGCCTGGAGGAGGGTATTTTTTTTTGTCTAAAATTCTAGACTCGTACATGACAATATAGGGTAAGTTGTAGGCCTGGTTACGTTTTTCGTTTTTGGATCAAATTCGTATTAAATTTGTTTCTGAAGTACTTACGATGCGTTTTTGAACAGCGTAAGCAACCTGGAAGTGAATGATCAAAATCGAAGCCAACGCCGCCATTTTTTGTAAAGAAATCGCCATTTTCAGAAAGAGTTTTCCCTTCCCTGGCCCACTGCCGGGCATGTCCTCTTCCTCATCTGGAGCTGAGATCTCGGCGAGCTGCCCGGGGGCGGGGCGTTTTGCAACGCAAGCTCTAGGTGCCTTTCTGATCCGGGGAAAGCATGGGCTTGTATATACCCTGACTTGAAAAGCGTGTTAAAGCTAACGCGCTTTTCAAGCCAGGGGCCGTGATCTGCAAGAAATTCCCTCCTCATCGCCCAGGCTTTCATTCCCAAGTAGAGGGAGAGCCTGGCCGATCGGGAAGAAATCGCCTCCAGATCTAGGCACCTGGCTTGTAAAGCGCATTAAAACTAACGTGCTTTGCAAGCCAGGGTCCCAAGATCTGCAGGAGATTTCCTCCTCATCGCCCAGGCTTTCCTTCCCATTATCTGCTTTGAACTGGGATATATGGCAGTGTAGACTCAGATAACCCAGTTCAAAGCAGATATTGTGGGATCTCCTGCCTTGATATTCTGGGATATAGAGCTGTGTGGAAGGGTCCCCAGAATACCAAGGCAGAAAATCCCACATTATCTGCTTTAAACTGGGATATATGGCAGTGTGGCCATTCCGAATTTCGTTAATTTTAATGAATTAATTTAGAAGTATTCGCAGAAATTTTTGGAAGTGCACCAAAATTGAAGCGCCCCCTACATACACAACGAGTTTTTAACCTTTTTTTCTGTGGATCAACTTGGCCTAGTAAGTTGTGGTTGGGGTACTCCATTCTTCTACTGACATAAGATAATGTATTTGCCTGCATGATTGCTGAATGGAGTTACACTCCCCTGATATTACAGATTTACAGCTTGGGAGTTCTGGATTCATCACTAGAACCACAGGTCTCAGTGGTGGCCAGGGGAGCTTTTGCGCAATTTTTGTGTGCCAGCTGCGCCCGTAGCTTGAGAAGCCAGACTTGGCCATAGTGGTCCACACTCTTGTTACATCTCAAATAGAATATTGCAACACACTCTATGTGGGACTGCCTTTGAAGACTGTTCAAAAGCTTCAAGTAGTCCAACAGGCGGCAACCAGATTGCTCACCGGAGCAACATACAGGGGGGCATATAACCCCCCTGTTACGCCAGCTCCACTGGCTGCCAGTCTGCTGCTACTGAGCACAATTCAAAGTTCTGGCTTTAGCCTATAAAGCCATAAACTTGGCCCAGCTTACCTGTCTGAACGTATCTTCCTCTATGAACCACCTCAGAGGCTAAGATCTTCTGGGGAGGCCCTGCTTTCAGTACCACCTCCTTCACTGGTGTGGTTGGTGGGGACAAGAGACAGAGCCTTCTCAGTAGTGGCCCCTCAGCTGTGGAACCCCTTTCCCAGTGAAATCAGACCAGCTCTCTCCCTCCTGACCTTTAGAAAGAAACTAAAAAACTGGCTGTGGGACCAAGCTTTTGGAGAGTAGTCAGTGCAATAGGTGGGTATGAAGTAAGTGCAAAACGATTGGAAAGGCTCCTGTATTATGACTTGTGTTGTTTTTAATAGTTGATTTTAATGTATTAATATGCTATGAATTTTTTTTGCTGATTTTAATGTATATGTATATTGTATTTGTATGTTTACGTTTGTATGACATTGAATGCTTGCCAATTTGGAAGCCATTCTGAGTCCCCTTCGGGTTGAGATTGGGCAGGGTGAATATACAGTAAATAAATAAATAAAATATTACCCCAGTATGGAATAACAATGCACGATGATTGTGAATTAGGTGGTACATTATAAACACTAGTATATATTTATGCAAAATCAGAATATTCAGTTGCAGAATTCTACTCATACAACTGAGAATAGAATACAGCCATTTCACAATAGCCAAAGAAGGATAACCATGCAAAAAAGGGAACATATGTATGTGAACACCACTAACATGATATCAACCATTTTTGTATATAATTTTCTCTGTGTGCAGAAATATACATGAACATGACTGGGACCGTGGCGCAGGTGGCTGGGAATGAGCTGCATTAAAATCACTACTGACCAAAAGGTCATGAGTTCAAAGTCAGCCCGGGTCGGAGTAAGCTCCTGACTATTTGTCTATCTTGCTGTTGACCCTTGCAGCCCAAAAGACAGTTGCACCTCTCAAGTGGGAAATTTAGGTACCACTTTATGCGGGGAGGCTACTTTAACTAATTTACAATTCATAAAAATCTCCAGCAGTGTGAAAAAGAATGAGGAAGTACTCCATCGGTGTCACAAGTGAACGGTGAAGCGACAGCTTCCCCAGTGGCCGAAATACCCTCATGTAGCTGGAATGTTAAATGGCCTCTGTGTGTCTGTTTATATATGTTGTGTGTCTATGGCATTGAATGTTTGCCATGTATATGTGCATTGTAATCTGCCCTGAGTCCCCTGCAAGGTGAGAAGGGCGGAATATAAATACTGTAAATGAATAAATAGTGTTTATCAGATAATGGTGGGATTGAAAAATACTGCATAGGTTTTTATTGTTCAATTTTTGTATGGTTTTTAACTATGTATTTTTATGTGATGTTTTAATATGTGATTTTATTATTGTAATTTTGTAAATAGCCTCTAATTGGGATTAATTGTAATGCTGTAAAGCGACAGCTCCCCCAGTGGCCGAAATATCCTCATGTAGCTGGAATGTTAAATGACCTCTGTGTGTGTCTGTTTATATATGTTGTGTGTCTATGGCATTGAATGTTTGCCATGTATATGTGCATTGTAGCGCCGTCCTGAGTCCCCCTTCGGGGGTTGAGAAGTGACGGGATATAAATGCGAGAAATAAATAGGAAGTTCTATTGCATTCATGAGTTCTGAAAGATCATGTAACTTTCATTTGAAATTTGACAACTTACTAACTGTAAAACTTCCTTGCATGGTCTCAGGGAACATGGAGATACATATGTCATAACAGTGAAAAATGTATTACCGTAAAGTACAGTTGAATGAGCAAATAATTGGGGCAAGGCTGGAAGGGAGAAGAAAGAGTTAAATTAATAAGTGGAATTGAAGTCTAAAATGGAATTGCTGATAATTTAGCTGCAGGGCTATCATAGAAATAAATAATGCAAGATCAATCAGCTTCCAGGAGATAGAAGTCATGTCAGCCATTAGAAAAAAGAAGAAAATCCATATCTATTGCAGCCTTCTCCTCCTCTACATCAGCTTTCACTTTCATAACATTAGAGAAGTGAGGGAAAATCGGATTCTTTTTTTTTTTGCTTAAATGGAAATAATTTAGATTTTGTTTTTGTTTTTGTTTTTTAAAAAAACACCTTACCATATACCATTTTCCATAGTAGCAACATTAGATGGTTTGAAAGCAAAATATTGCATTTTATTTGGTTTGACTACGTTGGCTTACCACTGTCGTTAATTGCTATCCTCTTTAATTGCTGTGTTGGTATGTTTGGTTAAGTCTTCCCCACCCCCATCTTATTTGATGGCTTTGAATCTCTGCATAAAAAATACATAAAAGACTATGATAACTTTCCAGTATAGATTTATCACTATGCCGCGCTTTTCACCCAAATCCTTTGTTAAGTTTTAATTCTAGTCTTAGTTTTTCCTTGAAATAAGATACAATTAAATTATATAACAATTTTATTTCTTGGAAATCAGATGCTATGCATAGAATTATCAGTTTCCCATTCAATTATATACCATACTGTATATACTTGAGTATAAGCCAGCTCGAATATAAGCCAAGGCACCTGATTTTACCACCAAAAAACTGTATGGGCTTGAGTGTGAGCTGAGGGTGGGAAATGCAGCCACTACTGGTAAATTTCAAAATAAAAATAGATACCAATAAAATTACATTAATTGTGGCATCAGTAGGTTAAATGTTTTTGAATATTTACCGTATTTCAAAGAAAAACAGTAAATTAGCTCTGTTAAGTGGAAAAGGAGGGTCAACAAAACAATATGGTATCAACAATTACATAATAATAATAATAATAATAATAATAATAATAATAGAACTTCATTTGTATCCCGCTCTATCTCCCCATGAGGACTCAGGCTGGCTTCCAACATAGTATCATCAAACATTCAATGCCTATATAAACAATGCAAAGCTAGAGATATAGATCTATAATTATATGTTCTAATTTCACGTATGCATTTCCCCCTGAAACATTTGCATATCCTCTCTCTATATATGTGCATTTCCCTCCTGCAATATTTGCAAGCCATACACACACACACACACATACATACACACACCTCTATATATAGATAACTAGCTGTACCCGGCACGTGTTGCTGTGCCCTATTTAGGAGATGCGAGAAAGTCTGAGTATGTAAGGGTTGGAATTGATGTTACTTATGGTCTTGGTGGGGTCATGGCTGTGTCGTTGTGGGTTGTTCTGGTGGGTGGGATGTTGAAGTCCTGGGGAGTTGTCGGTGTGTGGTGTTGCTGGCGTTCTGCAGAGCTTGTGGATATACAATGTTTTTTGTCTTTCCGTCTGCTGTGTTGATGTAGAGGTTCTGTGGTTTCCCAACTCTGGAGCATGCTACGTAGAGTTGTCCGTGGGAGAAGCATTCTGTGTCAAGGTCTATGCCACAGATTTGTAGTGTTTGTCCTTGAGCCTTGTTTATGGTGATGGCAAAACTAGTGTAATTGGGAATTGGAGACGGCTGAAGTGGAACGGTATATCGGTCGGAACCATAGGTATGCGTAGTATGAGGACGTCTTGTCCCTTGTAGGGTCCAGTGATGATGTGGGTCAGCTTATGCCTGTGTGGAAGGAAGGAATGGCATACAAATGGGTTGAGCAGTAGACGCAAGGTTGTGTTATGTGCGTATTGTGTTGTGTGTAGGTATTACTTTTTTGGTGAGTTAGTGGGTGTGTGGTGGCATTGTGGGTGGTAGTATGTTGTGGAATGCTTGTGTGGGTGGGGTGTTTTGGGTGTTTGTGTGTGTTTGTAGAGTATCAGTGCAGTGTTGTGTTGTGGTTGGAGTATAGGTGGAGTTGGTTTTTGTTTGTGGTGGTGGTAGGTGTTGTGTGTGCGGGGTCCCGTAAGGGTGGGGGGATGGGTTGTGATAGGAAGTTGTGTTGTGTTGTGTGGGTAGGAATTGCTGGAGTATTGTGCCTGGGACGTGTGTGTATTTGGAGGTGTGTGTGGTGGTGAGTAGTGAGTGCAGTCCTGGGTTTTGTGTTGGGGAAGTTGTCAGGTATTTGTGGGGTGTATTTTGTGTGTGTTGTGGTGACATAGTTGTCTCAGTCTGGCTGTGTGCTGGTTGTGATGTGGAGGGGGTGTTGCTTTTGCCAGTGGTGTTTGTTGTGAATTTTGGTTGGGGTGGGTTTTTGTGTTGCAGGATTGTTGTTTTTTTGTGGGTTTTGCAAGCTTGTGTTATTCTGGCGGTATGTGTTTGTCAGTGGTGCCTGTGTCCCTGGTGCCCTATTTGTGTTAGTGTTATGTCCTCCTGGTAGTTGTTATGTCCTCCTGTGTTAGTTGGTTGTACTGTGTAGGTTTCTGTTTAGCAGTGTGTGTGTTGTGTGTCTGTTGTGTTGTGGGTCTGTAGAGGTAGGCATCGTGAGTTGTGTGGCTGTCATGTTGTGGGTGTGGTGTTTGTAAAGTGGAGGATTGATGGTGTGTGGGTGGGATGGGGCTTGGAGAAGAGTTTGTGGTGTTGAGTGTGTAGTTTGTTGTTGTGAGTGTACAGTGGTAGTGGTGTGGATGTACGGTGTGGATGTGGGGTGTGTTAGTTGGTTGTACTGTGCTGGTTTCTGTTTAGCAGTGGTATGTATGCGTTGTGTGTGTTGTGTGTGAGTTGTGTTGTGGGAAGGGGTGGAGTGGTTTTGGGGATGGCAGGGGGCGGGGCCAGGCCGGGGGAAGGGGGTGGAGTGGTTGTGGGGATGGCAGGGGGCGTGGCCTGTGCTGGGAAGTGGCAGCGGTATTTTGTGTGGGCCGATGTCGGCCAATGGGATTTGCTGGTGGCCGCGGAGGAAGCTGGGAAATGTAGGTTTTTTATCGTTGTTTTGGGGGCCTTCTAGGTTTTGGAGGGAAAGTTTCTTCGCTAAAAACCTTCCTTGCCTGAGGCCTATTTTTGTTGCCAAGTTTGGTGTCTCTGCCTTGGAAGGTTTCTCTGCCTATGGCAGTCTTTGGATGATGGGTCCTCCTTTATATATATAGATTATATTTATTTATTTATTTATTTTATTTATTCAATCTTATATTCCGCTCCTCCCTGCAGGCTCGGGGCGGATCAAAACACATAATAAAAACATGCTGCGTATAACAAGACCAAGCAGCCTATATACGACTTGCAAAGAATTGCAAACATGTGAGGGGAAAATTCATATATAAAAGGATTTTTAGATACACACATATACATACGCACATATACACACACGCAGAGAGATATTGGTACTTCTATATATTTATCAATATTTTATCTATATAGGATTTGCAGAGACTTGCAAATATGTAAGGGGAAAATTCATATAAAAATAATGAAAAATATAAATACAGATATACAGGTACATGGAAGTTTCTAAATATCTATATGTATATAGGATTTGCAAAGACCTGCAAACATATGAGGGGAAAACTTCCAAGGGACCAAAAATGCACATATAAAGTGAATACATTTAGATACACAAAAAGCCAGGAAATTGGGTGGGTTTCAAAGAGAGCCATACAAACAAGGAGGACATGAAATATACCTCCTTCCCCTACTTCCCTCCCATTTGACTAGAAAAGAAAACACACTGTCAAGGGAGGTGAAAAGGAGAGAGAAATATATCATATATTGCAAGCTATGGCCCCCAGGCTCCTCTGACCGGCTTGACCTCATTATAAGTGGGGGGCTTTTTCAACTCAAAAAAGGGCTGGAAAATTCGGCTTATCTTCAAGTATATACGGTGTCCAATCTCAGTTTTGTTGCATTTTTCCAAAATCAGAATGACCACTGTGCTATATGTCCTATTAGATCTGGAAATGTAGTAATAACAAATACAAATAAGCTGCGCCTCATGTAAGCAAATCATGGCTTAGTATTTCAAGTGAGCAAGATCTTCCTGTCTCCTGTATATTTTATTTCTCATTGTAGACAGGCTGCTCCTGAAAGAAAAATTACTATGATATTTCAGCGTCATTTTTTTCCCTTCTGTCCATCTTCTCTCTTTATTCCAAAGTCATTTAAAGCCTTTGGAATAAAGACAGAAGCTCTGGACCTGGAAGCAGTCAAGAAAATCATCTCCACAGCACGGGCAACTACCTGCTCCACGGACCCTTGCCCTTCCCATCTAGTTAAGGACTGGGCAGAGGAGCTCTCGGTCCCCCCTGATGCAGATAATAAACCACTCCCTGGAGCAGGGAATCTTCCCGGATGCCCTGAAAGAAGCCTTGGTCCGCCCACTCTTGAAAAAGCCAACCTGGACCCTGCGATGCCAGCGAACTACCGTCCGTCTCAAACCTCCCGTTTCTCAGTAAGCTGATCAAACGCGCGGCAGCAACCCAGCTACAAAACTTCCTTGAGACCTCAGATGGCTTGGACCCCTTTCAATCAGGGTTTCGCCCGGGCACGGGACCGAGACCGTCCTGGTGGCCATCTCGGATGATATCCCCTGCCAATTAGACAAGGGAGGCTCAGTAGTTCTGGTACTATTGGACCTTACCGCTGCATTCGACACGGTGGACCACGACCTGCTGACACGACAACTTGCCACCATAGGGATACAAGGAGCAGCTTTAGCTTGGATTAGCTCCTTCCTCGTGGACGTAGCCAGCGAGTTGAATGGCTAGGCCAAACTTCTAGGACATCTTTCCTCGAGTGCAGAGTACCCCAGGGCGCCATATTATCACCAACGTTGTTCAACATCTATGTCCGGCCTTTGGCTGGTATAGCCCGAGCTTCGGCCTAGGGTGCTACCAATATGCCGATGACACTCAGCTCCTGCTGAAGCTGGAGCCTGGCGCAACCGGTGCCCGAAAACTTCACTCGAGGTCTGGAAGCAGTAACAAAAATGGCTCCGTGCCCACAAACTCAAAATAAATCCATCAAAGACGGATCTTATGGCCGGGCCGCCCAGAACCACCTTTCCACTGCCCCCTTCGAAGGGGAACCATTGATTCCGTCCCCCTCAGTAAAGAGCCTTGGTGTTATCCTGGACTCCAAATTGTCGATGGAGGCCCAGGTTGCCTCCACGAGCAAAAGGGCCTTCTTCCACCTGCGCCAAGCGAGACAACTGGCGCCCTACCTCCCGACGGAGCGCTAGCTACAGTAATCCATGCCACGGTTACATCACGGCTGGATTACTGTAACGCCTTATATGTGGGTCTGCCCGGTCACTAACCCGCAGGATCCAGATTGTGCAGAACGCGGCCGCCAGGCTTCTCACAGGAACATCGATGAGATGCCACATTACACCATCCCTGCAGCGCCTGCACTGGCTGCCCGTTTAGTATAGAGCCTTACATAAGACCTTGACCTTGGCTTTCAAAGCCCTACGGGGCCGGGGCCCAACATACTTAAAGGACCGCTTGCTGATGCCTGCCTATTCAAGGACACCGCGGCCGGCAAACAAGAACCTCCTTTGCGTCCCGGGCGTGAAAGAGGCCCACCTGGAGGCCACGAGACGGAGATCGTTCTCCATTGTGGCCCCCGTTCTCTGGAACTCGATGCCACCGGACCAGAGAGCCTCCCTCGACCTGCCCCAGTTCCTGACCGCTCTAAAGACCTGGCTATTTAGGAAAGCCCATGGCTAATGCAGAACCAGGAACTCAACTACCTGAGCCTGGCCCTTGCATTTAACCCCTAAATATTTTAATCTAATTTTTAATATTTTTAATATTTTTAATTGTTGAATTGCTATGTGTAAGTCGCCCGGAGCACTAACGTGGAGGGCGACTCAGAAATAATAAAGTCAGTCAGTCAGTCAGTCAGTTTCCCCAAAAATTAACGAATGCCTTCAAAGCAGAGTGTAGAATCGCAGAAACAGCATTTAATGTATGGTTGTATCACTCGAAGTCAGAAGAACAGAAAATTATTAGTTACAAAATAGATTTCAGGGGTATGCAGTCATGCAGCTGGTGTATGTGTGTGTGTGTGTGTGTGTAGGTTTGCTTGCACAGTTAATAACTAGAGTTGACACAGCAAAATCTATAGTTCTCTACAAGTGGTATAGATCATTTGTCTTGCTGAACAGCCTGATATTTGTGGCCCCATTATACATGTTCGCTGCAGTTTATAATGCCTGGATGACTACATTGAGATAGCTTAGTCCACCCTCTTGTGGCCAGAAGGGACTTTTAGGATTGTAATTCAATGTTAGAGATAAGCACTGTTTGGCAGTGGAATACAGGCAGTCCCCAGGTTACGAACAAGATAGGCTCTGTAGGTTTGTTCTTAAGCTGCATTTCTATGTAAGTCGGAAGAGGTACATTTTAAAGCGTGTGTGTGCGTGCACACACACACACATATACGCCTAAAATGTAACCCTTGGATAGCATAAGGAAGGGTTAACATCCCTGTGATGTTTGTTTTGATGTTTGTGCCCCTGTTCAGAAGATTTCCCCTCACTTTCTGTCCTTGTGACAATTGCATTTTGAAAAATGTGGCTTGTTGTGGAAACAAGGATTGGTGACGAAGCCTCAGTGGAGACAGCTTTCCCCCCATGATAACTCTTCCAGGAGTGAATCTCCCATCCTAGTGGTAGATTTCTCTCACTTCCGGTTGTTTCACCCCGTTCTTAACTATCAGTCATTTGTAAGTCAGGTGTTTCTAACTCAGGGACTGCCTGTACACTCCCTTGGAGTGTGGTGGGGTCTCCTTTGGAGATTTTGAAACATAGGCTGGATGACCATCTGCTGGGAGGGCTTTGATTCTGGATTCTTTCATTCTTCCTAACTACAGTGCAATCATAGCTACGGAATTATGTGCAAAAACTTTTGGAATGGCCCCGGATTACGATTGTGGATGGTGCGATTTTTATTAATGATTGTAATGTTTTATATGTTTTTAATGTGCAATTAATTTTAATTGAAAATACTTAATTTAATGTGTTTTAACTGTTTGTTGTTCAAATGCGATGAGTATTTGCCATATGTAAAGCCTTGAGTCCTCTTCACTGTAGAGAAAGGCAGGATACAAATAGAGTAAATAATTAAGTAAATAAATGTAATGGCAAGGGGTTGAACTGGACAGTCCTATGATTCTATGATTTGGTGAACACACTCCTGGCAAGACAAGCATCCCATATTCACACTACAACAACAATGTATGAGGAAACCCTGTCTGATGAATTTGAAAATCTTCACTGAATGTGTTGATATAGGACACCTTATTCTTTGCCTAAATGCAGCCACTGAAAATTTAGATGCTACCATAAGATAAAAGGAGAAAACAATATCCTTCATTCTGCCATTTCCCTGTGGGCATTATTTTTAATTACATTGACTAATTCTTTTAAATTCTTGTGTTTTCGGAGTTTGTAAAAGTTACCTTTTGGGGTAAAGGTAAAGGTTTCCCCTTGACAATTACGGTAAGTCTAGTTGTGTCGCACTCTGAGGGGTGGCACTCATTTCCATTTCTAAGCCATAGCTGCCTCCAAGATCATGTGGCTAGATGACCTAGTAGTATCTATTGATCTACTCACATTTGAATGTTTTTGAATTGCTACATTAGCAGAAGCTGGGGTAACAGTGAAAGCTCACTCTGCTCCCCAGAATCAAACTGTCAACCTTTCAGATTCAAACTGTCTGGGGGATTCTAGGAGTCGCCCCCCCCCCACACACACACACATAATTACTAAAAAGTAATTTTTAACAAGGTCTTTGTGTTTTACTTTATTATTATTATTATTATTATTATTTTAAAAACTATTTCCACTTGTTAATGTCCTGGCAAGATTCCTACTTGCTTGGTCCTAGCTAGAGTAGACTCATTGGATTCATTGGTGAATGGCGAGTCAACACATAGATAAATCCATTTGAATCCCCTGTTGGGAGAAAAGCAGGATATAATGAACAAATACATACATACATTTGATTCAATAGCTTATCTGTAGTCATGACTAAAAATAGAATTTAGGCCACTTACTTTTTTTTTTCCAAGCCATGTTTCTGTGTTACAATTCCTGTGTCTTCTGAGAAAAGGCTGCTGCGGATTTCATTCAATTCATTTGGCACCATTCTGTCAAGTCAACTTTTCACAACGTAAACTTTAACTTTTTGTTTTTGTCTTAACCGTTTTCCCTCAGGTTACAGTAACAGATGGCGGCACCTCGGCCAAGCAATCTACAGTCTGGTTGGTGATTCAGGTTCTGGATGAAAATGACAATAAGCCCCAGTTTCCCGAAAAAGTCTATCAGATCAAGTTGCCGGAGCGGGACCGCAAGAAAAGGGGAGAGCCCATTTACAGAGCCTTTGCCGTGGATAAAGATGAAGGCCCGAATGCGGAGATTTCTTACAGCATTGTGGATGGGAACGATGATGGGAAATTTTTCATTGACCCAAAGACTGGAATGGTCTCTTCGAGAAAGCAGTTCACTGCCGGGAGCTATGATATCTTAACCGTAAGCATTTATGACTGAAATAAGTGCACGCAGCACATTTATATATTCCAAGGACAAGTTTTAATTTTACAACTTCTTTATGCAGTTATATTCCATCTGAAATATCAGCAAAGATGTCGCACTCAATTCAAAATCCATTTAGATGGTCTTCATCTTTTCTATTGAATCGCTACAATAAATGAATGGTGTTTGACTGTTAAAAATAGATCTGTGTCTGAAGAGATGTTGGGAATGAGAGACTGAACAACACTCAACACAGAGAGTCCTCAGCTAGAAATGACACTTGTAGTCCTTCTTATGAATGCCATCTTTGCTTTTACAAGAATGCCACCAGTTTTCAGTGGCTTTCCCTCTTCTCTAGAGTTGTTTTCTTTTGTTCATGTTTATGAGGGTTTATTGACTCGAATATCTGATTAGTGGCAGGGATGGGTCAATTTCTATCTTAACTATAATTCAAAAGACTGAAAAATTGCTGTGTGCCTTCAGATTCTTCTCTGAGAACCTCTGTGTCCTCCAGCACCACTTTGTGGTCAGACACCATGAGACATTGGTGGTAGAGGACCTAGAAATTCCAAAAGAGACATTCAGCCGTATAAATTATGTCTAGGTTTATTCATACCCCACTTTATCTTTTCACAAAAGAGACTCAAAGCAGCTTACATTGAAATCTACAAATATGCAGACATTAGAACAGAATAATTATCTGTAGTATTAAAAATCAATTAAAATCCATAAAATCAGATTTAAAATATATTCAAAGCTAAAACCACAGCATGACCTAACTGAGGTTTTAGCCTGCTGAACAACTGAGAGTAGGGAGGGGTCCATTCTGGCTTCCCTGGAAAGAAGGAAGTTCCAGAGTTGAGGAGCTGCCACCGAAAAGGGAGTCCCACTCTCTTGTTCCCACCAACAGAGCTTGATATGGAGGTGGGACTGAGAAAAGGGCCTCTTCTGAAGATCTCGGGGTCCGGGCAGGTTTGTACAAGGGAATACGGTCAGCCAAATAGCCTAAACTTGAGCCATATAGGGCTTGAAAGGTCATAACCAGCACTTTGAATTGTGCCCAGAAACAAACTGGCAGCCAGTGGAGCTATGGAAAGTAGTTATATTATGATACAATCTGATAAATGAGGCTATTCTGGCAACTAGTTCAAAACTTCACCCCCACACTATCCTCCTTCCGGAAGGAAGGAATTGAAGACTTGGATGTTTGGACAAGCCTTTGAGAATGTCTAACCCAGTGGTCCATAATTAATGACACAGCACTGCACTTCCGTCCCATGCCCTAGTTCAGTGTTTCCCAACCTTTTTTGAGCCGCGGCACACTTTTAACATTAAAAAAATCCGGGGGCACACCACCAACCAAAATGACACAAAATGACACTGGGAGCAGCTGCTGGGAGTGCAGAGAGCTTTTCTTTTTCTTTTTTTTTAGAATATTTTTATTGCAGGTTTTTGAAAATTTTACACATACAACATGTAAACACAGACTGTACACATACATAGGGAAAGGGGAAGGGGTAAAATGACTTCCGCTCTCGTTCCATGCCAGCACTTAGGCTTCTTAATGAATCTTTACCACGGAGCATCCCTTGTGCTCTTATTAATATTTTTAAGTAATCATACTTATCATATTCTTCATCACAATCTATATTTTAATACTTCTCTTTTAATCTGAATTTCTTGCATATTCAATCACTTCTTTCCAGTCTGTTCTATTATTCCCCTTGCCATTGTTCTGTCTCAACCAAAAGGTAAGTTCATCCATCTCTCTAATTTCTAAAATCTTCTCGATCCATTGATCTTTCGTTGGCAAACAATTGGTTTTCCACAATTTCGCAAATAAAATCCTCGCAGCCGTAGAGAGAAAGATAAAGAGTTTCCCTGTATTATCATTGTTAAAAGTTTCTTTGTCTATAATACCCAAGAGGTATAGTTCCGGTTTCAATTGGAACTCTACCTTGAGAATTTGCTTGCATTCGTGATGGATTAATTTCCAGTAATCCTTTGTTTTGGGGCAAGTCCACCACATATGAAAAAAAGATCCTTCTTGCTTCTCGCATTTCCAGCATTTATTTTCCACATTTTTATACATTATACTTAGTTTTTCTGGTGTAATGTACCACCGATGGATCATTTTTAGCCAATTTTCTTTTAAGTCAGTTGCATAGGTAATTTTGAGTTGTTTTGTCCATAGCCTTTCCCATTCCTTTAATTGAATGGGTCTTCCAATGTTTTGTGCCCATTTTATCATAGACTGTTTAACTACTTCCTCTTCTGTTTCCCAATTTAGGAGCATGGAGTATGTTTTAGATATCACTTTCTTTTCATTTTTAAGAATTATGTCCCATGGTCCCTCCGCCACACTGAAACCTTTGACCTTATCTTTGTTAAAGCTTTCCCTCATCTGGAAATAATGTAACCACAACACATTTGGATACATTTTGTTGATTTCATCCTGTGTTTTCATGGTTAATGTACCTTCCTTATATATCAATATGTCTTTATATTTTGGCCATTCTGTCCAGCCTAGTAGTCTTCTTTGATTGGCTTCTAAAGGTGACACCCAGAGTGGTGTTTCCCTGTACATAAAATCTTTATATTTTGACCAGATTTTCATTAAAGAGGATCGAATAAAATGATTCCCAAATTTTTTTTCTATTTTGGCCCCTCCATACCAAAGATAGGAGTGCCATCCTTTCCGTAAGTCGAACCCCTCCAACATTAAGGTTGAACTTTTTGATAGAAGCATCCAGTCTTTGACCCACGCCAATGCGCATGCATTATAGTACATTCTTAGGTCCGGAAGGCCAAAGCCTCCTTTTTCCTTGTACATAATCATGATATTGTACTTTATTCTTGGCTTCTTGCCTTTCCATACAAAATTTGTCAAGTCCTTTTTCCATTTAGTAAAAATCTCCATATTTCTGATTATTGGCAAGTTTTGAAATAGATATAACATCTTTGGCAGCAGATTCATTTTGACCGCCGCGATCCTTCCTAATAGGGAAAGATTGAGTCTTTTCCATTGCTCTAATTCTTCCTTAACTTTTTTCCATTGTTCCATATAGTTGTCTTTCAACAGATGGAGGTTCCTTGCTGTAATCCATATTCCTAGATATTTGATTTTATTTACCACCTCTATGCCCGTATCTTCTTGTAGCTTTATTTGGTCAGTTTTTGAGATATTTTTAGTTATAATCTTTGTCTTTTTCTTATTAAGTTTAAATCCTGCTAATTTTCCGTAATCCTCAAAAGTCGATAGCCATTTTAATATATTCTCTCTTGGGTTTTCCACTATACAGATTACATCATCGGCAAATGCTCTTACTTTATATTTTTTCTTTTGTAATTGAAGGCCTTTTAAATCTATATTTTGTCTAATGTTCATTAGGAGTGTCTCTAATGCAAAAATGAAGATCAGCGGGGATAGTGGACATCCCTGCCTAGCTCCCTTCTCTATTGCAAATTCCGTAGTTGCACTTCCATTTATCCAGATCTTTGCCTTTTGATGTTGATATATTGCCTCAACTGCATTCTGAAATTGATATCCAATATCGATTTCCCTAAAGAGTAATTTGAAGTATTTCCAGTTCAGGTTATCGAATGCCTTCTCCGCGTCAATTGAAAGCAGGGCGAGTTCTTTCTGGTGATTCATCTCATAATACTCAATCACATTCAGGATTGTTCTTACGTTATCCCTTATATATCGATTGGGCAAAAAGCCGTTTTGATCTTCTTCAATCCAGTCTACTAGGAAGTCTTTGAATCTATTTGCCAAAATTGCGGTATATATCTTGTAGTCTGTATTAAGTAATGAAATTGGTCTATAGTTCTTTATATCTTCGGAATCTGTTCCATCTTTGTGTATCATTATTATATCTGCTGCCCTCCAGGAATCTGGAATCTCTTTTTCGGTAAGTGCCTTATTCATTATGTCTTTCAGAATTGGGACAATTTCTTCTTGCATGGATTTATAAAAGCATGCTGTGTAGCCATCGGGTCCTGGTGCTTTATCATTTTTCAAGTTTTTAATTGCTTTTTTAATTTCTTCTGTTGTTATCTCCTGGTTTAATTTTTGCCGCTGGTCATCATTAATTTTGTCTAATTTCAAATCTCCTAGGTATTGCATTATTTCTTCTTCCTTGACTTGTTCTTCCATATATAGATGTTGATAAAAAAGTAGGAATTCATGTTTAATCTTCTCATCCTCCACTATATATTCTTCCCCTTTCTTAATTCTGACGATTTGTTGGGATTGTCTTTTCTTCCTTATCCTCCTTGCTAGCCATCTCCCTATTTTATTCGCGTTCTCAAAGGAGTTTTGCTTAGTATATTTCATCTGTTTCGCCATTTGTTCAGCTTCCAGGTTATGTTTCTCTTTTCTTATTATTCCCAATTTTCTTACTATTTTCTTATTCCCTGGACTTTGCTTTAGTCTTTCCTCCAGAAGCGCGAGTTCTTCCTCTATCTTGCAGAGAGCTTTTCTCACGGCACACCTGATGATCACTCACGGCACACTAGTGTGCCACGGCACACTGGTTGAGAAACACTGCCCTAGTTTATGAGCAACAACTTGCATTGTCCTATTCCTTTGTTTCTGTATACCGCTGGCCACGTATTGGTTATTGTTTTGAGATTAAATTATTGTTATATATACTATTGGTTTGATCTTTTATTGCATTGTGTGTTTATTTTATGTGTAATTTTGGGCATGTTGTGTCATATGTAAGCTGCCCCGAGTCCCTTTGTAGCACCCATGGGTCCGTTCGTGCCACTGGCAGGGAGTGAGGCGCCGGGGGTCCCGATGCCATTGGGACCCGCACAGGCTGAAGGGGACTCGGAGGACGAGTTGGAAGGCCCAGAGCAAGATTGGTCAGCAGTGCCTTTGCCCAGTTCACCTGTAGAGAGTTTAGCATGGGATCTCGAGTGGGAGCATTCTCCCGGGGAAGGAGCAGACCAGGTGGAGATGGGAGGCAGCGAAGCAGATAGCGGAGATAGTTATGAAGTCCCAAACGGCGGAGTTTCCCAGGACCTGGCCGAGCAGCAGATGGAGGCCAGCGGCTGGGAAAGTTCGGGGGAGGCTGCTTCTCAAGGAGATAGCGATACTGAACTGGAAGAGCGGGGCCGTTCCCATAACAGACGCAGGGACATAGAGCAGGGCAGGAGGAGCTGGCATTTGTCCCTAGACCGTCACCGTTCGGAAAGTAGAGACTGGAGACGCCGGGCCCTAGATCGTCGAGGGCCCGGCCGAAGGATTAAGAACGGCCCGTGGGAACTGATCCTCAGTTCTCCGGCCACGTCTGATCTGAAGGGCGTGAAAGCGGAGTGAACCACGGAGCCTAGTTTGGCTTCGCCTTGGACCAAGATCTTGCCTTGTTAATGATTCGCATTGCTGCGGAAACCCTGCTTTGTTCGGGCCAATCCGGAAACTTGCCAAGCTTTTGCCACGCTTGCTTTTGGAACTATCTTTTGGAACTTTGCTTTCATAGTTGGACTTCAGCTTTGCTGACTGCTTTATTCTTTGATCTCTTCAAGAGAATTGCCTTTTGGACTTTTTATATTCAATAAAACTAGTTAGCTTCCCTTCAGGGAGATGGAGGCAGGGTATAAAAATAAAGTTATTATTATTATTATTCACCTAGTACAAAATCCAACAAATACATTATTGAGTAGGTTGCCTTACTGCTTGCATATTCTGAAGCATATACATACATTGCAGTAGCAGCTGGTAGCATCCACATTGCCAGTTTGTCAAATTCCTTTTTTAAAAAGTCCAAACCATGCAGTGTTACACCACATTGTAAAGGAATCATCTAAGGTTCAAACTATTCCAACCAATTTGAGGGATGGCGCTAGAATCTTGGCTAGCTTCTTTGTTATTGAGACTCAAGAATAACCTTTCTTTAACAGCAGCCGAATTGTGAACTGGATTTTAGCCTTCCAGTTTATTGCCTTGACTTCAGGTGTTTGCATTCAAAAGGAGCATTCTGGCAGATGGCTTTGTCAATCAGCTGCACTGTTTTTAATTTTTATTTGCACAGTCTAGATCTCAATGAATATGAAGAGCACTAGGCAGCCTCAGCTTAACATGAGAGTTGTCTTTCTTTTTACTTGGGATGGGTAATTGGGATCCTTTTAAAAATGTTTTTTATGTGGACTGGAGTTAAGATTTTTGGGGATGGTGCCTAAATGAATAATAAACAACGAAGTATTGCATAAGCACAGGGCTCATTTGATGTGCCATGGAAATCAATACCCCCTCTCCCCCACACCCTACAACCCTTCTTGTTTAAAAAGCTTTAGCAGTGATTTCCACATAAAGGTAAATAACACTGTAAACAGAGGTTTTTTACAGCTCACGTTGTGAACTTAGTCGCTTTGGGATTGAATTTAATGAACAACAGCAGGCTCATAACACAAAGTGCTGCCCAGGTCTCTGTCCCACGGCTCCTGCTTTAGCTGTGGCTCGGATTTGGCACCTCCTTTGGATTTATATTCTCCTGGATTCAATCGCAGCCTTGCAGAGAACATATTGCCCACTGTTAAGAATGGGAAAAACGGGTCAATTTTATTTTTGTACAAATGCTTGCATACATGTCCACACAAACATACATATACGTACATGTTAAGTTCTTATATTAAAAACAAATCAGTCCAAATTCTCAGTACCGTGCACTGATTATATTTAATAAGTCTAGGTATTACCAGTATTAATAATAATTCATGGATCCTGGAAACATGAATTTTCAGGAGACAGGATTCATGACTTTGGATAATAACTTTAAACTTGGGGTTAAAAACTGAATACAGAAGCATTTTCTTCACTGAGGTATAATGCGAATCATGTTCTGTTTGGGATTTTCAATGCCAAGAATTGCCAACAGATCCTCGGTAGAAGGAAAACTGTTAACCCAAGTTAATAGTACAAGATACATACTTCCTATAATTGGCTTCAGTTCAGCTTCTGGCCGTCGCACTCTTGATCAACTGGTGTCATTGAATGGTTGTCAAAGGCAGTCCAATGTAGAATATTTTATGGTAGTGTAGACAAGAGGTAACTTAACACAGGCCTGGTGTCTCTAGAAACAGTCACACTTGATAACATTAGCCTTAAATACAAATGAACCCTGTGGACACGCAGGTTGAATGCTAGGTCCTGGACCACATCCAGATTGTGAAACTGGCTGGGGAATGTATGGGGAATGTAGCCGCATGCAGTATAAACCAAAAACCTAATCCCCACTCTGCCTTTTGGGAGATTAATCCCCAAATTAGAAATGACTTCTTTTTGCAGTCTCTAGTATGTTTTAAATAGATTAATCTAGGCCTACTTTCTCTTCAGTGTAGCAGGTTAAACTCATTCTTTCATCCTTTATCCAGGGATAGGGAATCTTTGGCTCAATTGGTGTTTCAGTATTCCACTCCCAGAAAATCCCACAGGTCAGTGGCTTGGAGGAGTTGCACTACAAAACATCTGGATGACCAAAGATCAGCCATAACTGTTTTAAACACATAGTATATAAATAATCAAATTTAGTATTTTATATAGGCAAATTACTGGCTGGCTACACCTTTTCGAGAGATCTGTGGACAAGTAGTTTATTTCAGAGCAATGGTTCTCATATTTTGTTCTCCAGATGATTGGGACTTCAACTCTCAAGAGGTTCCAGCCACTGTGGTCAGTCCACAGAGATCCCAAACATCCAAAGAACCAGAGATTGAGAACCAGTGTTTTAAGGGGGAAAATATGAACAAAACTTGTACACAAAGTGTTGCCAATGTTACCTATATATTTTATCCATGTGCAACAGATAAAAGCAGTTGACAATGGTCGGCCACAGAAATCTTCAACCGCACGCCTCCACATTGAATGGATTAAGAAGCCACCACCGTCCCCAGGCCCATTGACTTTTGACGAACCATTCTACAATTTCACCGTCATGGAAAGTGACCGAGTGACCGAAATTGTTGGTGTAGTCTCTGTACAACCTGCTAACATCCCACTGTGGTTTGACATAGTCGGTAAGCTTGGGCACAGTGCTATCAATCCATGTTCCCTGATAAGTATTGTCTAGATTTTGATAAGGGGAAAACTAACCAGGAATTAACTCCCCCCAGATTAAAATGGTGAATTTAATATACTACTATACTACTTCCTTCATGCTTTGGTTTTGATGCCTTAGCTAAGCTGTATGGCTGGATTTTTTCTTTCCCTTCCATAAAATGTGATTGACTCGCAATCCTAATGTTGTCTTGTCATTTAAATTTTCTGACCATAGTTTGCTAATCTCATTTCTAAATGTATTTTGATGGTAACTTAGATTGGCTGTCCCTCATTTCTCTCTCTCTTTCTCTTTTCTCTTCACGCTTTTTTCCCCTTTTGCATTCTGTTATCTTGGTTTTGTTTTCTCTTTTGTTTCTTCTGCTTCCGACTGCTCTGCTTCAAGGTGGCAAGCATGCTCGAGAGATGTTCTATATCCTACAGACAGCTTGTGGGCAGAACTGTTCAACAGAAGGTACCTTCAGTGAAAACGCATTTGCTACAGTAAACTTTCTAAGCTGCGGTCTTTTCTGTTGGTTGTTTTTTTAAAAAAAAATTCTTCTAAATATGTGCAAATAATTTCCTAAAGCCAACTGTATTTGCATCTTTCCTAGCTTCCTGGGAGACAACACATGGACTTTGTTCATCCATTTGTCAGCAGTTTGCATATTCATGACTAATTGCAGTCTTTCTTTGCAATCATCAGGATTTTATTCTGCCAAATAGCAATTTAAAGAGTTTGCAACAGGTTTTGCAAATCATTCCACAGAAGTTACCAGGCAGACTGCAGTAAATATTGCCACGGCTCTGTAAAATATTATTAGCCAATTCTGAAGATTAGCGCAATTTATTCTATCGAGTGTTGTCTGTCTAGATATACAGAAACTGTAACTGGCTTAAGATATACTTACCAAGATGTTGAGGACTGCAAGTTGTAGGGACTGTATTGTAGCAATTTTACAACACTTTTGCTTGCTTCCAGTTGGTTTCTAGGTTCTACCGTAAAGTGCTAATGTCTAAGTCTAAACATTTACTTTAAAAAATCGATCCCAAAACCCTGGGTTGACTTATTCATGGGTCAATGTACCTTAAATCTCGTTTTTAAAAGTTACCAACTATGACTAGAGTGGCAAAACGCAAGAGTTTAATCCATATTTCTAGCCTTTTTGAATTCTTGGGTGGGAAAGAGCTGTGTTGATGCACCAGTGCCATCAGGCACCTTGAAGTGGTGCTGGCGCTTTCCCCTCTTGCAAAATGACCTCAACTTATGCATGGATCATATGAAAATCCATAAATTCAGGGCCCATAACTTCTCCTCAACTTATATGTGAGTTCAGTTTATACAGTAAATCCTTAATAGTTGGACTGAAGACAGCTTGGCCTTTTGAAGCCCTTATAGGCACAATGGGCAGATCTGAAGATCTGTGGCATTTTGGCAAATGATTGTTGCGAGGATATGTGTCAAGTCACAAAATGTCTCAGGAAGAGTGAAAACAAACACAGATAAGGCAACTTAAATACATTGGATTTGACTTAAATGTATAAGAAACTAAATAAATCCAATTGATCCAGTTATGTCTTTGTAGGTAATTTTTCTGACAGCCTTCTTTAAAGACAGAGGAAAAGAGAAAAAGTTGAACCAAAAGATTGGCCTGCTTACTTTGGTTGACAAGAGATAAGTTACTTTTGCAACAGTTGGATAGGGAAGTTTATATTCAAAATGTTGAGGGTTCATGCAAGCTTTTAATAAGAAAACACTTAGAAGATGAGAATAAAGTTACAAGCCAGAATATGGTTCTATGGTAGACAGTCTGTGTTTGACAGTCATTTCCATTCTCAGAGTTTGCATATATCCCCAAATTCTACTGACTGCAGTGGAGCTCAAGGAGTCCTCCAATGTGTTTAGGATTGTAGTCGATGCTGCGAAATGGTCTTTTCTTTAATGTATGTTGATGCAAAGGAACAACCAGGTAACTTTCCCCTTGAACATAGATGGAGAAAATTTAGAAAAAGAAAGTCAGAGAAGAGAGCTGCAAACCACAATGCACTGGTTCCCCACCTTTTTCTGACCAGGGATCACTTGACCAGGGACCACTCTCCAACATTAGTACCAAAAGGGATACAAATCAGTTTTTGGTCAACTTTAGATTCGGTTTGGTTATTTGGGCTGCTGATTCAGAAAATTTCATTAGCTAGACCACATCAGCTCTAGTTTCTGTTACAGAACATATGCCATCCAGTAGATGCCATCTCCTCAACCACAGAAAACCATGTTTAATAATCTAGAGTTCATGTGGTAGTAGTAATCTTTCGTATGTAGTCAGCCTCTCCCCTCCCGACATCTCCATTGCTTTGGCACTTCTTCTGCCTTCCGGGTCAAAAAAGGCTTTAAAAGGATGGACGTTGAAAGCTATGACCCTGAAGGTAGAGTATAGAGCAGGGGTGGGCAACTATTTTTTCCAAGGGGCCACATGAGAGCAAAAAAATATTATGCAGGGCCGCACCTAAAGGCGGAACTACATGCTAATCTACATAATTTATTTATTTCACTTACTATATTTACCATATATTACACATCATTAATATTAACATATTAATATATCAAGAAATATTCATATATTATTAGTATTATTATCATAATTATTATATTATAGTACAGGGTTGGGCAATAATATCCATGAAGCAATTAAATTTATATTATATCTCCCAGAACACAATTATATCAATGAAGCAATCAATTTAATATTATATCTCCCACAACAAAATTATATCAATGAAGCAATCAATTTAATATTATATCTCCCACAACAAAATTATATCAATGAAGCAATCAATTTAATATTATATCTCCCAGAACACAATTATATTAATGAAGGAATCAATTTAATATTATATCTCCCACAACAAAATTACATCAATGAAGCAATCAATTTAATATTATATCTCCCACAACACAATAACATACCTCTTCTTTCCTCCTTTGGAAGAGGAGGTCTGGGCAGTGCGCCTTCCTGGCGAAGCCAGGTAGCCGGTGGCAGCGCTGCTTACCGGGCGAAAAAGGGAGGCCCGGGCAGGTAGAAAGCCATGCGTGGCTTTGTTTACGGCAAAAGCAAGCAAGGGAGGCGAACGCGGGGTCCCCTTCCTCTCACGCACGCTTGAAAACAAACTCCGGAGGACGCCCCGCCCCCTGAGCGTCTCCCGCGATGACGTCGCAGCCAGCATCGCCGAACACGCTCAGGGGGCGGGGCTTCCTCCGGAGTTTGTTTTCAAGCGTGCGTGAGAGGAGGGACCCCCCGTTCGCCTCCTATGCTTGTTTTTCGCCAGATACAAAGCAAAAAGCAAGCATAGGAGGCGAACGCGGGGTCCCCTTCCTCTCGTTCACGTTGCCAAACAAACTGCGGAGGAAGCGCCGCCCCCTGAGCGTGTTCGGCAATGCCGGCTGCGACGTCATCGCGGGAGACGCTCAGGGGGCGGGGCATCCTCCGGAGTTTGTTTTCAAGCGTGCGTGAGAGGAAGGGGACCCCGCGTTCGCCTCCTATGCTTGTTTTTCGCCAAATACAAAGCAAAAAGTAAGCATAGGAGGCAAACGCAGGGTCCCCTTCCTCTCGTTCACGTTGCCAAACAAACTGCGGAGGAAGCGCCGCCCCCTGAGCGTGTTCGGCAATGCCGGCTGCGACGTCATCGCGGGAGACGCTCAGGGGGCGGGGCATCCTCCGGAGTTTGTTTTCAAGCGTGCGTGAGAGGAAGGGGACCCCGCGTTCGCCTCCCTTGCTTGCTTTTGCCGTAAACAAAGCCACGCATGGCTTTCTACCTGCCCGGCCTCCCTTTTTCGCCCACGTGGCAGCGCTGCAACCGGCTCCCTCTCTCCCCGGAAAGCAGCGCTGCCCAAGGCCCCTCGGGCCGGATGGGAGCACCCAAAGGGCCGCATCCGGCCCCCAGGCCGCCAAATGCCCATCCCTGGTATAGAGCCTTCCCACATGCAGGGAAACCCAGGATCCCTATAATAATGAGTACTAGACTCAGAAATAGTGAACCAAAACAGGATTTATTGTATAACAACCAGAAAGGTTCTGGTGGCTCAAAAATGCTTGAGTTGGTTGCAAAGAGTCCTTTAAACAAAGGGAAAGCGTTCGTTTGCCTCATGCAAAGCGAAGGTACCTCTCTTAGGATCCCAGGTGTCCTGTTCCTCTCTGGTCTTTGTAGGCCCACGAAGTCCTTTAAAACCCCCAAAATCTGCAGTCTCTGTTGAGGATGGGCCTCCTGTGCACTGCAGCTTGGTTGAGAGAGCAGGTAGACTCTGCAGGTGAACTAAGAATGCTATGTCCAAGCAAGCTTAGGTTCCAGCGTTGTTTCCTTGGAATTAGGGCGGAAGGGACGTCCGGCCCCTTAAATAGACTCTGGAAAAGGGTGGAGTTGAGGGCGGAGACACCAGTTATGGAGCCAGAAAGCAGCCCCATCCAAATGACCACATGGCCAAGACAAAGAAGCCCATGGCCAACAAAGAAGATGTAGAACAAAGGGTCCATGCAGGTACATGGCAAACCAAATACAGATAAATACAGCCCCACTAGGGGGCGTCACAGCACTATAAGAGGGTTTCGCAATACCAGTCGCTCTCGTTGCCGTTTGGTTACGAGGCAACAGTGTAGTAATGGTGAGGCTGCAGAACATATTTTTATTTTTTCAGATCACTGGTGGTCCAGTGACTACAGGTTGGGAACCACTGCCATAGTGGGAAGGCTCTAGGAAGTAAGGGAGAGGGCTCTTGTGTTTCTGCATGTCCCTAATCCAGAATTAATTTTTAACTCTCCCAATTAAAACGAATTCAGGGTCTGCTATAGAATAGAGCAACAGCATACTAAAAAAGGAAACAACGACATTTATTCATCCTGCAGTTATCTAAGTCGCATAAGCCATCTTTGGTATGCTCTTGATAACATTGTTCTTCCTTGCAAACAATAATTATTTCCATTCACTGTCTTGGACATTTTTGCTTCTCTTGGAAGAGAAGCTTTTCTCCCATTTTACAGTGCAGTTCTTTATAGCTTCTAGCGTTCTTTTAGAAATCTTTATCAGGAGAGAGATTATTTTGAGAAATTCTTGATTATTTCCTATTGCAACCAAAAAGTGTGGAAAGAAAATCTCAGAGGAAAAAAAGTGATTGATTACATGGTGTATTTTTAAAACTTCTCAAATGTTAATTATCTCACTTCACAGTCATTTAAATCCCCATTGCTTAACATTTAAGTCTAAACCCGAAAGCAGGCGATCAAACAAATTGATAAAAGAAGTGAAGCATTTGCTCAGTTTCACTCTGGATCTGTGATAGTCCCAATAGTAGGAAGCAAGATAGTTCAGGAAGTTTGTATTCTTACTTGCTACTTGCTTCTTGCTTCTCTCTCTCTCTCTCTCCCTCTCTTGAAAATCTCTTCATGAATTAAACATGACAATCAAGCACTCTGGTGAATCAACCACTTATTTTATCCTTCTAGGAGAGTGTTTCTGGAATACTTTCCCCCCATTCTCTCATTATTTCCCATTTGTGATGCTATGGACGGTGCTGAGATGAAAATCCCAGCTAAAACTTCCAATGATCAGAAGGATTCAGGTGTTAGCCTTGCTCATCTCCTTGGTTTTTGTCAAGGCGAAAAGGAAAGATCTTTCAGAGAACTTGATGTCTTAGAATCTCTGGAGCCTTCAGTTTAGTTCAATTGAGCTTAGATAGGTTTGCGGATGAAAAGAGTACTTTAAAAACACATTTCTCGAGTTTTAGGAAATCCTGATGTGAAAAATCCTGGACTAAATGCAATAGAACCATGTTCGCTTTGCATAGACAGACCGAGTGATTTTGGATTAAGATAAATATTGGTTTCTTCAATACCAATTTGAAAGTGACTTAAGTGGTCCGTGTAGACGGACCAATTATGAGCCACGCTCCAACACCTTGAAAGGTTTTATAAAAAGAACAGCTTTTCTATTGCTATGTGCCTTTGAATCATTTCCGATTTATAGCAATCCTTGAGAAAAATCTATCATGAGGTTTTCTGGGAGTATATAACTACCCAGTGTTTTTCTATGGCTGAGTGAGGTTTCAAACACTAGTAACCAGAGTAAATTGTTCCTTATTGGTGAGTTTGTATCTATGGAATAGTCCTTCATTGTCCAGTTGCAGCTACTGAATGATTTTCTAAGAATTTGATATAAAATTAGGTTAGCCCCAGAAAACTCCACGATAAGTTCAACTTAGTGTTGCCATAAGTCAGAACAACTTGAAGACACAACAGTTGGCTGTTTGGAGTGGAAGTCTGGATTCGGAGTCTATCCCGAACAATGTTGTTAATGGCTGGGTTCATTCTGTCTTTATATTATATTCGCGTATCTCAAAAAGTTTTACAAAATCTCCATCAAAAACTGCGGGAGCGGGGCATTAATGAATTAGTCTTCCGTGTCAGGACCAACTTGAGAAATTGCAAGTCGCTTCTGGTGTGAGAGAGTTGGCTGTCTGCAAGGACGTTGCCCAGGGGACGCCCAGATGTTTGATGTTTCCTGTGGGGTTCCTGTGGGGGGCTTCTCTCATGTCCTGCATGGGGAGTTGGAGCTGACAGAGGGAGCTCAACTCGCTCTCCCCGGATTCAAACCGCTGACCTATCAGTCAGCAGTCCTGGCGGCACAAGTGTTTAACCCACTGCATCACTGGGGGCAATTTAATTAAGGGAGGTAAAGATTTACTTCAGAAAAATAATGCATAAGAATATAGTGAATTCATCCCAAAGGGTCTTTGATGTGCAAGAGGAGGATTCGTTTAAGCAGAGGGCATTCACTTTAGAGGAGTGGGGAATGGGAAAGTGCATTGCTCCCCATTAAAGTGTTTAAACAAACATTGTGATTAGTAGGCGCTTATCTAATTTTTTAAACTAAGGAAATAAAGGGACGTTTTTAAAGGCATCAACTGAACCATCTTTCCCTTTTAATTTCTTCTAACTTTTTTAAAGCAAAGCTTTCCTAAGAAGTGTGGCCTGATAAGGTTAACATTTTCTGATTGCTCATTAAGATGGCTACAAAGCAACTTAAATTAAAAAGTCGGTGCTTTTTTGCTCCCCTTGCCGTCCCTTTCTGGTTATCACTACAAAACATTCACTTTGGGAAATGGTCGATCGTCCCAAGGCTAGCCTTCTTTCATTATACTTTTTTATGGAAAACTAAATCTGCAAGTCTTGTCTTCAAAAAGGTTTTTTCCCCTCTCAGACTGATCTAGAGATAGCCTATCTTCTCCTTCTCCCTCTCTTTCTTGGAAGTGAAAAGAAGGTTTTCTTCTTTAAAAAATAATGAAGAAGTATAAAATCCAAGAGAAATGTTTTAATACTTTAATACCATAACTTTAATTAAATGTCAAGAACAATTATGTATTCACTTACAATTAAATGCTATTAAGAGAATGTTTATAACAACCGAAATAAGATCAGTGATTTAGACATGCATACATGTGTTGGGACCGACAGGCATGTAGCCGGAGGTGGGCTTAGGGGGCTTCAGCCCCCGAAATTCTCAGGGTGGTCCGTGAGAAGGCCTTACTGGTACATTATTTAAACTGTTATGTGTATTCATATCATGATCTGATCACCATGCTCATTATATCCCATATTCATGGGGTTATTGGGATAACAATACAAAAGGTTTGGTAGGGATTCCCTCTCTTACTCAGACTCAGCCCCTTCCAAATCAAACTCAGCCCTCCCCGAATCAAAATCCTGGCTACGGCCCTGGGGACCGAGTATATACATTTGAAATGAAACCAAATTTTATTCAAATCTTTAGATGTCCTTGAAAGTTTAGGCGAACATCATATTTACTGATAGCCAAGAGTATTTACTATAACTGTGTGGGCATAAATAGTGACAGCAAAATAATGGGCACAGCAACCATGTAAAGAGTTTGGAATGGGAGAAATGAGGTGGTATTTTTTTCCTGCTGTATGACCAGGGGCGGACCTACCTGTTCCGGGGGGGGGGGTATGCAAAAAAATTGTGCCCCCCTGTGGTTCCCGAGCGCGAGTCACGCCCTGGAGCCCAGTGCACATGCACCAATCTACACGCACTGGCTCCAGAGCGCGCCTCCCGCTTTGGAGCCCTGTGCGCATGCGCCAATCTGTGCGCACGCGCGAAACTGCGCGCGTGCGCACTGGCTACAAAGCGGGAGGTGCGCTCTGGAGTCAGTATGCATGTGCGGAGCTTTTTGCACATGTGCAGAAGCTCCTACAGGCACTGTAGCGGCTGTAGAAGTTTCTGTGCATGCGCGAAAAGCTCCGTGCATGCAGAGGCGCGGCGGAGCGTGCCGGGCCGGCTGGCGCGGAGCGCAGCGCGGGCTGCAGGGCCGGCTGCGGAGGCCTGGCGCACGGGTGGTGGGGCGGAGCCGACGCGGCGGCGCCCCTCCCAGATGGCAATGCCCCTCCCGGGTGACGGCGCCCTACGCGCCTGCGTAGTCCGCCTAATGGACGAACCGGCCCTTTGTATGACCCTGGCAAAAATGGTGTTTGCCTACTGTACCTACAAGATTCCAGTGTATGAATAACTATATGCCTTCCTGTGAAAGTCAACATTTACTCAATTTTTACACAGTGGCTGGGATCCTACTATAGCATTATGCTAGTGTAATGATCTTTTACACCAATTATTTGAGCTTCAACCTCCTTGCACAGGGAGATGGGAGTAGAAGGATAGGTCAGTTTCTCTTTACCACCTCTTTCTTGTATCCCCATGCCCAAGTAGTATGGATTGGGCTGAACTGACAGATTTCGAGAAGATATAACTTATATTGGGAAGATACTACATGGCACTGAATGTTGCCTTTTTGTTTTTGGAAGCCGCCCTGAGTCCCTTCGGAGAGAGAGGGCAGGTTAAAAATAAAGATCATGATGATGATGCAATAGTATTTACTGTTATTTACTGTTAGGCAAATATTATATTTACTTGATTCTAATGCACAACTTTTTAGCTAATTGCATAGCCAAAAGTGAGGTGTGCATTAAATTGTGCATTAGAATTGCACCCCTTAGATCATTCGCCTACCCTTTGGGATAACTAGTCAGTGTAGGCTAGCATACCAGTTTGAAATAACTCAGCCATAATGTATACAAGCAATGAAATGAGATGGCAGATCTCCAAGTTGATCAAATGTAATGCTAGGAGAAAACACATATTTATATGTCTCCCATATAACAACAACCCTCTCTTCCAGTGATAACTGCAAATGACAAAGGGTCCTTTTTTGCTCCTATGTGTCCTAGCATATTGTACACATCACAAAATTGCTTGCCATACATCTATAACAGAAACTCGAACTTCTGATTTTGGATAGTTTTCCTGCTGCGTTGGGATGGGACAGCAGTGTGATAACTGGTGAATCTCCGTACTATTTGTGGTGAAAATTGTATATATGACAGTGTTGAAATAAAAGAGGATCTGATTCTTTGCTTGTACTCCCTCTATAGACTTTTTGAAAAAGCAAGAAAGGATTTTTCAGAATGCACAACCATTTGAGAGAATTGCTGGAGGGCATGAGAGAGTCAATGTGTATGTGTGTGAAATTAATCAGTGGATGGAAACATCCCTCCCCCTTGTGGGCTCATTTGGAGAGACAGTAGCCTGTCTCAGCAGCTTTGCGAGCAACCTCAGTGCCCCATTGCTGTGGGAGCCAGAGAGCTCTTCCTGCCGTTTCTGGGATCATTCATTAATCTGTTTTACAGCTAGTTAAAATAGAAGAACAACCTTTGGCCAACCTTCCTTTCTCCATCTCTAGGAAGTTTTGCTCTAAACGGCAATTACAATGGATTTATTTCATTGGGAGGCAGCGGGGACAAGCAAAGCATTCGCATTTCCTCTTTTGATCCTCTGTGCTTCTAAACATAATGACCAATTTACTTAGTCGCAGGTTATTTACAGCTCATTTATACCATAAGGAAAAGTCCCCCTCCCTAATTCCATGCCAGATCTTCGTTTTAATAAAGGATAATTGGGGAAACCAGAATTGTTGTATTTAACTCAGGTGCACAAAGGTGCAAAGCTTACCTGAGGCAGCAGGGAACTTGTGTTAAAATGTTAAATAGAAATACTCGTTTTCTGTCAATTTAAATATAAATTGATTTTTGGTAATAAATAATTTGTTGCCAATTGTGATTAAAGTGCAGAATGATTGGAACTAGCCCAGTATTTAGGACAAAGAATATTCTATTCATTATGAGAGGTTAAGTGTAGATGAGGAGGGAGGACTTCCATTTTGGGAAAGCTAGCTGGGTCCTATACAGGTTCTGCACAAAGCCATACTTTGCCCTGTTGTTGAGGACAAAGTCAATATCAAAATGGCAAAGTTTGGCCCCAAAAGTTCAGAAGTTTATCCTCTTTTGGAAGAGTCATAGAGTCATAAAGTTGGAAGAGACCTTGTGGGCCATCCAGTCTAACCCCATTCTGTCAAAAAGCAGGAAAATTATCCATCCAATCTTTGGCTTCCAAAGAAGGAGCCTCCACCACACTGGGTAAGTTCTTGAACAGCTAAATGTTCAAGTGAAATCTCATTTCCTGTAGTTTGAACCCATTGTTTCATGTCCTAGTCTCCAGGGTAGCAGAAAACAAGCCTGCTCCATTCTACCTATGACTTCCCCTCACATGGCCATCATGTCTCCCCTCAGTGTCCTCTTCTGCAGGCTAAACATGCCCAGCTCTTTAAACTGCTCCTCACAGGGCTTGTTCTCCAGACCCTTGATCATTTTAGTCACTCTCCTCTGGACACATTCCAGCTTGTCAACATCTTTCTTCAACTGCAATCCCCAGAATAGGACACAGTATTCCAGGTCTGACTATGGTAGACTAGAGGAGTAGCATGACTTCCCTGAATCCGGACATTATACTGTTATTTCTGCAGGCCAAAATCCCATTGGCTTTTTTTGTCGCTGCATTACATTGTTGGCTCATGTTTAACTTGTTATTCACAAGGTCTCCAAGACCTTTTGCACACGAACTGCTATCGAGCCAGGTGTCCCCCATTCTGTATCTTTGCGTTTCATTTTTTCTGCCTAATTGGGGTCAGTCAACATAGTCTTAAATCTAGTTGTTGGCCAGAACCAGAGTCACTCAACTGAGTAGATGAAACTCACATAGTATTAATGTTTCCTTTGATTCAGTATGTCTGCTTCTGTTAGTAACTGAAAATATGGTCCTAATCTAAGGCATGGCAATTTATTTCTTTATTTTTCACATTAAGGATAAACAAGTGTTTACACACAGCTTGGAAAAGTTACATTTTGCACTTTGACCCCTAGAAGACTCCAACCAACATGACCATTTGGTGCGTGGTTAAAGGATTTTGGGGTTCATAGTACAAAATAAGTTAACTTTCTATAACTGTATCATTCTTTGGTACAGCACAGGTATAGCTCTATGATTCCACATTTACTGTTGTGTCTGCATCCCATAATATCCTGGGATTTGAAGTCTAGGGAGACACTAAAGTTCTCTGGATGAGAATACAACACTTCAAAGCTCAGGATTCTATGCCATGGAACTGTGTACCCATTCACGAAACACAATTATTGCGCTGTATTCTATTTTTACTCCCATGTTAGCATATGTGGAGTCCTGGGATTAGCGTTTTAATAAGGAGCATTTAGAATTCTGAACTAAAAGGTTCTAGGGCCACACCAAACAGCTATAGCAGTTAGTGGAATAATAGCACCATACTGGTACAATGTGAGTGGGTTTCATATCAGCTAAAGTGGAATCTGAGCCTGGATCTACACTGACATATAATGAAGTTTGAAACTGCATTATGTGGTCAGTGTAAATATGATGCAGTTCAATGCACTTAAACTTCATTATATGATTCTTTAATGCAGTTTCAAACTGCATCATATGGCAGAACAGAACCAGCCATCTGTGCCATGAATATGTGGTTGAGAGAAGACCCTATATGTGCAGCCATAATTAAATAGCCCACCCTTATTCTGTTTATTGGTCACACTGGGACATGGGTGTAGAGAAGAGACAAAGTCTCAGAGTGTTGACAAAGATGTTTTTGTTCTAATTAGCCCAACACACTTTCCCAAGTCATATTTAATGGTTTTCTTCAACGGAATGCAACTTTAACAT
Source organism: Anolis apletophallus (assembly GCA_030556195.1). NCBI lineage: Eukaryota > Metazoa > Chordata > Lepidosauria > Squamata > Anolidae > Anolis > Anolis apletophallus. The sequence goes on from JARBWK010000004.1 coordinate 172,905,287, forward strand.
CATCTATAGGGATTGCAAAATAGAAGAAAAGGTGTTTTCTAAGCATATGCCTGGCAACATATCATAACTTCAGAAAACCCTTTAAAAAATCTTGCAGGCAGTTTCACAGTTGATTTCCCTGAAGAAGGCCATTAAATCTTACTACGAAAATGCATTGGGCAAATGAGAAGAATAAAATAATATTTCTCAACATCCTGAGACCTTCGACTTGTCTACACTAACCCTATTACCTGGATTGGGCCAGAAATAGCTCCTGGACGTCTATAAGACATCCAGGGACTTGTTGTCTGTAACACAGGGAAAGACCAGTCAATCCAAATCTGTGTTTGGAAAGGTTGGGAAATGTTCCAGTTTTCAGCAAAATTCTAGAGCAACTCCACACTTTGTGGTTAGTGCAAGCACCTGAACTAACTCTGATTCAAGCAATGCACTTTCCACACACTTTGTGGAACAAGGAAAAGGGGATAGATTGTGTCAGTGCACCCTCCTGTTCCCACAGAAGACTGACATGAAACTCCAGAGAGCTTCTGGCCATCAATGGGCAGCTTTGCTGACATCATCAAAGGTGCCCACACAACCACGAGAAAGGTGATCCAAGGATGATGACAGGATATCCAATATAAAGTGACCACCCAGCAAGGCTGAACCAATTTCAGCCCGGCTGGATGATGTGGATCTCATCCCACCACCACTTCAGGATGGGGTAGGCCTCATAGAACCCCGGTGTCATGGTGCCAGGGCTCTGCCAGTATGCAGGCAGAGATGAACTAAACAAACACCCAATTTATGTTAAAGTGTTTAATTAAAGTAGGACTTACTTTCTGGCTACTTTCATAGTCCAAATGCAAAGCATAAAGATAGCACTCAGCCACAGAATATAAAACAAAAACTGCTAGTAAGCACCAATGCAAATTCAAGAGAGCACCATAGTCAAAGGGTCCAGTCCAGTGGTCAAATACCGGGAGTTCAATTAGTAAAGTCCAGAGACCAAGAGTCTATGCTGTAGTCAAAAGCCAGTCCAGAGATTCAAGGGTCCAGGTTTCTAAGAGTTCAAGAGACAGGTCAGGATGCAAAAAATTCACAAACCTGGGGGTAAACCAGCAGCATTTACCTCCATGATAAGATAAATACTTTTATTCCAAGATCAGGATAGTAAAACCCAGCTGTGACCTATCCCTTACATACCTCCACTCTTAATTGTTTTCACCCATAAATTCTTACTTACACATTACTCAGCCCTTTAGAACTAAGATTTACATTAACCCTCACATCACCAACTGCTAGACCTGCCACCATCAACCACCATCAATAGCGAAACATGATATATGACACCCGGACCGGTCCAGATTAGCCGGTCCAATCGATGCACTCTTTTTCTCTTCTCTACATCCCTTCCATTTGGTATTACCAGTCCTTAGTTCTTTTTGTCTCACACTGGGACAAGAGGGAATATTGAGGATTGATTCTCATATGTTTAAGAGTGTCCTTTAGAGATAGAGGAGACCATAGATCTAGAGTAGGGAATATTTTAAATCACCAGTTTCAGGATAAATCCCTGGTCTCCCTGGATAGGATTCATAAAAGAGACTAGACAACCCCTGCCAGCCGGAATAGCACGTCTTGGCCTTTTCAGGCAGATACTATTGCCTGGGCATAAAATAGTTTAATTGAAGTAGTCACAGTGCTTTCAAAACTATACCAGCTGCCAGGGTGGTTCCTGTTGGGTTTTTCTGAAGTGACCCACAAATAACACTCAAATCTTTCTCCCAAATGAATACCTAATGAAGGGAGGGAATTGCGTGTTCGTACTAATGAGGGCATAAGTCTCTACAGGTTAACAGCCTTGTAAAGCCTTTTGAAGAAATCAATTATGCTTCGCTTGAATGCATTGCTGAATCTTTTGTCTGCAATATGAGTTGTTCTTTCCTCCCCCCCCCCCCCCCCAACCTTCCTTTATGACATCTGTTTTACAATACACAAACAATGCTTGAAAGGAGGGAAATTAGCTTGGAACAAAGATTGCTCGTTGTGCAGTGCATGTGATGTACCCACGTTCCTCTGTAAATTGCCATAACCCCGATCTGTCGATGTTATTTTTCAGCGATACACCTTTCAGAGATTTAATTGTACCTTCTGTTGTAACGACAATTAGGGGGGAATTTCGAGAGCTCTTTCGACGCAGACAAAGGTGTGGGGACCATTGTCATCGCGAAACCCCTGGATGCTGAGCAGAGGTCGGTGTACAACATGACCGTGGAAGTCACCGATGGGACAAACGTGGCAAGCACTCAGGTAGCGCACAGTTATGTCTCATATCTCTTTTCTCATTCAGAAAAAAAGATCACATGTTATATGTTCAAACCATACAATTAAGACTTGAATTTGATTGTTTGGGGGCAGAGGGCTTGTTGAGAAATCATTCATAATAAGCCAATAGTTATTTTGAATTGCCTTTAAACCAAATGTGGGCAACCGAGTGAGGAAGCTTGGCCTAGTTATCCCAGTGATGCCCCATGGACAGCACACTTGTATCTTGATGTGCTAGAAGTGTAATGTAGAAAAAAGTAGAGGAAAGCATATTATAACAATTCTACCACAGAACAGATGCTTAGAGAAATGCATTTTCACCCCATGTCCTTGTTCCTTAGCTACAACTTGCACTATCCCATTCTCTTGTTGTTGTTTACAATTGGCAATGATTATGACAGTTGTCACCATAAGTTATTGGGTGCTGTTCTGAGTTTAAATTGTTGTTTTATATGCTATTGCTTTTATTTTGTATTGTGTTGTGTGTTTATTTTATGGGTTGTTTTAGGCACGTTATGCCATATGTAAACCACCCTGGGTCCCTTCAGGGAGATGGAGGCAGGGTAAAAAAATTAAGTTGTTGTTGTTGGGGATATGTGAAAAAAGTGAATTTTAAGGTGGATGGGTGTATTCTAAGTCCACATTGAAACTATTTTCAAATATCCAATCAATTTCATTTCCAATGCAGGGTCTTATCATTTTGAAGAAAAGCATTCTCGGGCAGCCAAAAGCCTTGATCCTTGAAATAATATTCATTCTCCATAAAATGATCAACAAGAAGGCACCTAATATTCTATTACTGATATTGCTAAGATATCAGCTGCTTCTTGACTTTCTAAAAACTTTATGAGGATTCAGGGTGGATGAGATAAATCCCTGTGTTTTTGGGCATTTGGGGACATTTTCAGGGGGGAAAAATCACCCAAAAACAGCACCCAAAGAACTTCAAAATTTGGCTCAGTGTTCTGGAGGCAGGGGGCTCTTAAACAATTTTTGGATTCAACAGTCACATGCACCTCTCATGCTGAACTTTCCCCACCTTTGATTTTTATTTTACTTTACTTGCTGATTGGGACGTAGGAAGCCTCATCTATTTGTTCTGTGTTGCAAAGAGAGACATGGGCCTGAAAATGTAGAGGAGAGAAAGGAGCAGAAAGTACAGTTTGACCATTATTCAGCAACCCACTGGCAGAAACATTTTCTCCGTACCTTACTGGGAAATACCATTATTATGAACTTTGACATTGGCAACAAGGATCATGGAGGTGTTGGTCTGCTCCATGAGGATAAAGTGATGGAGCATTCCTCCCCAGAGTTGCTGTGTGTTTTTGGGCTGTATAGCCATATTCCAGAAGGATTCTCTCCTGACATTTCACACACATCTATGGCAGGCACGCTCAGAGGTTGTGAGTTCTGTGGGAAACTAGGAAAATGGGGTTTATATAACTGTGGGATGTCCAGGGTGGGAGAAATAACCCTTGTCTGCTTGAAGCAGGTGTGAATGTTGTAATTTGCCACCTTGATTAGCATTGAATGGCCTTGCAGTTTCAAGGCCTGGTATAAGTAACCGCAAGCTCAGAGCTACACCATGCTCCGACCTTGGGCTCCGTTCCAAGCAGATAAGCCCAGGTGCAGGCCTGAGAGCTTGGCTCGAGGCCGGGAAAGAAGGACCGTTACTATTTTGGCACCGAAACTCAAGGGGCGTCAATCCTGAGCTTGACAGACAGGAGGTATGAATGCATTTGCTATATAAAGATTGGGCCTTGCTGTGCACTTCACTTTCTGCTTTACACCTGTATGTGACTCCTCACAGTAAAGTGCTTGAGAGATATCCAGGACGTGTCCTTGTGAGTCTTTTCGGAACCGCTTTGAGTGATCCTTACACCTGGATCATTGCTGCCTCGGGGAATCCTTTATTGAGATGTGTTAGCTGGTCCTGATTGATTCTTGTCTGGAATTCCCCTACTATTTGAGTGTTCCACTTTATGTACTGTCCTGATTTTAGAGGTTTTTTAAATACTGGTAGCCATATTTAATTCTTTTTCATGTTTTCCACCTTTCTGTTGAAATTGTCCATATGCTTGTGGATTTCAGTGGCTTCTCCATGTAGTCTAATCAAGGTGGCAAATTGCAACATTCACGCCTGCCTCAAGCAGACAAGAATTCTTTCTCCCACCCTGGACATTCCACAGATATATACGTAAATCCCACTTACCTAGTTTCCAACAGACCTCTCAACCTCTGAAGGTGCCTGCCATAGATATGTGTGAAACATCAGGAGAGAATGCTTCAGGAATATGGCCATACAGCCCAAAAATGCATAGCAACCCAGTGATTCTGGCCACGAAAGCCTTCAACAGCATATTCTTCTCCTGTCTGCCCTTTACATTGTACCGCCAGCTCTTCTTTGCAGTGGAAAAAATAGCAGCTGGGATTCTCCAGAGAAGTCTGGTGTGAGTTTCCCATATCCAAAATTTGTCAAGTGAAAATCAATATGAATGTTGGTACTATATTTATTTATTTATTTATTTATTTTTATTTCCTATATTTATACCCCGCCCTTCTCCCCCCAAAGGGGGACTCAGGGCAGCCTAACAAAAGCATCATACAATGCTAGCAACATAAAAACAACCACAGTACAATCAAAATATTAATTAAGACATATCCATTAAAATCGAAATCCAAAAACCATTTTGGGTCAATTCATTGCCATAAGTTGTTTGATATTCTTCCATTTGCTGCTCACTGATCAAACGCTTGGTCCCATAACCAGGTCTTGATTTTCTTTCTAAAAGACAGAGGGAGGCGGCCAATCTGATATCTCAAGGGGGGCATTCCATAGGCGGGGGGCACTGCTGAGAAGACTCTGTCTCTTGTACCCATCAACTGCGTTTGTGATAGTGGTGGGATCGTGAACATGGCCTCTCCTGAAGATCTTAAACTTCATGATGGTTTGTGGCAGGAGATACATTCGGACAGGTAGTCTGGGCCAGAACCATTTAGGGCTTTAAAGGTTAAAACCAGCATTTTTAATTGTGCTCGGAAGCTGATCGGTAGCCAGTTATGTGCTTTGGGGTATTTTTAAAAGCAAAGAATATGTTACTGTGAACACAATAACATCTTTACTTACATATTTCAAACGACCGTTTGCTAGGACAAAACTTTGCAGTTGGAAAGGATCAGTAACAGTCTCCTGACAGTCCTTTAAAACCCTTCTTCCCCATCCCAGCATGCTGCTGTTTGCCTCTTAGGCATAAAACCACCTGCACTTTTACTGAAACTTGCAAAACAAAGGGTGATAATTCTGAAAGAAGTGAGTTGCAGTAAGAAATCATTCACTAAGCCAGTGTGCTTCTTTTAAGAGCTTTGAATTCCTGTCTTGAAAGAGCACAGCTAGAGTTGTCCATGCAACAGATGAGTTCCAACCTGTGGAATCAAATGCCTGTATCATTTTCTCCCATGCCACCTGCTTATCCTTGGATTATATTTGATTTCATCTGTGTTTTCTTTCCGTTGATCTAGTTGGAGGTGGTAAAAGACATTGTAAAAATGCCAGAGATGGTTTGTTTCAGTAATATGATCAATGGTATGGATCTGCCTAACAACTTTACTTTTTACAGTAATGACACCCTTGACCATCTATTACAATTCTCTCCTCCCTAAGAAAACACAGTATAACTTCCTTTAACCCTCCCCAGCCTCTCCACAGAGCACATTACTACCATAGTAAAGGGAATCAAATGACTGTGGTTTAAAATTCACACAGGGGTTATGTTACTCGTGTGTTAGCTTTGATGGCACTTAACCAAAAAAACTTAAGAGACCTTTTTGAAGGCACTAAGCCCTCCTCTATAAATTCACAGAGGTGTCTAGGAGGCAGGTGTGGAGTGAATATAATTTAGGATTTTTTTTATATATATATAAAAGATCTAATGAACTACAGTCATTTCTCCATATTTGTGGTTTTTACTTTTGTGGGTTTAATTATTCATGGGCTTGATTGAAAATGCTTTCTTTAGGATGATAGCTCCTCCAGTGTGCTTCTGTGGACCTTGCCATGCTGGAGAACCTAGAGATTTCTAGAGAGAACATCTCTCTAGGACAGACCTGGGCAATTGCCGGCCCTCCAGGTGTTTTGGACTTTAACTCCCAGAAATTCTAGCCAGTTTACCAGGTGTTAGGATTTCTGGGATTTGAAGTTCAAAACACCTGGAGGGCTGGCAATTGCCCAGGTCTGCTCTAGGAATATCTTGGTCCTCCAATGCAATTTTCTGTTCAACTTCCAACGGAAGTTGACCATAGAGTCATGTTGGGAAAATTATTTATTTATTTCAAATATTTCTATCCTGTCCTTCTCAGGGCAGCTTACAACCGCAACCATTAGATGCCAAACACCAAAACAAACAAGAGCAATATCAGCACGAATTAAACAATAGTTAAAACATTAAATTATAATATATCCATTAAAACATTATTAACAACAATATAACCACATCCAAATCCAATTCAGTGTCCAGAGTCCCACTCCGAGACCTGTCCATTGTCAATTCTCATGAGTCATTGAGATTATTACTGCCAAGCCTGCTACCTAAATGCCTGGTCTCATAGCCATGCTTTGAGCTTTTTTCTAAAGGAGAGGAGAGATGGAGCGGACCTAATTTCACTCGGGAAGGTGTTCCATAGATGGGGGAGCACCACTGAGAAGGCCCTGTCTCTCATTTCCACCAATCGTGCTTGCAAGGCAGGCGGTATCAAAAGCAGGGCCTCCCCCGATGATCTTAAGTTGTGAGGTGGGTCAAAGAGAGAGATACATTCGGACAAGTAAGCTGGGCCAGAACTGTATAGGGCTTTATATTAGTTTGTCCTCTCCTGAAGAAGTCAGGCTTGGATCCATCGATTCCATTGAACTATCGTCCAGTTTCAAATCTCCTGTTCCTGGGTAAGATGACCGAACAAGCAGTGGTGGGTCAACTTCAACAGTTCTTTGATGACACAAACAGACTGGACCCTTTTCAATCCGGTTTCCGCCCTGGCCATGGAACGGAGATTGTCTCTGATGGCATCAGTCGCCAACTCGACCGGGGTGGATCGGTGCTGCTGGTGCTTCTTGATCTCACCGCAGCATTCGACACTGTGGACCATGGCCTGCTAACACAACACCTAGCCACTATTGGAGTCCAAGGGATGGCCCTTAAATGGTTTGAGTCATTCCTCAGGGGTCGTAGCCAACGAGTAGAATGGGAGGGCCAGGTATCCGAGACGTCCCCTCTCCAGTGCGAAGTACCAAAAGGAGCTATCCTCTCCCCAGTATTATTTACCATCTATGTACAACCACTGGCTGAGTTGGTGAGGAGCTTCGGCTTAGAATGTTACCAGTACGGCGACGACACCCAGCTCCTTTTGCATCTAGAACCTGGGAGAATAATAATTCCTGATAACTTCTCCTTGTGTTTGGAAGCCGTGACAAGCTGGCTGCGCATGAGTACACTTAAGGTGAACCCGGCCAAACCAAAATCTTATGGCCCGGTCTGTCCCGGGAACTGGCCTGCCCTGGTGAATCCTTAGCCCATCTACTATGGTGAAGAGCCTCAGTATCTTGCTGGATTCCCAGTTGACGATGGAAGCTCAGATTTCCACCATCAGTAAGCAGGCCTTTTTCCACCTCCACCAAGCGAGGCAGCTGGCTTCTTACCTTCCAACAGAGGCCCTTTCAACGGTAATCCATACCACAGTTACCTCGAGGCTGGACTACTGCAATGCATTGTATGCTGGTACTCCTCTTTCAGTGACACGGAAGATCCAAGTGGTTCAAAACGCAGCTGCCAGATTACTTACTCGGACACCAATGAGACATCACATAGCTCCAGTGTTACAACACCTCCATTGGCTCCCAATTGAACATCGGGCTTCCTATAAGACACTGGTTCTGACTTTCAGGGCCATCCATGGTCAAGACCCTAAATACCTCAAAGATGGTCTCTCACATACTTATCATCAGAGACCACCAAGATCAGCTCAAGAAAACCTCTTGTTTGTTCCCGGTCCTAGGGAGGCACACCTGGACTCCACGAGGCGCAGGGCCTTCTCGATTCTTGCCCCAACCTTGTGGAATTCCTTACCTCCATACATTAGAGCTATACCTGATTTGTGGTCTTTCTCTCAAGCTCTCAAAACTTGGCTTTTCGGGAAAAAAAATTAATTTGTGATTTATCGTTGATATGTTTGCTGTTTTATTGCTGTGTAAGTCACTCAGAGCACTCCGGTGGAGAACGACTCATCAAATAATAAATTGAAATGAAATGAAAGACAGCACTTTGAATTATGCTTGGAAGTGGACCGGTAGCCAGTGGAGCTAACATAACGGAGGTGGTATGCTTCCTGTATGTCATTTCGGTGAGTAATCTGGCTGCCGCCCATTGGACTAGTTGGAGTTTTCGAACAATATTCAAAGGCAACCCCACTTAGAGTGCAATGCAGTAATCTATTTGGGATGTAACTACAAATTCATAGAGAAGTGTTCTCTCAGGTAAAAACCAAATCAAAACAATTTCATGATTTGAAGTGTATTACTTCCATGGGAGTCTTGGGGTCCCCACCCCAAAGATTGTGCGTGGTTGACTGTATCCAGTTATATGGGCTAATGAACTAGATCGGCTATCATGTTTATTTTGTGGTAGAATGACCACAATCCTTGCTTCTCTGACAGAAAAATTATGTCTTAATGTCTTCCTGGAATGTCAAGCAAAACAATGACAGTGGCAAGAAAGATGTTGATTTATTTGATTTATTATCCAAGCCCTGAGTATGAAGGTACTTGTCAGATTGATTAACTCTAACAAAGACTGAACCAGGGGGACTTACACCAACAAGGGGATTCTGTGTATTTTCCCCACTCAATTCATCACTGTTCCAGGTCATGCAGTTATTTTTCAGAGGTCTGGTTTTGTACATGGCAGTCTTTGGGTGTGCGCATGTATAGAATTGCCTCAGGATATGTTTACTTGTTGCTTCCATTCTTTGTCCAGAAATGCTTGGTATCAAGTGGCCTCATTGCTTCCTTTGCTTGAAGGTACCTCGGGGCTACAATTGCTGTCACAATAAACCATACAAACAAAGGATGGCATACCAAATGGTTGTTGTACTCATCCATCTCTTCCCATGAAGCCAAGAAGAGGCTAAAACTAAGAACTCATAGTTCTGTTTCAGGCGAATAAGGGACCATTTCACACTATACAGCGGTATCGCTAGTTTTCCACTCTGACTCCCATTATTACATCCTGTGGAATCCTGAAATTTGCCATTCAAGTAGAGGAATTTAGAACCATCAGCCAGAGAATTCTAGTACCTCACCAAACTACAAACCCTAGGATTCCATAGAGCAGTGCTTCTCAACCTGTGGGTCCCCAGGTGTTTTGACCTACAACTCCCAGAAATCCTAGTCAGTTTACCAGCCGTTAGGATTTCTGGAAGTTGAAGGCCAAAACATCTGGGGAACCACTGCCATAGAGTATTTCTATGGTAGTTAAAATGGAATCATGGGACTATAATTGTGTAAAAGGACTCTAGAGGTTGCAGAATTATCTGAACGTAGAACTGCAATCATCATAATTTATTTATTTGCAACATTTCTACCCCGCCATTCTCCACCTCAGAGGGGACTCAAAGCACCTTACACATAGGCAACTATTTGATGCCATAAAATAATGTACAATTAAAGTAAACATTTAAATATAATTATAAAATACATGAAAATAATTTAAAACATTTAAGACAATATCTTCACAATTAATCACGTAATCCTCAACTAATCCGGGCCAGTCCAATAGTCATTGAACATCATTCCATATCTATCTATTGCACAAGTTCTCCAAAGGCTTGTTTACAAAGCCATGTTTTCTCTCTCTTACAGAAGGTCAGGAAGGAGGGGGTTGATCTAATATACCTGGGGAAGAAATTCCACAGCCGAGGGGCCACCACTGAGAAGGCCCTGTCTCTCGTCCCGCCAGTTGCACCTGTGAAGGAGGCAGGACCCGAGAGCAGGGCCTCCCCAGACAATCTGACACTCCGAGGTGGTTCATGGAGGAGATCCATTTAAACTGGTAAGCTGGGCCGGAACTGTTTAGAGCTTTATAGGATCAAGCCAGCACTTTGAATTGACTGGCAGCCAGTGGAGCTGACGTAACAGGAGGATTGTATGCTCCCTGTACGCCGCTCCAGCGAGCAACCTGGCTGCCTCCCATTGGACCATTTGAAGCTTCTGAACAGTCTTCAAAAGCTGTGATTAGTTTAAGGAAGTTGACATAAGTAACAGTAGTTTCAAGTTGGCTTCTTTTAAAATCACCATAATTAATATTAAACGCAGTTTGCTAATTGAGAGAATATCAAATGGTTAATTAAAAGTAGAAACTTCTGAAGTCCTCTTTCCAACATAACGCAAGGAAGGCGTAGAAAATGCAAGTTTTGGAGGAGATTCAACCCATTCACGTTTCATAAGAGCTTCGTTCACACCATATTCAAGAAATGAACCAAGGTATTATAGACTTTTGAAAATGGAATGGTGAGCTTTTCTTTTGCCTTTATGTATTAAATGTGCAGAATAGTGTTGTTTTTTAGTTTATGATACCATTTTTATTGACATTTCAAAGATCCAGACAAAGATTGAGTGGAACTAATAAAATGGCAAGTTAACAGTGTTGTTGAAGAATAAGTCACTGAAGATCTTAAAACAATGGAAACCATTTTATCAATATATATCTGAGGGAAAAGGAAAAACTTTATGTACAGGTTCAGAGACATAAAATGTTGGGATATTCACTTGTTAAGATTAAAACAAGCAGAAGTAAACAACTTGCTGGATATAAAGTGGCAGAAAACATGTTAAATTATAGAGAAAATAAAAGGAAAACTGGAAATCCACATCTAAAACTAATCTATATATATAAAAGGGAAGTGGTTGTGCAACGGGGCAAATGCACACCAAAACTACATTTCCCACACACACAACAAAACCCAGGGCCACTCATCCCCACCCTGAGGTACATCACCCACCCACTAAAACACCCCAAAAACCAACACAACACCCCCAAAACATCCCCCAAAAAACAACATTGACACGCATGCGCAAACAACCCCACACACAACATGGCCGCCATAAAACCATCACAATAACACGCATGCGCAACATCCAACGCCATGCCCCCCTCCTCCACCGCTTACCAAACATTCCTGACACCAAGGAAACCACATCCTCCACGCGGCCCCCGGACCACACCAGCACGGACGCCGCATGCCACCCAACACCAACATCCCGGGATGACGCCGCCAAGGTCCCGCCCGCACGACCCTCCACCAGGACAGCCAACTAAACGCCGAGGGAGAACGGCACACCCACGGGACTACAACTCCCAGAGGCTCCGCGCGGCTCACTCCAAATAAGGGCAGAAACAGCACCGGAAAAAGGCCACAATGGCCGCGCAAAGCCTTCTGGGAGCCGTAGTCCCCTAGCAGCCCACGCCTTCCCCGAAAGCAGCCACAAACTACCGCCGCCATGGCCGCTTCCTCCGCCCCCTCCGCTGCCTCCTCCCATCCTCCCAACTGCTTCAAACAGCCCCCACCGCCACATACAGGGATAAAACACCAAGAAAAAGGTAAGATTAATCAACGACAGAAAGAGACAGGGAGAGAGAGAAACAGAGACAGAGAGAGAATTATACAGATACTATGATAGAGACAGAGACGGAGAGAGAGAGAATGATAAACAGAGAATGAAAGACAGCATGATAGAGAAAGAAAAAGAGAAAGAAAAAAAAGAGATTTATACCGAGGGAAAGAAACAAAAAACTGATATAAAGATAATTAGACAGAGAGAGAGAAAAAAATGATGGAGAAATAATGAAAAAAAGATACACACAAAGGCACATACTACTACAGATTGATACAGACATACAGACCAGGACAGAGAGAGAGAGAGAGAGAGAGAGAGAGAGAGAGAGAGAGAGAGAGAGAGAGAGAGAGAGAGAGACAGAACATGATAAACACACACACAGAGAGAGAAATACATAAAGATCACAACTTAATACAACAGAAACAATGACAGGGATAGACAGAAAGATAGACACAGACAGATAAATAGATAGAGAATAATACAGAAAAACAAACAGTAGACACACGTATGCCCACCCCACTTACATTCCTTTTCCTTCCTACTTCACCTCTTTCCTAACTTTACTATCCACCATACTACACAACATCAATACAAACCCTTACATACTCAGACTTAATCACATCTCCAAAATAGGGCACAGCAACGTGTGCCGGGTTCAGCTAGTTTATATATAAGTTGGTAGTTTTAGAGTTATATGTGATTAGAGTAAAGATGTATGTTGTGTAGTTTATGTAATTGTTGTCTATGTATGTCTATGTTTAAGTACACATTAAAAAAAGATTCAAGCCAAAATTGAATTGGATGGAAGTAAGGATGCATAGATCTATCGGTTTCATTTCTCCTACACTCAGGTTTCCCACCTGATTTATAATAAAATCTGCAAATTTTGGAAAGGTTAATAAGCAAGCCAAACAAATCCTATCCAGCTTGGACTTCCATCTGAGTAGGAAAATATTTCCCCTTCTATTTCCTTCCATCCATGTCAGCAAATTAATAACTAAGCCCAATCGGGTTTCCCCAAATCTCTACTGATTACCCTGTTGAGAACAATATTCAGTAAGTGGGCTCTTTTCTCCCTACATCCTATCCCTTCCTCCAACGGGCCCTGCTTAATTCAGCTGCTTAAAAGGTTGTCCTGCTAGTACAACAACGCCATGGCCTGAACAAGCAATTAGCCAAAAGATTTCCTTTAGCTTCAAAGGTTAATGAAGCAGTTCTTGGCATGCATCCATTTTGCATTCAAATGCTGTTCGGCCTCAAGTGAAGGTATTCTTGATGGGCAACATGGGAAGCAGAATTGCCTGTCTTGGATTTTTATCTGCTTTGATTTAATTGTATTCCTTCCAGTCTTTTCAGTTGTTGATTCCCCCATTCCTAAATACAACATCTTTGTTAATGCTCTGATTCTTACTTTGCTCAGAGGCAGCAAAGAACCCTAATTTGCACTTGCCTTAACTGTGGGAAATAGGAGATGAATGGAGAAGAGGAAACCTTTTCTACTATTAATCCATTGATTAAATAAGCCTGTTTAGGTTTAATTGTTACAAATAGATAGTGAGATGATAAACCTGTGTCCTTTAACAATACTTGAGAAGACAGGTAGGGGTGACAGAAGTGTTTGTTTATGTGAAAAAGACAGAATCCTATCACATAAAAGACTAAAGTTTCTTTTCCAGGTTTCTCCATGCTGAAAAAATGTATGAAACTGCATCTACATAGTAGAACAGTGGTTCCCAACCTGTAGTCTGTGGACCACCAGTGGTCCCCAATAACTAAAATATAGTCTGCAACCTCACCGTTACTACACCATTGCAACAAAAGCAATTGGTCTTACAAGACCCTCTTATAGGGCCAAGGCAATGGGCATGTAGGGAGGGGAGAGGCTGACTATCCACGAAAGGCAAGCTTCCTGACCTCTGCTTCTCCTCCTTCTCCGTCCCCCTGAGCGGAGCAGTTCCATGTGATGCCTGGAAGCGAGGGCATCATGGTGCCTTCGTTTTTAGGCCTCTTCATGGAATTATTTGGGGTGCTGATTCAGAAAATTGCATTGGATAGACCACATCAGCTCTAGATTATTAAATAAGGTTTTCTTTGAGCAAGCAGATGGCATTTTATTATTTATGAGTCGCCCTCTGGAGCACTGACGTGGAGGGCGACTCATAAATAATAAAATCAATCAATCAATCAATCAATATGTTCTGTATCGGAAACTAGAGCTGATGTGGTCTATCCAATGCAGTTTTCTGAATCAGCACCCCAAATAACCAAACCAAATGTAAAGTTGACCAAAAAAACCTGATTTGTAACCCTTTTGGTACTAATGTTGGAGAGTGGTCCCTGGTCAGAGTGGTTCCTGGTCAAAGTAGTCCTTGATCAAAAAAAAGAAAAGAAAATGGTTTGGGAACCATTGTTATAGAACTATTGTAGTTTGACTCCACTTCAACTGCTAGGGCATAATGCTATGGAATAATGAGATTTGTAGTTTGGTGAGATGCCAGCACTCTTGGACTGAGAAGACTTCTAAAACTGCAACTCAATAAAACGATTCCAAAGCATTAAGCAATAGCAATTAAAATGGTGTCAAACTCAATTAATTCTACAGTATAGACGCATCTATTTATGAGTAAGCGTGTTTAAGAGTGGTGTTCTGTGTTACCACTCTGTATCCCTAAGGCAGAAATAGAGAACTTATCCCCCACCTCAGCCCCATTTTGGAAACAGGGAAAAAATCTCACTACATTACACAAATATGAAAAGACAAGTGAATAGGGGGGTGGGGGTTGCCTCCAAAATGCAATAGTATCCAAGGTGGCTTCTAGTAGTTTTCAACAATTTACATAAAAACTCTTTATGCAGATCATTTATTGTTTCCCTTTGTGAAGCAAAGGGCACACACAGGAGGCTTCGGAAATTGATCTATTAAACGCAAAGAAGCCATCCTGTGTTTCTCATTTCTAAAGGTCATAGCAAAAAAGGGAGCAGCTATTGTATGTCCTTTGTGCAATACAGGTTGAGTATCCCTTGTTCAAAGTATTTAGGAGCAGAAGTGTTTTGGAGTTTGGATTACCATATATACTTGAGTATAAGCTGACCCGAATATAAGCCGAGGCACCTAATTTTACCTCAAAAAACAGGGGAAACGTATTGACTCGAGTATAAGCCGAAGGTGGGAAATGCTACTGGCAAATTTCAAAATAAAAAATAGATGCCAACAAAATTACATTAATCAAGGTAT
Organism: Anolis apletophallus; assembly: GCA_030556195.1. Lineage (NCBI taxonomy): Eukaryota > Metazoa > Chordata > Lepidosauria > Squamata > Anolidae > Anolis > Anolis apletophallus. The sequence continues at coordinate 172,920,493 of JARBWK010000004.1, forward strand.
CAGTAGGTTAAATATTTTTGAATATTTACAGAAAATTGTAATTTCAGATAAGATTGTCCAACTCTGATTAATCCATTATTCTAACCTTCTTCAATGTAAATATGCTTACACATCCTTCCATTAAAAATAGAGCGAAGTAATAAATGTAATAAAAATAATGATAGAGTAAAATAATGGAAATGTAATAATAACAGTAATAATAGAGTAAAATAATAACTACAATAATAATAAATAGAGTAAAATAGTAAATGTAATAAAATAATAGGGTTAAATAATGTAAATGTAATAATACCAATAATAATAGAGTAAAATAATAAATGTAATCATAATAGAGTAAAATAGTAAATGTAATGAAAATAATACTAATAACAGAGTAAAGTAATAAATAACCTTGATTTGAGTATAAGGCAAGGGGGCTTTTTCAGCCTAAAAAAGGGGTTGAAAAACTAGGCTTAAACTTGAGTATATACAGTACTTGTATTTTCATATATCTTGGAGGTGGGACCCATATTCCAACCCAAAATTCTTTAATGTTTCATATACACCCAATACACATAACCTGAAGGCAATGTTATACAATATTTTAAAGAATTTTCTCCATGAAACAAAGTGTGTGCACACTGAGCCATCGGAAAGGAAATACGTCCCTATCTTAGCCACCAATTTTAATTGTGGAGTAGTTCAGAATTCCTGGATAGTGGATGCTCACCTTGTATACATAATGTATTCAAAAAATAATTTCCCACAAAGGAAGCACTGGGGCTCTTGCTAATCGAGATTGGTCCCACTCACCGAGCTGGTCACAACTTGGACCTGATCTTTGACACTGGAACGTAAGTGACTCTATCTGCAGTTATTGAGGTGCCGTGGTCTGATCACTTTGCCCTAAATGTTCAGGTAGAGATCCCACTTCCCTCCTGTTTAGATGTTGAGCCAATACAATACCTCCTTGATAGCCTCTGCCAGATCTTGTCCAGCACAAATATTTAAAATTGTTCGAACCATGACCAATTTGGCCCCATCGGTCCAAGTTTCGGCTAATCTGGCTATTACAGCAGAGGCTCTCCAAAAGTTTTTTACATACACGATTACCTTGCTCGGTCAGGAGTTGCCCCCTACAGCTGATACATTGAGTTGAGCTGGAGACTCCATGGCCGTCTGTTGGGCCCACCCTTGACCAGTTTGCTCTGCTGGATATAGAAGCCATTGATAAGATTCTGGCTGCAGCAGAAGTTATTGTTGTGACTTGCATTTTATTTAGCTAGATCAGTCATTTTTGAGATACAACAGATGTGTTTTTGATATTGTATTAACAATATGGAAGAGCATTATAATTGTACATTGACAAGTTTCAGGCAAAGGGATAGATGATCTAAAATGTGTTGCTGAGTGGCTGACATTTTGATCTAAATACATAAGTATTTATCCCCAAAATCTATAAACCAGATGCAACCATTTTTATTACTGTATTTTGTGCCTACATTTCTGAAGCACATACTCTGTTTTGGTCTGGGATCCATAAAATAAAGCTGGTAAGCATTATATAAATGATCTCCCTCCTGAGTCCATGCTTTACTATAATTTTAACTCAAATCTCAATGCAAAGCTAACACTTGTTGCACTTCAGACACGAAGCAACCCCCCTAGTCACACACACAACGGACAGTCTTTGAATAATAGGCTTTTATTGAAAATAAATATAGTGTCCAACAAAAGGGTTAAAATAAGATCAATAGTAGAATATATCCAAGGTAAAATACACAGTTCTAATAGTCACAAAATTCAAAGGCAAAGATATAATCCCAAAACCCAAAGGCAAGGTAAAATGCTTGATGAAAATCCCATGAGTAATACAAGGCAGCTATGGAGCAAAACGTGCACAAAGGCCTAGGCAAAAATCAGGAGCTTGGAGACAAGACAAGATCTGGCATGGATACAGTGAAGCCTAGAATCTAAAAGACAATTTCCCAAGCAAGGTCTAATAAGGACAAATCAGTTTCGGTTTCCCAAACGGCCGCTGCATCATAGACTGGCAGCCTGCCGAGATTCTTGAATGTTATCCCTCCGATTAAATGTAAGCGTGTTAAAATTCCCAGGTGTTCCATTATCAGTCTGAAGGCCTTCAGACTCCTGAACACAAGAATTCTCATCTAAGACAGCCCTGGGAATTGCCCTATTCTCAGGAAAGCAAGCCTCATCTGAAAGTTCACTTTGCAGTTCAGAGTTCTCATTATCAGCATTTACATTAACAGCATGTTCATCATCAGCCCCATCATCCCTAGCATGCACATGAACACCAGGCTGAAACACCACAACACTGTCCTCTTCATCACATTGGTATTCTCACTGCCATGGGCTACTTTGCTGATGGTTTTAGCTCAACTTGTTGCAAATGTTTAGAGGAGGTAGCTCAAACAGAACAGCAAATTCCAAATAACTAATGATTCACCTCCATGATGCAAATAGGAATAAAACAGCATATATTATAAGACATTTGAAAAGACTTAAGCCAGAACCAAAGCAACTCAAAATGGCAGGCTTCCATTGTTAAACTACAGTAATGGGTTTTGGTTGTTGTTTGATTCTAACAAGGAAAAAAACACATAAAAAGGAACCAAAGTAAGGAAGAGAGGGGGATTTTATTTGTTATTTATTTATTTACTATATTTGTATACTGCCCCTCTCAGCCCAAGGGCGACTCGAGGCGGTTTACATATGGCAGTCAATGCCCACAAGATAAAATACAGTCAAAAACAATTACATATAATATAACCATATAAAAACAATAAACAATTAGCAATTAAAACCATAAAATACAATTCTCAGCGTCTCATCGTTAAAATCATTTTCTATCACATCGTCTTGTCATTCCATAAGTCTCAATTAAACAGTTATACTGTGTCTGCAAATGCTTGCTCAAATAGCCAGGTTTTAACTGTCTTTCGAAATGATAGGAGGGAGGGGGCCGATCTAATTTCCCTAGGGAGGGTGTTCCATAGCCGAGGGGCCACCACTGAGAAGGCCCTGTCTCTTGTTCCCGCCAATTGGATCTGCAAAGAAGGCAGGACTGAGAGCAGGGCCTCTCCAGACGATCTTAAACACCTAGATGGTTCATAGGAAAAGATGCGTTCAGACAGGTAAACTGGGCCAGAACCGTTTAGGGCTTTAAAGGCTAAAGCCAGCACTTGTGCCCAGTAGCAAATTGGCACAATTTGTTGTTGAACAGCAGGAACAAAACAAAAAAATGTTTCATATATGAGGGAAATTAATAGCTAAGGTTCCATAAATTTTGATTTGGTTGAATAGTCTGGCTATTAAAAGTGGTCAGGCAGAGCCAGCGATTACTTCCCAGTGGCCACCAAGAGAGCGTCAGATGCTGGGGAAACCAACACACAAGAATCAGAATCAGCACCTGTCCCAAAATGGGTATTCTGGGGCTCAGCTGGCATTACACACAATCTCCTTTTAATATTTGTTTTAACATTTGTTATTGTAAGGAGGCTCTGGTAAAGCAGGTACATGGCTATAAATAGTAAAGTATGTATGCTGGCTGAAATTCTCTATATTTACGACTTGTACACAGTTAAGTATTCTTAACTAAATAATTTCTCCTGATCCAGATTCCCTAAATCTGATGGAAATATTATTCAGTTGTGTTCTGATTTCCAATAGAATGGACCCCCTTCTTCCCATTCTGCCAATGCATGGTAAAATAGATTGAGGAAAAGTTACGATTGTGGTGATAGTGTCAAAATTGTAACTAAGTAGACATCATTACTATGGAACAGTTAACTCGATTTTTCATTCATAACTGTTTTCTATTCACAATTGCTACTTAGTCACAAGTTTTGACATTAATGCCATAATCATGATTCAACCAGCATTACCCAACCTAGTTTATTTGGCATTCGTTGCATGGGGAGGAGAAGATCAATCCTACCCATGAGTGGAATAGGAGAAGAAAGTGAGATATAAATAACAACAACAACTGCTCCATGTTCCCTTTGAGGATAGCAGTTTATCCTCTGATATGTGAGTGCATACAGAATGCGATCACAGTACTTGGTTCCCAAAGACTAATACTGTATTTTGCAGCAAAAGCTCAACAAGGACTAAGATAAACCCAGTGTTTAGTTTCCCCATGTTGTACATGGAGAAAATAGGGCGTAGACTCTGTTTCTCTCTTTTGTAAGAAAAGTTGGTGAGGATCTGGTGGTCCTTTTGAAAAAGCCTAACTCATCAAAATGAAGTCTTGGAGAAAGAAACAGTTCTTCTCCTTTCTCATTAAGTATTTTAGAGGTAGCCGCCACATTGGTTAAGATCCTGCATCATATTTGCATCAGTACCTGATATCATCTACATCAGTGTTTCTCAACCAGTGTGCCGTGGCACACTAGTGTGCCGTGAGCAATCATCAGGTGTGCCGTGGGAAATTGGAACCTCCAATACCCTTTCTTTCCCCTCCTGCTCACAGTGCTCTCTAGATGTAGGTAAACTACAACTTCCAAACTCAAGGTCAATTCCTAAGCAAACCCTTTCAGTACTTTCTAATGGTAATGAGAGTTCAATATGCCAAGTTTGGTTCAATTCCATTGTTGCACGAGTTCAGGATGGTCTTTGATTGTGTGTTAATTACACATCCCAGAAACTGTAACTCCCAAATGGCAAGGTCTATTTTCCCCAAACTCCATCTGTGTTCACATTGCCCACCAAACTCTTATAGCATTTTCTCTTGGTTATGGGAGTTCTGTGTGGGAAGTTTGTGTCTTTCTGCCATTCCTGCCACGATATCTATGTTGAGTTCATCGAAACAGGCCCAGGTTTCACACTGAGTGTATAAATACATTTAAAAACATATTAACTATACATATTACTGGGTTAGAGTGTCATTTTGTGTCATTTTGGTTGGTGTTGTGCCCCAGGATTTTGTAAATGTAAAAAATGTGCCTCGGCTCAAAAAAGGTTGGGAAACACTGATCTACATCCATGGTAGTTGTACTACACCACCCTTTTGCTGAACCCTTGAGCACTACTGTGCATCTATCAGTGTGCCTGCTTATTGTGTCATTGTGCAATGGAGAAGGTACAATGACTATTTCTGCAATACCAGTGAAGTAAGGGGTACAGTGAGGGTGCTGAGATATAGTTATTCATGTCCAAGAAGATTGTACTACATGGCTAGACTTGTTGGTTAATGGTTTAGCTATAACTGAATTAGACTCAGCTAGAGCTAAACCATTAAATCTCTGTTGAATGGAGGGTCAAAACATAAATTGATTCAATGGGATCTGCGCTAGTTGAGACTCACAATAGGAATTAGGACAAAATGTAGAAACTCTTGAAGATTTAAATTATAACAGGAATTCTAAAATTGCTGCATGAACACATGGGTGACTTTTATTTCCCATGTGAAGTTAACAGAGCAAGCATTGTAACATTAAGCATTAGAGAGTATCCAAGAAAAATAAAATATATATGTAATACTAGCCATGTTTATGTATACTAAAAGACTGACATCCTGCACTACACATGTAAAATAGTAACATTGTGCAACTAATTGAATATCTGTCAGTGTGTCTGCTTATCAACCCAGTGTACAAGGGGGAAATGCACTGTGACTGTTACTACAATCCCATTGGATGAAGAGGTACAACTAAGCCCCCTTCTAAACTGCCATATAAAATCCAGATTATCTGCTTTGAACTGGATTATATTGCAGAGTAGACTCATGTAATCCAGTTCAAAGCAGATAATGTGGATTATCCTCTTTGATAAGCTCCAGCTTCTCATGCAGGGAAATAAGAGAAGCCCCCCACAGGATGGAACACGTCAGTGCGTCACCTGGGCAACGTCTCTGCATATGGCCAATTCTCTCACACCAGAAGCGACTTGTAGTTTTTTAGGTTGCTTCTGCCATGATAAAAAAATTGGATTAAATGGCAGTATAGAAGGGGCCTGCGTGGTTAGAATCATGTTGGTCAGCCACAACTAGGTACGAATGAACTTGTGAACAGTGAGTGATTCAAGACAGAGATAATGCCATCGGTTCTATGGTTCTACTCAGTCAGATCTACCAAATAAGATTAAGGCTCATGTAAAATGGTTATGTTTGTTTATAACCTTGCTTATTTAGCCACATACCAAATACATATGTGGCACACAAGCCAAGAGAAAGTTATACAGAAGTGTAACACTTAACAAAATTCCAGCCAATGCATTGTTCTTTAAATGGCAGAATCCCTGAAAGCATCTCTCCAGTCCTTCAAGAGGATGAGGGGTAGTTCTTACCCCACCACATGCAGTTTTACTGGAAGCCAAAGGCATGAAAGAGTCATGTAGAAGACTTGAGGATGTGCAGCAAGAACCCTTCCAGACAGGCCCAAAATGCAGAACCTGTCTCGCTTTTATCGGATGCCTCCGGTAAAAGTTAATTAATGTGGAGTAAATTGGGCTTTTCATGGTTTACTCTGCGTTAATTAAATACTTCATTAGATCCAGGCCTTACTGGGCAACCTGGGTCTAATGAGGTATTGGATCTGTGGGGCCTGACTCCCAGAACTGCTTCCGCAGTCCCTGGGGTAAGCTCCACAGCCATCCCACTTCTTTTAGCCCCCAAGTCCCAAATGTAGCCCCTAAAACTTACTGAAAAGGGTCCCTGGCAGCCATGAAGCCTCTCCTTGCATTGTCCTAAGGGGGAGAAGTGACACGTGAGGAGATAGGGAGGCACAGAGGGATTTTCCTCTCATCCCTCCCATCTCCTCGGGTATCGTTTCCTCCCCTCAGGGTGACACAAGAAGAGGCTTCATGGCTGCCAGGGACCCTTTCTAGTAAGTTTTAGGGGCTACATTCGGGGCTTAGGAGTGACTTCATGCGATACCGATGTCATGCCACCCCAAATAGAAAGAGTGGGGTTTGGCTTGGGGAGTGGGAATTAGAACCCTCACCAAAGAGGGTTACATTGATCCATTTCAGTGTGGGTTTTAGTTATGCCTGGAAGGGCCCTAACATTCCTGTAACTACAGAACCCATGTCTCCAGTTTCACTTACCTGTGCCTCGAAGAAAAATCATCTGTAAGAATTTGCTAAGTCCTCCAGGGGAGTCTATGTTATATTTCCCCTAGATGTTACCATAGAACTTGTGTTGGAGAACATAGCAAATTCTTAGAAAGGATAGGTCTATAGGTCCTTCAGCTCTATGATTTGCTGAATCAGGAAATTACTTAATGGCATTTGGTTGCTTCCATGCTTCAGGTAACCACAGTCTGGCCAGGAAGTTATCCTGCAGATATGGGAGTCCTGCTGTACAGATTTTTCCCATTGGCCAAAACACTGTCCAGAAGAACATACTGTAAGTTGAAGGAAATCCTTAAATCTCCCTTAGAAACTATATATCAGGAGTCAGTGATCTGTGCAACAAAATATCAAAAAATACTTTCAAGTCTGCCTTGCCGTTGGGACTTGGTAGAACATAAACATTAACAACTTTATACCCAACCACTTCCCACATTTCTTCTCTGCAGCCATGCAAGAATGAATCCTGGCATCATGCTAAAACAGAAGTAACAGCATGGTGGTCCTCTCCCCTTCAGTTCTCCCCCCATCTCTTTCAGAACTGAATATGGTAATAATAATCTGCAACGCCAATGTGCCACTTGTATATCAATATTGTTTTGACAAATCAATGTCTGTCATGAATTAAGTCACAAGAGAACTCTTTTAGTCTGCTAATGAACCAGAGCCAACATTGGATCCAGGAACAAGGAGCTCTCTGTTAACTGTCAGGAGGTTCGTTTCTAAGTGATCCGTTCTGAGAGCAAGTGGAAGGGGGTCCTGGGGAGAGCTTTCAGAGCATATGAATGGGACAATAGAAGCATGCCAAAATTTGTGGCCAGTTTGCAGGCAAGAACAGGAAGAAGTGACGGAAACACAGAGGGAGTATTGGCTGGGGAATGGATGAGAATGGATGAGAATTTGTTGGGTTTTCATTTTGTTATAAGGTTAGCCAACTAAGAACCCCTTCCCCAGAGTTGACCGTGGGCCCAAATGCAGTGTTGAGTTTTATTGTTTGCATATTACTTATTTGTTATGTTATAGTCCCACTAAAGCAGTAGCTCTCAACTGTGGGTCCCCAGATGTTTTGGCCTTCAGCTCCCAGAAATCATAACAGCTGTTAAACTGGCTGGGGCTACTGGGAGTTGTAGGCCAAAACACCTGGGGACTCACAGGTTGAGAACCACTGCACTAAAGTGTAATAGAAAACTACATCCAACTCTAAATCCTAGGAATACATAGGATAGAACCATGACAGCCAATGTGTTATTGAACTGTTCTGTATAACATTGGTTGCAGTCTTACCATATAAAATAGCTTTAAGACAGGCTTACATTTGAAAAATGCACACACCCACACTGTTGTCAGTGGGAGATTGCATATGGAAATGCGTACATTTGAAGAATGTGCGTGAAATGTGCTATTTTTGAAATAAAGTGCCTGAAAAGAAGTATATTTTTTCATGGAATTAAAAAAACCCACTTAAAATCCAATACTGATCCAAGGAAAAAAAGGTAGAGGTAGACATTGGAGAATTTGTCAAGGTTAATGTCTAGTGCATTTACCCATCTGCAGTGGGTAAATTGCCGCAATACTTAGAAGCAGGAACTTTGAGAAAGAAGGCAAAACCATGGTGATGCAAAGTAACCCATTGATCAATTGCAAATAGCATGTGTTTTTTTTAAAAAAAAAATAAGCCAACCCCCAATTTATATTTTGTATAATAAAATTATATCACCCCAAATATTCTTAACAGACAGCAAATATTGATACAGTTGACCTTCCCATGGTGTCACCCAGATGGTATTTGCACCACATAATGCTCCCAGAATATGCCCTGAAACACTTCCAGTATCTGTTCCTACCAAATACCCTGAGGCTGTATATGTTCACATTTCTTCAACCCAGCTCTCATAATTGGATGTAGGCTTTCAATTCATTGCCTTGAGGACAAAATGTTTGACAAATTAATGATGACTTCATTAGACACATCTTCGTGTGATGTGTATGAGTCCAGTCCATTGACGTCCAAAGCATGATGGTGTTGATTCCTTGTAAGTTATTGGAATAACTGAAAATTAGGTCTGTTATTATGTGCCCATAGGTCCACTTTGACTTGTGAAGTATCTATTAGAAGAGGTTGGTCACTGACTTCTTCTCAGGCATTCAGCTTGTGTTTTACTGTAAATCGCCCAGAGCCAACTGAGATGGGCGATTAATAAATCCCAAAATAAATAAATAAAATAAATAAATATATTAAGGTGGCACACAATAATAACTTGCCCAAGATCACTGAATGGGTTTCCATGGCTGAGTGGAAACCCAGCCATGGCTTAATCTTTAAGATCTCGTCTCTTAAACTCTTAATCTAACACTCAAACTACTACTTCACACTGTCTCATAGAATTAGGCTTCCCTAGTGGAAACGTTATCCCAAAAAGGACATGCCTACAGGAACTATATATACACATTTCTGACTGATTTAGGTTTTGACTGTTCTTTTCAGTGATTGCTTTTGCTTGACAGAATAATGATACTAGATGGCATATTAAAGGCAAGCTTCTTAAAATATTTGGGTAGCAAACCATCTGAAGGGAACACATGCTGGTTTTGTTTTTCCCTGCAGATCAGATGTACAATGAATCGTCTTTATCTGATTCTCTCTTTTTCTGCCTCACCCTTCCAACAAATCTCTTTTCTCTTTTTCCATCAGAATTGGTTTCCTTGAATTGAAGGTACTTTTTTTTTAAAGGGGACATTCAAAAAAATTAAGGCTTTGCCATTTTAGGCTGAGTTCAATACAAACTTTTTTTTTACAAAATGCATATAAGATCACTACTGACCAAAAAGTCATGAGTTCGAAGCCAGCCCAGGTCGGAGTGAGCTTCCAGCCAATTTTGTGTAGCTTGTTGTCTACCTTTACAACCCGAAAGACAGTTGCATCTGTCAAGTAGGAAATTTAGGTACCACCTATGTGTGGGGAGGCTAACTTAACAAATTTACGAGGCCATAAAAAAATCTCCAGCATAAAGCATGTGGGGAATGCAGAAAGTACTTCATCAGTGTCGCAGATGGACGGTGAAGCAACAGCTCCCCTGGTGGCCAGAAAAAATTAAACAGCCTCTGACTGTCTATATGTATTGTGTGTCTATGGCATTGAATGTTTCCCATGTATGTGTACATTGTGATCCGCCCTGAGTCCCCTGCGGGGTGAGAAGGGTGGAATATAAATACTGTAAATAAATAAATAAATATTTCTGGAGAGTGAGCAGAAAACCATTAAAGAAAACATAACTTCAAAGGATTTGGTAGTAAAACGTTGTACATTAAACAAGCTTTAATATGTGAAGGGTTACTGGAGGGATCTTTTCCAGAGGCTGCTTTTGGACCTATGGCAGTAATAGACTCATAGAATAATAGAGTTTGAAGAGACCACATTTTTTACATTTACAAAATCCTGGGGCACACCACCAACCAAAATGACACAAAATGACACTCTAACACAGTAATACATATAGTGAATATGTTTTAAATGTATTTGTACACTCAGTGTGAAACCTGGGCCTGTTTCGATGAACACAACATAGATATCCTGGCAGGAATGGCAGAAAGACACACACAAAGGTCTTGCTCAACAGCTGGGCGTTATAGTTCACCTGCAATCAAAGAGCATTCTGAACTCCACACAGAACTACCATAACCAAGAGAAAATACTATAAGAGTTTGGTGGGCATTGACCTTGAGATTTGAAGTTGTAGTTCACTTATATCCAGAGAGCACTGTGGAGGGGAGGGAGGAAGACATGGGGCGAGTTTGTGCAGTAGCGCCCGCACGGGTCACGTCTTCCTTCCTCCCCCCCCCCCCCGCAGAAGCGGCAGCGTGAGCAAAGCGAGGCAAAGCAACCAGAGCAAGGCTGGGAAGAAGGGAGCCCGAGTGGAGAAGAAAAAGTGTTCGGCAGGAGGGGGAAGAAAGGGTATTGGAGGTTCTAATTTCCCACGGCACACCTGATGATTGCTCACGGCACACTGGTTGGGAAACACTGATCTAGTCCAACCCCCTTCCATATAGGAAAAGCACAAAGTATGCCTGGCAGTCCACAAGCCATCCGCAGAACATCTCTCTCTGATGGGTTTCTGGAAAAGGGGGGGGAGAGTAACTGGTGTATAGCACACTGTGTAAAAAAATCTGATCCTCCCGTCACATAGCTTGAACAATGCTACAAATAAACAATGTCTTTTAACTGCCAAATAAAAAATAGGATGAATGGACAGCATTCTGTATGAGCTGTTGGTTTGTCTATTTATTTGCCACATACTCTTCAGTCACAGAGTCTCAAAGCGGTTTACATTCTATTAATGTTTATTTAACAGGTTTTTTTTACTTCAGCCTTACAGTCAGTTTAAGTAAGACATGACACACAAGGAAAAGGGAATGGCAGTAGAAAAGGAGATTAAGTTGGGCAGATATTGTCAGTTCTCACCTTCCATAGCAAAGGCAATGGCAGTTGGGATGGGGTGAGGGCCTTTTTTTTGTTTTGCATAGGCATGATGGAATGATGCCTATCTCCTCCTCCTTCCTCCTCCTCCTTTGTTCTGAAGCCAGAACAGTGGCATTTGGGATGGGAGGAGAGCCTTTCATCTGCTTCTGTGCCTAGGCATAGTGCAACTGTGCTTGCCTGTTCTTCTGTCCTGCCAGGGAGGTGACAGTTGGAATGGAGGGAAGGTCTTTCATCTGCTTCTGGGCCTAGACATGATGGAGCTTTATGTACATCCCGTATGATTTATGTACAGACAAGTGCTTTACATAGTTCTCTGGCTCAGTGGGTTAAACCGTTGAGCTGCTGTACTTACTGATCGAAAGGTTGCAAGTTCAAATCCGGGGAACAGTGTGAGCTCCCACTGTTGGCCCCAGCTTCTACCAACCTAGCAGTTCAAAAACATGCAAATGTGAGTAGATCAATAGGTACCGCTCTGGCGGAAAAGTAACGGTGTTCCACGCAGTCATGCCGACCACATGACCTTGGAGGTGTCTACGGACAAAACCGACACTGGCTTAGAAATGGAGATGAGCACCAACCCCCAGAGTTGGACATGACTGGTCTTAATGTCAGGGGAAAACCTTTACCTTTAGCTACCTGACTTTTAGTATAATTTTAGTAGCAGACATACCACATTGTGAAGTTTTTGAAACTCTGTTTCATCATTTTTTTCCCTCTGCTGGTTTTTTTTCATCCCTGTCAGTGCTCTTTTTTTCATAATATTTTTCTCCCTCCACTCTGAACTTCATTATGTCTTTTCCTCTGTTCACTCTCCTCCCCTATGAACACTAAGGGCTTCCTTTCTCACTCTTTCTGCTTCTCTTTTAATTGTTTGAAGGGTTCACAGGCCCTGCAGAGAGGACCATCCTACATAGCAGCTAGAGGCCCTCTCAATAAATTAATATCCTAGGTTTTGTTGCAGGTCCATCACTAAGAACATTTGGGAAGTTTGCAGCATAAATGACTGAAGGTGCTAGTTCAGTCTACAGACAAATTTTAATTAACTGAAATTAATTAATCCACTTTACAAGTAAGCCAGTTTAAGATCAAAGGCTTCCTGTAGGATTCATACCAAGTTTCTTATTTCACAGTGTTCACATTTTATGGTGTTAGATCTCTGGTGGGAAAACTTGTTTTTCAAATCCCCACTCAGCCCATAAGGTGATCTGGCAACCTTGAACTGCTAATTATCTGTCAGACTAATCTGTTTAATTGTTGTGAAGATACATGGCAATCCCTCCTACCCTTCCTTTAAATGGGGGTGGGGGTTAGGCTAAATATACAAGAAATTAATAATTTTGGATTTATAGTTTCAGTGTACGAGTTCAGCAGCGCTTACTCCCAAGACAGTGGGTATAAAGATGTAACCATAATGTGTGCTTTGCAGTGTTGTTATAGCTAATACTATCATTTATTATTTAAAATCTAATAAAAATAAGATCAGGGGTTTCATTTGAGTCTTTGCTTCTCCGTGCAACAAAGGAAAACATTTTGCTGTGGTGTGGCAAGCCAAATCCTGAAAAGTGTAGTCAATCTTAGTGAATTTATAGAATTATTATTTTCTTAGTTAAGGCCAGTAGAGTACCCTAGTGTGCATTAACAAAACTCTAGTCATAATAAGCAAGGGATATTTGTCATCATTAGCACTGTGGATTTTGCAGGATATGTGTCCCTTGACTTTCCCCCCCTGCCTTGGTCTCCCATAAATCTAGGTACCACTTCTCCCTTTCTTCGTGCTCCCCCAGCCCCCAAAGGCTCACAAAACAACCCCGCCCCAAGGCTACCTTGGCTTCCTAAGTAACGTATAATAATCTTAACTTAGAGAGAATTTTATTACAAGTGCCTTCTAGACTGTTCCCAAGATGGGTCATTACAGGCAATTTGGGGAGGAGGGATTGTTTATGCAATTTCTGGTAAAGTATTTTACAAACGTCTCACTAACATCGTGGAAAGCTAATGTTTCATGTCTCTCCGAGGCAAACTTCTTTTCATAAAATACTGTTATAATAGCATATCAGTAAATCTTTTCCACCATTAAAACACCAAGTGTGGGTGTATGCGACTGGGCTTGAACAAAAGCCCTGTAAACACTTTCAAGTGCACATCCTCTCCATTCACCCGCCTACCCCCTGTGCACACTTTAAAAAGTGTGGAGAGGGCTTTTTATTCGTTTATCTTACCCTCCAGAATTTTTTTACAGAACTCGCTATGCAGTTGCAGAATGTGCATGAGAAAAACAGCTGTGTGTTTCTGCCCGTTGCTCTCTCTGCTTTAGAATGGCTATCATTAGCCTATGTTGGATGGGGTTACACTCCCCCTGAAGACGCAGGTTCGCAGCTTGGGAGTGATCTTGGACTCATCGCTGAGCCTGGAACCCCAGGTCTCGGCGGTGGCCAGGGGAGCTTTTGCACAGATAAGACTCGTGCGCCAGCTGCTCCCATACCTTGGGAAGTCTGATCTGGCTACGGTTGTCCACGCTCTGGTCACATCCCAAATAGATTACTGCAACGCACTCTACATGGGGCTGCCTTTGAAGACAGTTCAGAAACTGCAATTAGTCCAACGGGCGGCAGCCAGACTACTAACGGGAGCTACATACAGGGAGCATACCACCCCCCTGCTGTGTCAACTCCACTGGCTGCCTGTCCAATTCCGAGCTCAATTCAAAGTGCTGGTTTTGATGGTTCTGGCCCAGCTTACTTGTCCGAATGCATCAGCCGCTACGTCCCACCTCATAATTTAAGATCATCCGGGGAGGCCCTGCTCTCGCTCCCGCCTACTTCTCAAATGCGGTTGGTGGGGACGAGAGATAGGGCCTTCTCGGTGGTGGCTCCCCGTCTGTGGAACGCACTCCCTATTGATATACGATCAACCCCATCCCTCCTGACATTCAGGAAAAAAGTGAAATCCTGGTTATGGGACCAAGCGTTTGCACAGTAGCACGATACAGCACTTTAGATTGGATTGAAATGGCAAACTCAATGCTTCTATTATGGACGGAATACTGTTTTTAACTTATGTGAATGTATGATGTATTTTAATGCTAATTGTGTTTTAATGTATTTTAATGCTAACTGTATTTTAATGCATTTTAACTTTGACTGTTTTTGGTTTTTATTATATGTATACTGTGTTTTTGGCGTCAAATCGTTGCCATTGTTAGGCCGCTCTGAGTCCCCCCTCGGGGGTTGAGAAGAAGCGGGGTAGAAATGGTGGAAATGAATAAATAATAAATAAATAAATTAGTAGTGGTGGGGATTTTGACCCACCTGGACTGGCAGAGCAGACAGGGCTGTGAATGTAATAAACAATTAAGTATATATGAATTGTGTTGTCGAATTATTAGTCAACCGGTGCAAGACTGAACTTCTTTTACTTTCTGGTGCTGACCCATAAAGAAGATATTAATTTGGCCTATAGACATTTCTTCCACTACTCACCCAATGGATGTGTTTATGCTGGAAATATATTATGGAACTCCTTCTTATTGAATCCAGTGCTAGACAAGTGAGCTGCCTTAGGCTACACCTATGATGCATTGGCTATTTAACCCAGGACCAGTCTGAAGCATTATATTCTGGATTGGCCATGAGGGTGGCCACACTCCTCAGGCCAATCCATTTTCAATGTTGTGTCAGTATCCAGCTGTGCTAAGACCACAACGACTTACCCTTCTCCTTGTCTTGCTGCCATCGCAGTCAAGTCATGTTGAGGTCATAACTTGGAGAAGGAGGAGATCAATCCCCATGGCCTCAACAGACATGACCACAATATCCAGACAGAGTATTCCATGGCTGGTGAATGATGGTGGCAATGAAAGAATGAACCATTCAATAGCCTGTGGTGTGCATATGACGAATGAATGAATCAGGCCAAAATAGACCTGATCCTTAGCTGTCCAGATTTCTGCAAACCCAACAGAATATCTAGAATTTCCTGCAACTGCTGGAGTATCTCCCCACTTTGCCTATTGCAGAGCAAAGTCAGGTTAAGACCTAAAATGTTTGGATTGTTACTGGATCCATGCATCTTGGAGACTGCGACCACCAGCTTCGGGTTATTCTTTTTTTTGTTTTTCAGTTTTTGTTTGTGCTTCAATATGTGTAGATACAGCACCAGTGCCTGCTTGGCCTGTTGTAGCCAACCAGCTTTTCTGAGAAAATAGAAAATCTATTTCTTACATGGGATGATATGTGTGAATAGCAGATTGTATGTGCAATTGGGGCATAAACAAGCATAAGTGTGTGTGTGTGTTTCTACAGTTCAATGTAAACCATACCTATGGTCAGCTTCTAGATTAATGATGAGAGTCAGGAGCTGTGATGATCATAAGACGTTTTAGGGGTCATCTAATCCAATCTCCTGCTCATCACAGGAAATTCAGAATGGGAGCATCCCCAGCAGACCACAATCCAGCCTCCTATTGTACATTTCCAGACACTAAGGAAGACCACAGACTGCTATGTCCTGGTTAATTGGTTCTTATATCAAACACTTTTCACTGCTAACATATGTGTCCTAATATTCAGTTGGAAAGCAACGATGCTGGAACTTGAGCCAATCATATCTGGTTTTACCATCTCTAGAACAATGAGAACTAGCTCTTTGTGACAACCCTTGAAGTTTTTTAAAAGTCCTTTTGTATTCCTGCTTACCTTCACTCTCCTCTTCTGCACATTAAAACTTCCCTAGAGCTATTTTAGTGATATAAGGGTAATGTGGGTTTAAACACTTTCTGTTCTGTGAAGTGCAGTAGATGGAGTTGTCAGGATTGGGAAACCTGAGCTTGGAAGAAGTCCAGGTTCCCAGCCTGTCATGAGGCAGCAACGACCTTCACTTTAGTTCTGGGGTGACCTTTGTCCCAGATTCACTGAGACTG
This sequence comes from Anolis apletophallus, assembly GCA_030556195.1. Lineage (NCBI taxonomy): Eukaryota > Metazoa > Chordata > Lepidosauria > Squamata > Anolidae > Anolis > Anolis apletophallus. The sequence continues at coordinate 172,936,959 of JARBWK010000004.1, forward strand.
CTGAGTCTGACTGGGAGTGATGCAACTTCCAGGTGCTTGAGAGGGAAGTGAGGTAACTCCTCCAAGCCAGGACATTGGACAATTGGACTTGTGACACTGACTTCATGACCCCTGGGGTCATGCCCCTTGAATTACTGGGATTGCTGACTCACTTGGAGCTGATGTAACCCTGCCTGGACATTGCATGGGTAGGGGAGGGGCTATGGGGGTATAAAAGGTGTGTTTGGGTGGCGGGCCGGTGCTTTAGCTTCACATGTCTCGTACCTTCAATAAAATCGTGTTGGACCAAGATACCATCTTCGTGTGATCCCTACCGTGTGTTGGAGAGTCGTTACAGAAGCTAAAGCCCCTTTTCAACTATCCCAGCAATGGAGAGGTTGGCTTGGAAGCAAGAAGCGTACTTGGATCAGTTTATGGTGGATCCTGATGAAGTCCGGAGAGTTGAGGAGTGGGATTGGACCACTCTGGACCAGGTGGGAGTCCCGGACGATTCCGGAACGGCGATGGCATCGGGAAGTGAAATGGAGAGAGCTCCGTGAAGGGGAGCGGTTGTGGAATGCTCAGGTGAGCCGATTGGTGACCTGCCGGAGGAAGGGCCGTGAGATCGTTCAGCAGACGGAGGGGCGTAGGAGCGCTCAGCAGATCGAAGAGCGTAGGAGCGCTCAGCAGACCGGGGAGCGTGGGAGCGCTCATCTGGCAGTGGCCCGGGAGGATCCGGAGGTGTGCGGTGCCAGAGGGGGTCAAGAGGACCTGGCGGAAGGGGGTAGCGAGACCCCAGAACCTGAGTCACCATCAAGGCTGGATGTGTTGAGTTGCCAGATGGAAGCGGTGGTGCAGACGGTCAAGCGGATGTCTCAGGCGATGTTCCAGAGAGATCAGAGGGAATCGATGTGGAAGGCCCCGGGAGGAGGAGACTTCACTTATTATTCATGGATGGATGGTGGACCATCAGTCGAGCGTCCCTAGATCTCCTTCGGGAGTGAGGAACAGAGACGGAGGTCCAGTGAGCCCAGTCCCGGAGGCGAGGCGACCTACGCAGCCAGTAGGAATGGGAAGAGGCATCTCTGGTCCGAGGGACTTTCCAGGGAGAGGAATGGTTTCCCAGGAGTTCGGTGGCCGCATGAAGAAGGAACCGTTGCGGGTGGAGTTTGAGGGCGAAGCCAGTAAAGTCGCCTTCTTCATCGCAGCGGTGCAAGACCACATGGAAGATTACGGTCATCTCTATCCCAGCGAAGGCAGCCAAGTGAGGGCCGTTGGAGCTGTGTTCAAGGGTCGAGCAGCTGAGTGGTATGTGCAATGCCACGACCGGCGGGACCCTTGTCTGAGATCGGTGAGAGCGTTCTTGCGGGCAATCCGAATCGGTTTCGGGATCCGCTGGAGCGGATCAAGGCGAAGGAGGCGTTGCGCTGTTTGTCCCAGGGATCCAGATCTGTGACGGAGTACGCCGAGGAATTCATGGGACTAGCCGGAAAAGTTGCGGAGTGGTCCCAAGCTACTCTTTTGGAGCTGTTCAAGGATGGTCTACGTAAAAGAGATCCTTGAGTGGTGTCTACACCGCGATGACCCAGGAGATCTGGACGGCTGGATCCAGTTGGCTGGCAAGGTGGAGGGAATCCTTGCCCAAGTGCAGCGACGTAGGTTCCAGCCTGTAAGGTCTCGAGGGGCTGGCCGTGGGGTGGCTCAGGACCGAGCCCGAGGAGGAGAGACCAAGCGAGGCAATGATGATCGTTCCAGTGGTGTGAAGAAGCCTATGTTTGGGAGAGGGCTTTGTTTTTCCTGTAATCAGCCCGGACATTTTGCTTCTCAATGCCGGCAGAAGTCAAGATTGGGCCCAGTGAAGGTGGCTGCAGCTAAAGCAGTCCTCATGGACAAAGATGAGAGTAAAAGCGTTGGGGTGAGAACTAATATCCAATGTACCCTGGGGATATATAAGGGGAATAAAATTGTAGAGAGGAAAGCTTTGGTAGACTGTGGGTGCTCAGAGAATATGATGTCCCCCAAATTAGTGAAGGAGTGGGGAGGTGAGACAAAGCCATTGAAGACATCTGTTACTTTTACTCAGTTGGATGGGTCGTCTATAGAGGGAGGACCGTTCTCTGTGGGGACAAAAGGTCTAAAGGGGCGGGTAGGACCCTGGGAGGGGAATATTGATTTTATAATGGCCCCAATAAAAGGACATGAGGTGGTGTTGGGTATGCCTTGGTTGGAGCAGGTGAATCCTAAAATAGATTGGAAGGCTGGGACTGTACAATGTACTCCTAATGTGAAGGAAAGGGTAGAAAGTGAAGTGCAGGGAGTGCCAGCTGAGTATCAGGACTATGCAGATGTGTTTAACCCCAGATTAGCTCAGAACCTTCCCCCCCTTCGGAATGTGCAATGTAGCATAGAGGTCAAAGAAGGAGCTGTACTGCCTAAACCCAAGATTTATGCCATGACTGTTAAAGAGAAGTTGGCTTTGAGGGAACAAATAGACGATTATCTGAAGAAAGGATTTATTAGAAGGTCTGAGTCCCCCATTGCCGCGCCAGTGTTGTTCCGAGAAAAGAAAGATGGGAAATTGCGATTGTGTATTGATTATAGAGGGTTGAATGCTGTCAGTACCACCAATTGCTACCCTTTGCCATTGATCAAGGATTTGTTAGGTCAACTAGGAGGAAGTAAGTTTTTACCAAGTTGGACTTGATTGATGCCTTCCATATGGTGAGGGTGAAGAAAAGCGATCAATGGAAGACAGCTTTTTCTTGCCCTCTTGGGCTATACGAATGGGTCGTCATGCCATTCGGTTTAGCAGGCTCTCCAGGTATTTTTATGCAATTGATTAATGAGGTGTTGCACCCCCTTTTGTATAAAGGAGTGTTTGTGTATTTAGATGACATTGTGATCGTGACAACTACAAAGGAAGAACATGTGCGGTTAGTGCGAGAGGTGTTAGAGCGGTTGAGGCAAGCAAGTTTGTATGTAAAGCTGAGTAAGTGCGAGTTTGGTAAGAATCAGATTGATTTTTTGGGTTATAGAATTAGTGAGAAAGGAGTTGAAATGGATCCTGCCAAAGTGGAGGATGTGTTGAGCTGGGAGGCTCCACGTACTCGCAGGCAGCTGCAGGCTTTCTTAGGGCTGGCGAATTTTTATCGGGCTTTCATTTCTGAGTTTGCAGTTGTGACTCTCCTCACGGAGTTGTTAAAGACTAAAGGCAAGGGGGAGTCGAAGAAGGTCAAGTCTCCAGGTGCAAAATTAAATTGGACAGAAGAATGCCAAGAGGCGTTTGTAAGGTTAAAGAAGGCTTTTACTGAGGGGCCTTTGTTGCTACACCCAGATGTGGATAAGCCCTTTGTTGTTCAATGTGATGCTTCCGCCTGGGCTTATGGGGGAGCTTTGATGCAGGCAGATGATCAGGAGAGGCTGAGACCATGTGCTTATTTCTCCAAAAAGTTTGGAGAGCATGAAAGGAAGTGGCCGGTGTGGGAGAAAGAGGCGTTTGCAATACGTAATGCTTTGTTGACCTGGCGTCAATTCCTGGAAGGGGCTGCTTTTCCGTTTATAGTGATGACAGACCATCAGAACTTACAATATTTGAGGAATCCCCAAAAGTTGTCTCCGAAACTGGTGAGGTGGTCTCAGTTTTTCAATAGATTTAATTTCAAGCTGCAGCATATTAAAGGCAAAGAAAATGTGGTGGCTGATGCGTTGTCCCGGTATCCGAGTGTGGGAGAGAATGGGTTGCATAAAGCGGAAGGGGTTTTTGCTAAAGAGCATTGGGGTTTGGCTGTGCAAACCAGGTCTCACACAGTGGTGGGAGTGAAAAGAGAGGATGAAATCGTGGATGAGTGGAGTTTGGAGTTGCAAAGGAGTTATGTAGGAGACAAGTGGTTACAGGAACACGGAGAGGAATGCAAGCTGTTGAATGGTCTGTGGATTATTGGAGGTAAGATTTATGTTCCTCAAAGTTTGAGAGCAAGAGTGTTGGGGCTGCACCATGACCATAAGGCTGCGGGTCATTGGGGGGTGACGAAGACTCTTTTGGCAATAAAGAGGAGGTTTTGGTGGCCTGGGATGAAGGCGGAAGTGAGGTGTTATGTGGAGTGTTGTGAGGTGTGTGCAAGGAATAAGGTTCCCTCTGCTAAGCCGCAGGGGTTGATTCAAGTGGTGGTTGAGCCAGTGAGGCCATGGACACATGTTAGTACGGATTTTGTGGGGGAGCTGCCTTCAAGTCGAGGTTATCGTTACATCTGGACTGTGCTGGACATGTTTTCTAAGCAGGCCCACTTCATTCCTTTGAAGGGGTTGCCCTCTGCAGAACGGTTGGCTGAGTTATATGTTCAGCATGTGTATAGATTGCATGGGTGTCCTGAACAGGTGTTGAGTGATCGTGGAGTTCAGTTTACGGCTCAGTTTTGGAGCCGATTTTTGGAGGCATTGGGGGCTCAGAGGCGTTTGACTACTGCTTATCACCCTTCCTGTAATGGCGCTGTGGAGAGAGTGCAAAAATCCTTGGGGGCATATTTGCGAATGTTTAGTAATAAGGAGCAGAACAACTGGTCCGACCTCCTGCCCTATGCCGAAATGGCATATAATAGCTCAGTGCATTCTTCCACTGGGAAGTCTCCTTTTGAGATAGTATACGGACAAGAAGTGGCCCCTTTACCCCAGCTGTTGGATTTGGGGAAAGAAGAGGGGGGTGAGTGGAGGATAAGAGCACAGGAGGAGTGGAAGGAGGTGACGGAAGTTTTAAAGAAGGCGCAGCAGTCGTATAAACTGTTTGGGGACCGCAAGAGACAGGAAGGGGAGGAGTATAGCGAGGGGGACTTAGTGTGGTTATCGACGGAGAATTTAAAGTTGGGTTACAAGTCGAAGAAATTGAGTCCGAAATATATTGGGCCTTTTAGGATTGAAAAAGCTGTGAATAAAGTATCGTATACCCTCCTGCTGCCTAAAAGTTTGGGAAAGGTGCATCCCACCTTTCATTGTAGTCTTTAAAGAAATATGTGAACCCCTTTCCTCCTTTAGATTGAATAATGTTTTATTTCCTCAGGATGAGGACGAGGTGGAGGAGACCGCTATGTCAGGATTGGGAAACCTGAGCTTGGAAGAAGTCCAGGTTCCCAGCCTGTCATGAGGCAGCAGCGACCTTCACTTTAGTTCTGGGGTGACCTTTGTCCCAGATTCACTGAGACTGCTGAGTCTGACTGGGAGTGATGCAACTTCCAGGTGCTTGAGAGGGAAGTGAGGTAACTCCTCCAAGCCAGGACATTGGACAATTGGACTTGTGACACTGACTTCATGACCCCTGGGGTCATGCCCCTTTGAATTACTGGGATTGCTGACTCACTTGGAGCTGATGTAACCCTGCCTGGACATTGCATGGGTAGGGGAGGGGCTATGGGGGTATAAAAGGTGTGTTTGGGTGGCGGGCCGGTGCTTTAGCTTCACATGTCTCGTACCTTCAATAAAATCGTGTTGGACCAAGATACCATCTTCGTGTGATCCCTACCGTGTGTTGGAGAGTCGTTACAGTTTAACAATTAAGCATGTAAGTTAAGAGCAGTTGTATAATAAAAATCAACAAAAATACAAGATTTAACAAACAAGTTAAAAACAGTTATGTTTTTAACTAATGGATGCAAGTTATGTTAGTAACATGTTACTAATGTGTGGTGTACTATTTTTGAAAAGAATGCTAAAGAGAGTAATAGCAATCAATTTGTTTCTATAGTAACAAAGATATGTTAGATTTAAAAATAATTCTTCTGATTTGGTGACTACCACATACTGTCAACTATGTTGTTCTTATCGTGTGCCTTCAAGACATTTCTTATCTGTAACGACCTTGAAATAAACCTGTCACAGAGACTTTTGGCAAGTTTTGTTTGGAAGAGATTTGCCAAGCCTTCCTTTGAGACCCAGTGTAACTTAGCCAGTGGGTTTCATGGCTTAGCAGGGATGCAAACCCTAGTTTCCTTTAAAGGAGGATTTTAAAATTGTGTCAGAGGCAAATGGAGAATATACTGTAAGTCGCTTCGGATATGAGACGTTGCCCAGGGGACACCTGGATGTGTTACTATCCTAAGGGAGGCTTCTCTCATGTCCCTGCAAGGGAAGCTGGGGCTGACAGATGGGAGCTCACCCTGTCTCACAGATTTGGACTGCCGACCTTCAGATCAGTTCAACCGGCACAAGGGCTTAACCCATCGTGCCACCAAGGAATTAGATAATTATGAACCCTATTGACATTGACGTCCACCAGAAATTACCATCAAGTAACCCTGGAAGCTGTAGAATGTTCCTAAAGACATTCTCTAGAACTTTTCTATGTCCCTGCAGGGCAGCTCTATGGTAAACTTCTGGCAGACGCATGCCATAAAATTGCTTGAAGGACCCCAAAACCTTCTAGGAAGGACATACAGTGTTCCCTCTCTTCTTCGCGGTTCACGTTTAACGGACTTGCTGTTTCACGGATTTCAAGAAAAGTATTAATTTAAAATATATATCATGGTATTTTCACTATTTTGTGGGTGTCACGATGCAAGGACTCGGCCGGCCCCTTAATCACACACACAGAGACGGTAATCAGCTAACTAGTTTATTGTAGAATAAAGAGCAAGTAAAAAGGCAATTGTCCAAAAGGTATTGAAAGTTCAGTTCAAAAGCAAGGAGTCCGTAGCAAAATCCAAAGGCAAAGGTCTTGGCAGTAGACTTGGCAAAAGCTCCGCAAATCCAAGCGGATCAAAGAACAAGGTAAAGTTCAATCACAACCCCAAGAAACTTCTTGGCAAGGTACGAGTTGCAGCTTGGCTCCGTGGTCCATGGCTCGCTACACTTCGCTAGGATAGAAGTGGCCGAGCTACTGAGGATCCGTTCCCACGGATCCTATACTTAAACCTCATGGCGGGGCCCCCGACGCTCTAGGCTTCGGCGGTAATCTGTGCTACGGGATCTCTCGCCTCTCGGGCGCTCTAGGCTGCGGTGTCATTCCCTCCTGCTGGAGTCGATGCTCCGTCTCCTATCAAAGCTCCGACCTTGCCTCCCAGCACCTGGCTCGCTATCTTTGTGAGAGTCAAACTCCCCTTCGTCTTCCATGGCCTCCTCGCCCATGTTTTCCCAAATTCTCTCCTGTGATCCATACCCACCCGGTTTCTCATAACAATCATCGCTATCAGCACTTTCAGGATCAGCCTGACCTTCCCAGTCCTCATAGGCATCCGGCCATCCTTCATCCCAGGCCAAGCTCTCTGTGGGAGAGGAAGGTCCAGCTAGCTCATTAACCCCTTCCTCCATTTCATCCTCAGCTGCGGCTGGCTCTAATGCAAGTGGGACCCCCGGTGCTGCCCCCTGCCCCCCAGGCACAAAAGAGAACTGGGGTGCTACAGTGGGTTTTTGCTGCCGCCACTCTCCGAGGTGCTTTCCCTCCTCAGTCCCTCCCTCCAGCCTTGAAGGTCCTTTCCTTCCTTTCCTTCACTTTATTTTAAGTGTATAAAGATGTAAAATAGTGTATACCTACTAAAATAATGTATACATATTAAAATAAATAGAGCAACCACATTTTTCACTTATTGTGGGAGGTCCTGGAATGTAACCCCCACAATATGTGGAGCACTGTATTTTGTTGGTGAGCACTGTATTTTGTTGGATGTGGGTAGGTGAAACCACGAGTTCCAGTTTTGTGGACATGGGGGAAGGATTATATGGCATACCACTTTAAGTGAGGTTGTGTGTAAATGTTTTAGCTTTCCTCTCATTGTTTCCTTCTTACCTGCAGGTCCTCATCAAAGTCCTTGACAACAATGATAACGGGCCTGAATTTTCCCAGCCAAGTTACGATGTTACAATTTCAGAAGACATCCTGCCTGACACCGAAATCCTGCAAGTCGAAGCCATAGATAGAGATGAGAAACACAAACTGAGTTATATCGTTCACAGCAGCATTGACTCGGTCAGCATGAGGAAGTTCAGAATAGATCCCAACACTGGAGTGCTATATACCGCCGAGCGCTTAGACCACGAAGCTCAGGATAAGCACATCCTCAATATAATGGTAAGAAGAGAATATATTAACTCTGTTCTCAGGTGCAATCGCTGACTTTAAAGGCATGTGCTTTAAAGGCATTGGTCTGCAACCTTCCAATTGCTGTTTTTAACTGGTGTGTTACAGACTTCCGATAAGCAAAAAGCCTTTAAAATTAGGTACGGAAGCAGTAATTAATTTCCTTCCCTGCATTGCAGTTCGTTTATTTATTCATCCCTTCATTCATTGCGTGTGCTCTGCAAGGCTTAGTGTGAAAGAGTTATTTTTTTATCTTGGAAAATAGTTTTGCATCATCTTGAGGGAGAACATGGATGAAAAAAACTAATCTCCCAATGTCGGCGCCTTTTATCAGAGGTGACTTTCTGAAAGAATTTCTGAGAAGAAGTTTTAGCATTCTTTCCAAAGCTGTTAACAAGGTGATTATCATTTTTCTTGCCAGGCTCGGTTTTTGAAAGCAAAGTACCCTGATTTATCATAGACTTCTGCAGAAATCTTTCAAGGCAGGAAATGCTAGTTGGTGTGCCTAATTTGCAGAGAAGAAATTGTTCCGCTGTGAAGTAGAGGCTGCTGAACGTTATGGAGCAAGAATTATGTCCTCCCCCCCTCCCTTCAATGTTTTAAGAACTTTTTAATTCACCTTGAATTTAATCTAGAGTGCAAGAAATGCTGAAAAAATGTTATAAATGAGTAAGTCGCCCACATTCTGTTGTGTTTTTCCTTTGTTGGTTCATTCTGGCTCATGTTTGCCAGGGGTTTAGCACAGCTGGTAAGTCACCAGCAATTATAAGATCTATCAACCGAAAGGTTGCAAGTTCGAAGCCCTGGGTCAGTGTAATCTGCAATAGATCACTGCCGACGATAAGGTGGCAAGTTCGAAGCCTGAATTGGATTGAGCACCCAACTGTAAAGCCTAGCTTACTGACCACCTAAGCTGAGCTGTGAGAAGAGAAATTAGGTTCCGCTTAAAAGTGGGGAGGTATTTTATGACACCATAAAAATGCTGGCGATCAAAGAACAAGGAGGAAATACAATCAAAATGACTTGATAACATAGTGGATGAAGCGACACCACTCCCATGTGGCTGAAATTGAGTATAACCTCCAGCTGCCGAAATTGGAAAATGCCAAAATATCTCTGTCTTGAATGTCTAAAATCGGCACTGAATGTTTGCCGTGCATGTGTGTATTGTGATCTGCCCTGAGTTCCCTTCAGAGTAAGAAGGGATGAATATAAATACTGTAAATAAATAAATAAATCTATGGATATGAAGGGCTGCTGAATGCTTTTAGCTAATAATAATGATAATAACGGTTCTGGCCCAGCTTACCTGTCCGAAAACATCTCTTCCTATGAACCATCTAGGTGTTTAAGATTGTCCGGAGAGGCTCTGCTCTCGGTCCCGCCTTCTTTGCAGACCCGATTGGCGGGGATGAGAGACAGGGCCTTCTCAGTGGTGGCCCCTTGGATATGGAACGCCCTCCCTAGGGGCATTAGATCGGACTGGACTCCTCCCTCCTAACATTTCGGAAGAGAGTTAAAACCTGGCTATTCAAGCAGGCATTTGCAGACGCAGTTTAACTGTTTAATTGAGACTTATGGAATTGATAAGACAATGTGACGGAAAGTGATTTTAACGTTGAGACGCTGAGAATTGTATTTTATGGTTTTAATTGCGAATTGTTTATGGTTTTATATGGTTATATTATTAATTTTTTCGATTGTATTTTATGTTGTGGGCTTGCAAAACGTGGCTATTTGAGAGGGCGCTCGGCTGAGAACTGTTAGGTTGTCAATTGTTTTTTAGAAGTTTTAGATGCTAATTGTTTTTAGATTTTTAGATGTTAGATATTTAAATGTTTTTAGATGTTCAGGCATTCAGCTTGTGTTTTACTGTAAATCGCCCAGAGCCAACTGGGATGGGCGATTAATAAATCCCAAAATAAATAAATAAATATGTAAACCGCCTCGAGTCGCCTTCGGGCTGAGAGAGGCGGTATAGAACTATAGTAAATAAATAAATAATGGTAACAATAATAACAACAACTTTATTTGTAGACCACCCTCTCCCCAAAGGGACTCAGGGCAGTTTAGCTGCTTTGAATCTTATTATTAGGAGAAAGACGGGGTGTCAATGAATAAAACAACAACACTATTCAGCCCTTATTCATGTGGAAACAATAAAAACATCAGTAGCAGAGAAATGACATTTTGCTTATAGATTCATAGAACTTTAGGTGGAAGGAACTAGTGAATAAGATGATCGCTCAATAAAACAAGTGATTTAGAATTTCAGAATCCAAGGAGAAAATATGATAGGAATAATCTTGCAAGAATATGTTGTAAAAATAGCCCTCCTTTAGGAAAACTTTACACAGCTTATTCAAATTTAAAGATTTATCACTTGTCCACATGTTTTATTTTTTATTTTACGAGCAGCTCCAAATGTCTATCACTGCTTTTCCCTTCCTCTCTAGGTGCGCGATCAAGAATTCCCCTACCGACGGAACTTGGCCAGGGTCATTGTGAATGTGGAAGATTCAAATGATCACAGTCCTTACTTTACCAGCCCCTTGTATGAAGCCTCTGTGTTTGAATCTGCAGCCATTGGCTCTGCCGTTTTGCAGGTCACCGCTCTGGACAAAGACAAGGGAGAAAATGCGGAACTGATCTACACAATAGAATCAGGTTAGCAAGCAGAGACTGGAAAAGATTCACAAAGACATAACATAATATTGAACGCATAAAATCACATAATATAGTGTCATTGGCTGGTTCGATGTTGTAGAAGTAACGTAGTGTGACTCCACTATAACTGCCATACTGCAATGATATGGAATCTTGGGAGCTGTAGTTTTGCATGGTCATTGGACTTCTCTGCCAAAGAGTGCTAGTACCTTGCCAAACTACAACTTCCAGGATTCCATTGCATTGAGCCATGGCCTGTAAAGGGGGTGTAAATCTATATTAATTCTACAGTGGAGGACCAGCCATTTTTTTGCTATAAAAATATTCCAGAAATGCAGTGGAAAAATGATAGATCCCATAAAAAACTGAGATTTAGGAACCTATTTAAACCAAAGTCCATCTCATTGATCTTTCTGTATCTTCCTTTCTAAAGAGGCAGGTGCTTATATGTGCTATGAGCCATAGATTATTTGGTGAAAGGCATTGTTCATATATCTTTAAACTGTTGTTTCCACGACAGTTTGAAGCACACTTATCAAACAAGAAACCCAATGGGATTTATAAATAGTCATGGATAGGATTTCATTTGAAACCACTGCAAGCCACTTTTGATATTACGTTTCCCTGCTGTTCTTTAAAAACAGTATATAAGGAAGTGAACATTGTATATGAAGGAAATCTAATTTTTTTGTACATTCAGAAACCGGAGTAAACCTAGAATAGGACAATCTTAGTGCCCCAAGCCCACCAATTGTCCTCAGTGGGATGGAAATATTTTTATTTTATTTTGTTTTAAACAAAATCTGGATTGAGGCTAGTATCCTGCAGGATGGCATAAACCCTCTGGTTGAAGCAGAGGAGGGGAAACAGAAGAAAAGGGGGTCCGGGCATTTCAGCAGCAGAAATTCTGGGTTCACATATTATTTAGGAGTTGGCAGGGTAACTATCTCCTCATGGAAATTACTTTTGCCCTCATCCATTCATTACATGTGTGTTGAGAAAGTACTTACAGCAACACATGAGACTTCCACAAGTATAAGTTACCTACAGTATTCCAGACCCAATGTCCAGAAGTGTATATGTCCCGGAACTCCTATAATATATGATCTGGGCAGGATCATAGCTTGCATGTCTACATTCATATGTGTTGCATGTCTACATTCATTATGGCAAGCATTTAGAAAAGAAGATATGAATCATAGAGAGGAAGTCATAGGGAGGAGGGAGGGAGCTTGTTTTCTGCTGCCCTGGAGACTAGGACGCGGAACAATGGCTTCAAACTACAAGAAAGGAGATTCCACCTGAACATTAGGAAGAACTTCCTGACTGTGAAAGCTGTTCAGCAGTGGAACTCTCTGCTCCTGAGTGTGGTGGAGACTCCTTCTTTTGAGGCTTTTAAACAGAGGCTGGATGGCCATCTGTCGGGGGTGCTTTGAATGCAATTTTCCTGCTTCTTGGCAGGGGGTTGAACTTGATGGCACATGAGCTCTCTTCCAACTCTATGATTCTATAGAATTGTAGAGTTGGAAGGGATCCTGAACATATATTTAGTGCAACTAGTGGTTGTCCCGGAGCCCCCAGTGGTGCAGCAGGTTAAACTGCTGAGCTGCTGAACTTACGGAATTAAAGGTTGGTGGTTCAAATCCATGGGGCAGGGTGAGCTCCCACTGTTAGCCCCAGCTTCTGCCAACCTAGTAGTTCGAACACATGCAAATGTGAGTAGATCAATAGATTCCGCTTCAGTGGGAAGGTATTGGCACTCCATGCAGTCATGCTGACCACATGACCTTGGAGGTGTCTATGGATAACGCTGGCTTTTTGGCTTAGACATGGAGATGTGCACCACTCCCCAAAGTCAGACATGACTAGACTTAATGTCAGAAACCTTTACCTTTTACCTTTAGTGGTTGTCCCAACCTAATTTTCCTATGTTAGTGGCCCTGTTGAGATACCAGAGCAGTTAGACCTAGGACTTAATGTCCGTATCTTTGGTTCTAACAAACAAACATATTCATTAAAAAAAACTTCTCGATGGGAAAATGCTGTAGAAATCGGATATTAGATGTGTAAAATAGATGTGCAAAGCAAGAGCGAAACTGTACAAGTTTCAGTATCAGGAGTTAATGCAAAGTGTGGAAACCCAATACGAAACAAGAGTATGAAAAAATACGAAATAAACTACAATAGTGAAAAGTGAGATTTTCACTTTTCTGTCTAGAACTACAGATAGAGTATCCTTCTGACTGTCGGTGAAATCATCTGTGAGGAGAAGGTTGTAGGGGAAAAGAAGAAGCCCTCACAGTTGACTACTCCTTCCCTTTTAGTCTATTGCCATTGCGAATCTAGCCCTTTCTATCCTGGCTTTGCAGCTAAAATTTGAATCTGCTACTGGCCGGTTAATGCAACTTTGCATTGAAGCAGTGGCATAATTCAGCGTGAGGGGAAAAATGACTACAGCAATAAAGAAGGCAGGATGGATGGAACAATGGCCAGGAAAAGGGACAGTGTGAGGCTTCTGTCCACAGCAATTGCGCAAAAGCTTGAAATCCTTTAATGAGACGTTATCTCCCCATGACTATATCTGATTTGTTTTTCATCCTCATCTCTGCCTGCAATTGAAAGCTCTGAGCCTCGGTTTCAAATAAAGCTCCAAATTCCCACTGTTTCATTATCCACCCATGCTTCGGGATGTGACATAATACAGCTTTCTGAAGCTGTTGTTCCTCTGATCCATGAAAAAAATGTGCAGTGAGGATGTTAATTCTGACTGATGAGTTCAGCTTATATGCATGCTCCCTTGCTTCCCAGGGGATTCAGCTAACAGGAGTGCATCGCTGAATAATGGAAACCAATAATCTCACTCTGTCTTGGAGAGAACAACGGTCTTTGATAACCGCATGAATTTATAGACCGACTCATAGCTGTCTCATCTGAGAAATACCAGGGGTGGCATGACTGTTGGTATATTAGGCACTCTTAATTTTCCTTATGTGCATGCAGTCATGCCGGCCACATGACCTTGGAGTCGTCTACGGACAACGCCGGCTCTTTGGCTTAGGAATGGAGATTTGCACCAACCCCCAGAGTCGGATACGACTGGACTTAATGTCAGGGGGAAACCTTTACCTTTACTTATGGTAGTACGATGTTCCCTCGCTACTTCACAGTTCACTTTTAGAGGACTTGCTGTTTCGCGGGCTTTTGCCGCCGCCGCTCTCCGAGGCGCTTTCCCTCCTCAGTTCTCCCTCCCTCCCTCCAGCCTTGAAGGGCCTTTCCTTCTTTTCCTTTCCTTCACTTTATCTTATGCTTATAAAGACTTAAATTAGTATATAACTACTAAGATAATGTATAAATATTAAAATAAATATAGCGTCCCTACATCACGGTTTTTCACTTATTGCGGAAGGTCCTGGAATTTAACCCCCGCAATAAGTGAGGGAACACTGTACTATTGTGGCATTGCTTAAAATCCATATTAAATTCCTAGTTTCATAAGTAGAGTTCCACAAATGTAACCATTGCACATGTATTTGTCCATTCTTGGGCACTGCCTAATTATTTTTCTGTGCCTCGGTGCAGTGGGTTGAACCTCTGAGCTGCTGAACTTGCTTAACAAAAGGTTGCAAGTTCAAAACCAGGGAGCAGGATGAGTTCCCATTGTTAGCCCCAGCTCCTGTAAACCTACAGTTTGAAAACATGCAAATATGAGTAGATAAATAAGTATTGCTCCGGTGGGAAGGTAACGGCGCTCCATGCAGTCATGCTGGCCCACATGACCTTGGAGGTGTCTATGGACAATGCCAGCTCTTCGGCTTAGAAATGGAAATGAGCACCAACCACCAGAGTCAGACACAACTGGACTTAACGTCAGGAGAAAACCTTTACCTTTTTAGTGTACATTTACTTCATTGAGCATGAAAAGGAAAACATTGTGCATCCCCTATTGAACAATGGGATTATAAGCAGGCACAATTCAATGAGAGCTTTTAGTACAACTTCCACTTAACTCCATGAGTGCAGGTTTGCACTATTCAAGTGCTATGTAGGATCTTGTCTTATATTGCTTGAACATATAAATCTATAAATTGGTTGAATTACAAGTAACCCATGCCACTAATTAAATCATCCCTTTCTAAATCTACCTTACCCAACATGACGTCCTCCAGATGAAGTAGTCACAACTTCTGTCATTTCTCAGTAACATGGGAGGACACCAGCTTGTGGAAGGCTAATTTAGAGAAACCTACTGTGCAGTGTGAGTTAGGGATGTTGAAAATATGCAGGTGATGGAGATAGGGATGCTTTCTTATTCTTATTGAGAAACTGATAAACTGTTAAATGCAATTAGATTTTCCACATTTTGAGACTTTTTGTGGAAATATTTCATTCTGCATAATGCTGATACAGTGTAAACTTGTAGTTACATAGTGACAGGATTACACTGCCCTAGGGCTGAATACCAGTGTGGTGCAACCAGATGAACATTTGCCAGTTTGCTTGCTTATTATGAGTGTACCTGCAATCCTAGTGAATCAGATGATACATGAAAGGGCCTGATGAATACCTACAAAACATTCAATAATATGTAACTTGATCTGAAATAGTTACCGTATTTTTCGCACCATAAGACGCAGTTTTTTTCCTGAAAAAAATCAGCCGCGTCTTATGGAGCGAAGATGCAGGCAGGGAGGGGGGGGAGGCGCTGGAGCAGAGGGGGCGGTGATATACTCACCAAAAGTGTCTGGAGACCGCCGCCTCTGTCGCCGCCTCTCCTCTTCTCTGGTCCGTTGCTGTTCCGTACCTTTCCTTCCCCCGCCCTTTCTTTCCTCGAGCAAAGGGCGGGGGAAAAGGAGCAGGAGGAGCGAAGCAGCGTCGCGTCAGACACTCTGACGCGACGTTGCTCGCTCCTCCTCCTCCTCCTTCCCCCTGCCCTTTGCTCGAGGGAAGAAAGGGTGGGGGGAGGAGCAGGAGGAGGAGCGAGCAGCGTCGCGTCAGAGCATCTGACGCGACGTTGCTTCGCCTCCTCCTCCTGCTCCTTTCCTTCCCCACCCTTTTCCCTCGAGCAAGGGCAGGGGGAAAGGAGCAGGAGGAGGAGCGAAGCAACGTCGCGTCAGACGCTCTGACGCGACGTTGCTTCGCTCCTCCTCCTGCTCCTTTCCCCCCACCCTTTCTTCCCTCGAGCAAGACTATTAATCACACCGAATACAGAGCAGTACAATTTTATTTATTTATTTATTTTGGACATTTATATCCCGTCCTATCTCGACCTCCACAGAGGGACTCAGGGCGGCTAACAACAAAAGCATAAATATCCATCTTAAATTAAAAAAACAGTATAAAACATTATAAAACATCATCAAAACATTAATACAAATATCTAACATTGTGTTATACTTTGGTAACTTCAATACTGAGTTTGAGTATATATTTTTCACAACCATTCCCCCCCCCCCCCAAACAACCCTTAAATTTGAACAATATTGGAAAATATCATACAAAAACATTACAACCTCCCCCAGTGTAGTGGAAACTTCCCAAATGCTTCATGCTTCTGCGTGCATGGCAGGGGGTTGGACTAGATAGCACATGTGGTCTCTTCCAGCTCTATTATTCTATGATTCTATGAGATAAGAAACAAGAAAAACACCCTGCATCCCCACTCTGTTTTAAGAGATAAGAGAATAGTGTTATAAATGTTAGCTCTCTGTTGAGCTAACCTTTTACAGTATTTATTATTCACCTTGTCCTGAGTAGCAGTCCTGGATGTTGAATGGACAACATCATTGCAGAATACGGGATAGTTTCAGCTCCACATTAGGCAAGGGGACAAGAAAAATAGAACCAGGGTTTGCTGTTTGCATCAGCTGTGCTCTATTTTTTTGTGATTTTAAATTCTATCCTTATTGTGAGTCTTTGACAAAAGACTCCCTTGATCTTAACTCATTATTATGGCCAGCATCTATCTTAAGCACCCCATCTTAGGCCTAAGCAGTCCCTAGGCAGTCTCTATTCGGTGCACATTTACGTCTTCACTAAATAATGATTCATCTTCATTTCTCCCCATCCGCTGAGATCAATAAACAAGCCATGCTGCCATGAATTTCTTTTATCTCTATCAGGAGCTATTATAATTCCTTTTGGGTTTCTTTTTTGTTTAATACCGCTCTCCTCATTTCATTCACTCCTGTTGATGCATTTAATCAGGATTCTCAAATTGCTTAAAGTCCTCCTTATTTCGGACCATAGATCTTTGTTCATGCATTGAACAATTGATTTGTTAGCCTTTCATTGCTGTTTTCTGCCTCCTGCCTGTTCACTCCTAAACCTGTTCACACTGAAGTTCAGTGGCTTGCAGTCTTTCATTGCAGGTTCGTAGAAAATCAAAGCCCTTTCAATTCAGTCATGTGTATGTCTATTTTGGGGGAAATCCCAGAGTTCAATTAGTCTTACTCCAATATTTCAGATAAGATGGCAATTCCGAACACAATTAGTTTGGATTAAGTCTCATTAAACACAATGGATTATACTTCTGAATCGCATCCATCTGTGAGATAGGTAACCCTTATAAGGAACTTCTCTAAGTATGTGCTTCAGTCACATGTAATCTATTTATTTATTTATGACATTTATATGTCGCCCTTCTCACCCCGAAGGGGACTCAGAGCGGCGTACAAGATATATATATATATATATATACACACACACTATATCTATCTATCTATCTATATTATTATTATTATTAGCTTAGCACAAGCTTATGGGACAGGGCAATAAAGCAGCAATAGGAAAGATTACCAGGCCAATTAGATTTGACTCAGATGACCAAGATGGTTTTAAATGGTGTATTTTAATATTGAGATAAATGTTTTTAGTGTTTATGTATATGTATATGAATTCTTGTCCCAACATTGAATGTTTCATACATATGCTGTGCTCCGCCCTGAGTCCCCTTCGGGGTGATAAGAGCGGTATATAAATGTTTTAAATAAATAAATATCAGTATTATATATTACTATATTGTACTATACCATTATACTGTAATATTATTAGTAATATTACATGTAATATAAAATGTACAATTATGATATCATAGTATTATTAGTAGTAGTAGTAATATTATATTGTATTACATTATAATATTATAAATACTATATGTATATACAATATATTATACTATTAGCATAGTACAGGAGACAAGCTGAAGCTGTCCTCCTGGCCCCCTCTTTCTTCACTCTGGCCCAGAGCAGCAGTTAGTGCTGGGAGGAGGGGCCCCAACTGTTGACATAGGTAGGAGACAAGCTGGAATTGAGACAAGCTAGGAAATAACTATGGATGAACATCCTGTAGGATTTTCTTGGTGTGGTCACACATTTGTGAGAAACTTAGCTTCTGTGAGAACCCTAACCAAGCATTTGGGCAAAGTCCTGAAACGTGTGGTGGCCTCGCAACTCCAGGAATTCTTGGTAGACACTGATTATCTGGATCCGGCACAGTCTGGCTTTAGGTCTGGACATGATACTGAGACAGCTTTGGTTGCCTTAGTGGATGATCTGCGCTGGGAACTCAACAGGGGGAATGTTCCCTGTAGATTCTGCTGGACATCTCATCGGCCTTCGATACCGTCGACCACGGTATCCTTCTGGGACACCTCGCAGGAATAGGCCTTGTGGGTACTGCTTTGCAGTGGCTCCAGTCCTTCCTCGAGGGTTGGTCCCAGAGTTCAGGTGTCCCTATGCTGAACTCTTGCTGTTGGGCCCCATGGCCATTGTACTGTGGGGTCCCGCAGAGTTCAGTACTGTCCCCTATGCTGTTTAACACATACATGAAGCTGTTGGGGGAGAAGCCGGATTTGGCCATGTTAGTCCACACTCTGGTTACATTCCGCATAGACTATTGCAACGCTCTCTACGTGGGGTTGCCTATGAAGACTGCCCGGAAGCTGCAATTAGTCCAATGGTCGGCAGCCAGACTAGTAACAGGAGCGGGGTACAGGGAGAGTACAATTCCCTTGTTGCACCAGCTCCACTGGCTGCCAATTAGCTTCCGAGCACAATTCAAAGTGCTGGTTTTAACCTACAAAACCCTTCACGGTTCTGGCCCAGATTACCTGTCCGAACGTATTCTCCCCTATGAACCATCAAGAGTGTTAAGATTGTTGGGATAGGCCCTGCTCTGGGTCCCACCACCTTCACAGGCGCGTCTGGTGGGGACGGGAGACAGGGCCTTTTCTGTGGTGGCCCCCCCAGCTATGGAACTTCCTCCCAAATGAAATTAGATCTGTCCCCTCCCTCCTAACCTTTAGGAAGCTAGTAAAAACATGGCTGTGTAACGAGGCCTTCACAGAATGAGGGCGGAGATCACTAATCGACTAAGGCACAGACCACAATATATGGATTGGAATACATGGACTGATTTGGACATGATTTTACTTTGGCTGACAGCTTTTTAATGTAATTTTAATATGTATTTGGTAATTTTATTGTCGTTTTATGATGTTTAGATTTTAATGTTAGCATTGATTTTTTGCTGTCTCCCGGTCTGAGTCCCTCTGCTGAGGTTGAGAAGATCGGGGTACAAAAATTTTAAATCAATAAGCATAAGACTCAAGACTTGTTCATTTTTACTCATAGAATGCAGATTTGCATGTGATGCAACATTAGCAAATGTTCTGGTCCTGCATATTACTCGCTGACTTTACGTCTTGACAAATTGCTTTTAACATCTATCCCTATTCTATTCTTTCAGGAAATACTGGGAACACGTTCAAGATCGAACCAGTCTTAGGCATCATCACTGTTTTGAAGGAACCGGACCTAACCGCTATGAGCCAGTTTGTTCTATCAGTCAAAGTGTCTGATCAGGGATCTCCACCGCTTTCAGCCACAGCCATTGTCCGCATATCTGTCACAATGTCAGACAACTCTCACCCCAAATTCACGCACAAGGAATGGCAAGCGGAGGTGAATGAAAATGTTGACTTTGGAACCTCAGTTATCTTGCTTTCAGCAATCAGCCAGTCCACGCTTGTTTATGAGGTTACAGAAGGCAACACTGATGGAGCATTTGCTATAAATCCCTACTCAGGAGTCATCACAAGTCAAAAGCCTCTTGATTATGAACTCATGTCCTCTTACCAGCTCACTGTGCAAGCTACAAATATGGCAGGGATGGCCTCAAATGCTACAGTGAACATCCAGATTGTTGACGAAAATGACAACCCTCCTGTCTTCCTCTTCTTAAAGTATTCAGGCAGGATCAGTGAGGCTGCGCCTGTAAACAGCATTGTCCGGAGCTTAGAAAACAACCCACTAGTAATACGAGCCATAGATGCAGACAGCAATCAAAATGCATTGCTTGTCTACCAGATTGTTGAATCCACTGCTAAAGGGTATTTTACGGTAGACTCCAGTACAGGTGCAATTAGAACTATTGCTGATTTAGACCATGAAACCATTGCACACTTCCATTTTCATGTCCATGTTCGAGACAGTGGTAATCCACAGCTTACAGCAGAGAATCCGGTTGAAGTAACTATTGATGTAACAGATGTCAATGACAATCCTCCAGTTTTCAGCCAGGCCATGTTTGAGACCGTCTTGCTTCTGCCAAGTTATGTTGGAGTGGAGGTTCTTAAAGTCAGGGCTGCAGACCCAGATTCAGAAGTCCCCACTGAGATGACATACAGTCTTATTGAAGGAAACACAGAGTACTTTCTCGTTGATCCTTTTTCAGGAATAGTGACTATAAAAAACAACAGCCTTTCCAAAGATCATTATATGCTTATAGCAAAAGTGTCTGATGGGAAATTCTACAGCACTGCTGTTGTGACCATAATGGTCAAGGAAGCCATGGACAGTGGCCTCCACTTCACTCAAAGCCTTTATTCTACATCCATCTCTGAAAACAGCACCAATATCACAAAAGTAGCAGTGGTCAATGCAGTTGGAAACCGTCTTAATGAGCCCTTGAAATATAGCATATTGAACCCTGGGAACAAATTCAAGATCAAATCCACCTTGGGTGTCATTGAAACTACTGGCATTCCATTTGACAGAGAAGAGCAGGAATTATATGAGTTAGTGGTCGAGGCAAGCCGTGAACAGGATCATCTCCGGGTAGCTAGGGTGGTGGTCAAAGTTCACATTGAAGATATCAATGACAATTCTCCAATGTTTGTTGGACTCCCATACTATGCTGCTGTACAAGTTGAGGCCGATCCTGGTGCCCTGATATACCGTGTGACAGCCATTGATAAAGATAAGGGTGCGAACGGCGACGTTGCTTACCTGCTGAAGGAGGATTACGGGCACTTTGAAATTGACAGGCAGACTGGGAGTGTCACACTAAAAGCAGCCTTTAATTCTGACTTATCAAACATAGAGTATTTAATTATTGTCATCGCTAAAGATGGAGGCAATCCATCACTGTCCGCATCTGTAGAATTGCCTATTACAATTGTTAACAAAGCAATGCCGGTTTTCGACAAGCCTTTCTATACTGCCTCCGTAAATGAAGACATAGAAATGCACACCCCAATCCTGAGTATCAACGCTACCAGTCCAGAGGGTCAAGGTATCATTTACATAATTGTAGACGGAGATCCCTATAATCAGTTCAACATTGATTTTGACACTGGAGTTCTCAGCGTAATCAGTCCATTAGACTATGAAGTAAACCCCATTTTCAAGCTGACAGTGAGAGCCAGTGATGCGCTCACTGGTGCCCGAGCTGAAGTCACAGTGGACTTAATTATCAATGATGTGAACGACAATGCTCCAGTTTTTGAACATTTTGCCTACAATGCCACCTTGTCTGAAGGTTCTTTGATTGGAACTCCTGTCTTGCAGGTTATTGCTACCGATGCAGATTCCGAGAATAATAAAATTATCCAGTATCAGATAGTCCAGGACACTTTCAACAGCACAGATTATTTCCATATTGATGGCAGCAGTGGTCTGATTCTAACAGCCCGTTTGTTGGACCATGAGCTGATGCAGCAATGCATTTTAAAAGTGAGGGCAACTGATAATGGATTCCCGCCATTGAGCAGTGAAGTTCTAGTTAGCATATTTGTAACAGACATGAACGACAACCCTCCCATTTTTAATCAGCTCATATACGAATCGTATGTCAGTGAGCTTGCTCCTCGAGGCCATTTTGTGACTTGTGTTCAAGCCTCTGATGCAGACAGCTCTGATTTTGACCGACTGGAATACAGTATCCTGTCTGGAAATGATCGTACGAGTTTCGTGATGGATAGCAAGAGTGGTGTTATCACTCTTTCAAACCACCGAAAGCAGAGAATGGAATCAATGTACAGCCTGAATGTGTCTGTCTCTGATGGTTTGTTCACAAGCACGGCCCAGGTCCATATTCAGATTCTTGGAGCAAATTTGTTTAGCCCAGTGTTTTCGCAGAGTATCTATGTCGCAGAGGTTAGAGAAAATTCTCTCCCAGGAACCAAAGTGATACATGTAAAAGCAACAGATGGAGATGTTGGCATATATGGACAAATAAGTTACTCAATCATAAATGATTTTGCCAAGGACCGTTTCTTAATTGATAACAATGGGCAGATCATCACAACTGAAAAACTCGATCGAGAGATCCCTTTAGAAGGTGACATCACCATATTTTTGAGAGCTCTTGATGGAGGAGGCAGGACCACATTCTGCACAGTGAGAGTCATTGTGGTGGATGAGAATGACAACGCTCCCCAGTTCATGACAGTAGAGTACAGGGCAAGTGTCAAAGCAGATGTTGGGAAAGGTCATTTGGTTACTCAAGTCCAAGCAGTTGATCCAGATGATGGCGCAAATGCAAGGATTACCTATTCGCTATACAGTGAGGCTTCTGTTTCTGTTGCAGATCTCCTGGAAATTGACCCCGACAATGGATGGATGGTAACTAAGGGTAATTTTAACCAACTGAAAAACACAGTGCTTTCTTTCTTTGTCAAAGCAGTTGATGGTGGCATTCCTGTGAAGCACTCCCTTATCCCTGTGTACATACATGTTTTACCTCCAGAAACCATTTTGCCTTCATTTTCTCAACCCCAATATTCTTTTACAATGTCAGAAGATACAGTTATTGGTAGCACTATTGATGCGCTGCATGTTTTGCCTAATCAGGGGGCCACTTACAGCACAGTAAATGGCGATCTGTCAGAAAACAACAAGGATGGAGTTTTTATTATAGAGCGGGATACTGGCCTCATAAAACTTGATAAGAGGCTTGACCATGAGACAAACTCTGCCTTTCACTTTAAAGTTGCTGCAACCATACAACTAGATAAGGTGGATGTTGTGCTAACGGTGGATGTGGACATCAAAGTTTTGGACATTAATGACAACAAACCAGTGTTTGAGTCAGCCAGCTATGAAGCCATCATAATGGAAGGAATGCCAATAGGAACAAAACTTGTTCAGGTTAAAGCAACTGACGCAGACTGGGGTGCAAATGGTCAAGTCACCTACTCAATTTTGGCAGAAGCAGAGGCTGATAGAATCACAGAAGTGTTCACCATCGACAGCAACAGTGGCTGGATCAGCACCTTGAAAGACTTGGATCATGAAAGAAGTCCCACTTTCTCCTTCACAGTGGTGTCATCTGACCTGGGAGAAACTTTGTCCCTTTCATCAACCACATTGATCTCTGTCACAGTGACAGACATTAATGACAATGCCCCAGTGTTTGAACATGATATGTACAGGGGTACTGTGAAAGAGAGCGACTCACCTGGTGAAGTTGTGGCCGTCCTCAGCACATGGGATGAGGATACATCTGACATCAACCGCCAAGTTAGCTATCACATTACAGGTAAGGTGTTTTTTATTGCTCAAAATGAAAAGATGAGCCAAGCTCAATAATAGGGTGCTTACTTTGCATGCTGAAGGTCCCATGTCCATGTCCAATGTTTGGCTTTTCAATGTGGAAAAGAATGTTGGAGGGCAAAGCTAGGAAAAAGTTAGAGTTGGCTGAGACCCTGGAGATGTGTTGCCAGTCAGAATTGACAGAGTCAAGGAAGAAAATGAAAGCCCTGATTTAATATAAAGCCAAAGTCTAACAAGTTTGCTTTGGAGGGATTACAAGATTCTTAAATTTGTCTTTAATCTCAAATTAAACTACTTTTCTTCTAAGCTAAAAATAGTTCTCATTTAATATCAGTTTTCCAATATCACATATTCAATCTTTGTCATACACACACAGAGATACATATATACATACATACATACATACATACATACAGCTTATAGGCCTTTAAAAGTTGGTCAAACATCTATCTGATCAAAATTGATAATTTGTCCATTTCACTCATTTCAAAAATCTTCAAAGCCGGTAGAACTTTTGTAGTGAGGGAGTTGTGCTTAAGAATGATTGGGCTTTTCAGAAGGTATCAGCTCATACTAAGAATGGGAGGATTCATAATGTTGGGTGAAACCATTGAGTGTCATGTCTCCCAGTGTAATACAATTTTCTGGTCATTTACAATGAAGATGCAAAATGCAGCTTCCAGTACTGGTAAGATGGGCCAGTGGCATGAATGGAGCAGCACTTGGATCTTTCATTGGATTTGAAACTGTTGAGTTTGTATTGTAATGCAGATGTATGCTGCCTCATTTTTTCAAGATACTATCCAGTTGTTTAGCTTATTGTTGAGCACATACTGCAAACCAAAACAGGACAAAGAGAGAAAGAAATATTTGTATGGGCCTTTTTAATTTACCAGAGTCACAGTTCATGCTATGCTGCCATGTGACAGGCTATAAAGCTGGGTATGATTGATACCCAGCATGAGAAGGATCATAGCATTCTGCATTATTAGCCAGAGTAAATGAGTAGCATTTGTTCTTAAGGATTGGAATAGGGTGAAGATTGATAGGGGAGAGTGCTATTTTATTTAATTAAAATTATTATTTCCATCCCTGGATGGCAAACTCATTTAAACATCCATTTTTAAAGGCATAACTATTGGTGGAAAACTATTGATGGTCACTATATATAAACAAACTCATGATGGTGGTGGTGTTGTACATTATTTTGACCTTTTTAAAAGGTCGGAACTACAGATTGCTCTAGATAAATCAATGTTCCTCTCCATGTTCTAATTTTGGGCTGCTTTTCATAGTTACCATTTAATGGAGGCAGCTGAAATTTGGAAAAGTTACTTATTTGGTCTGCAGGTGATCTAGCAATGGCTTGTTTAGGAAGCCCATCGCCACATTATTTCTGCCTGGCTGCAAAGTTATACTAAGTTATTACTGTGGTAGCTGGGAGATGCTGGAAGTTCCAGATAAGGGACTTTTCCAGAATTCAATTCCAAGCTAAATGCAGCCCAAAAGCCATAAAATTTGAGTGTTTGATAATGCCAGTGGCATGTAACACTAAGAATCTGGAAATTTGTGGAACTACCCCACTTGCTTCTTTGTATGCATCTATACCAGTGGTTCCCAACCTTTTTTTGACCAGGGATCACTTGACCAGGGACCACTTTGACCAGGGACCACTCTCCAACATTAGTACCCAAAGGCTTACGAATCAGTTTTTGGTTAACTTTAGATTCTCTTTGGTCATTTGAAATGCAAATTCAGAAAATTGCATTGAATAGACCACATCAGCTTTAGTTTCTGACACAGAAAATATGCCATCCAGTAGTTGCCATCTGTTCAACCACAGAAAACCATATTTAATAAGTCTCAGCACTATAAGAGGGTTTCGCAAGACCAGTCACTCTCATTGCAACGGTATAGTAACAGTGAGGCTGTAGACCATATTTTAGTTCTTGTGGACCAGAGGCTGGGAACCACTGATCTATACTGTAGAATTAATGTAGTTTGACACCAGTATATTGCCATGGCTCAATGCTAAAGGAGTAATGGGAGTTGTACGAGATTTACAAAATATTTACCCTTTCTGCCAAAGTGTGCTGGTGTCTCACCAAACTACAACTCGCAGAATCCCATAGAATACAGTTAAAGTGATGTCATGCTGCATAAATTCTACACTGTTGATGCTTCCTGAGGAGGTCCATGTCCAGCCAAGTGTTCTCATACTTGAGCCAGACATTGTTTCTTACAGCCACTGTGTGTTGTGATGATTGTACCCCAGGGATCCTCAGCCTCTTTGAGGTCTTTTGACCATTGTAGAACTTAAAGGTCCCTTCTCATAACGTCATTCTAGCAGCATTTTACCTTTTACTGACATGCCAATGCCCTGTGAAATTCTAGGTCATGTAATTTATAGAATCCTCTGAGTGAGTACAGACTTCCCTCCCTAAACTGGAAATTTCAGAATTCCATAGGCTATTTCCAAGGTAGTTAAAATGGAAGAATAACAGCATAACTGTATAGCCTACAAAGCCCCTGAGCCAAATTAATTTAAGTAGGAAGGGAGTCCTCATTCCAATGCCATGGGAGTTTCTAAAAGTTAGCTATTGGAGAAAGTGTGGACAGACTAGAAGAGTACCTAAACATGACAGAAAATGGATAGAGGTTGCTGCCAGAACTGCATTTCATATTCAACCCAAGAATATGTTTCCAAACATGGGAGGATCATGCAGCCCTGAAGCAGGGCAAAGTAGAAACAAGTGGCAGATGGCTTTCCAAAATGGGTAAAATGTCACTATCCTGTGAAAACATCTGCTTGTTCCCCGTTACACAAATGCAGTTTCATGCCAAGGATGAGTCACATTGTGCATTTAAATGACAACTCATAACACTTCAGCCCTTAAGTTCCTTCTAGTGCGGTCATAGAGACACCAGAGGAATGCTACGGCTATACTGTAATCCATGTTTATTGGTTAGAGAGAACCACATATTTCAACATCAGAGTTACATTTGACGATGTATATGTCATAAATGCACAATGTGGAGATGTCATAAGTGCCTATGCAATTGTATTGGAGAACTCTAATTCACTTCTTTCTCAAACAAATGTGTGTGTCTGATTTTAAATGTGCCTTTTAAAGAAAAAACTCTCTTCCTTTTTCCCCTCTTTTCCCATATTTGTTTGTTTGTTTGTTTTTGGAATGCTCAAAGTATGACTGAGAGCCATCATGGCATGTGACTTGAGCATTGGACTATGATTCCCCACTAAATCAGGGAAATGCACTGTGTGATCTTGGGCAAGTCACACTCTCTCTACCTTAGAAGAAAGGAATGGCAAACTTCCTTGAGATCTTGCAAAAACAACAACTACAACCCAGCTTCCTTTAGGTTTGCCATTACTTTGGAATGCCCTGAGCATACAACTACAACATACGGCTTGGCAAAGTGCCCATTAGCATAAGCCGACATAGTCACTGGTGATACTGCTGGGAGTTACGATACAATAGTATTTGGCTGCTTGTAGCCTAATGATTCTTATTTCCAAAGCATTCAAAATATAGGGATCTGCTTTGAATCTCATTGATTCTTGTGAGATCTCCCTCCAAGTATAAGCATGCAGGGAATTAAATTGCAATGCTTGTGGTTTTTTAAAGGAGCCCAGAGTCTTAGGGGTTTAGGCTTGAACTCTTATTGCTGCTGATGCCTTCAATTCTTAAATGGATTGTGTTGCATTTATTGAAGCACCGTTAGGGATGGATTCGCTACAGTGGATGTTCAAAGCACTGCCACTTCTAAGGGTGTTAATACCTTCATTCAAGACCATAATCCTACCAAAAAATGAAATAAAATAAAATAACGTTTTAGTAACTTTGATAGTTAAACAATCTGAACCCATAAACCTCTTTCTTTTTCTTTGAATACTTCTGTTGTTCTTCTTATACTACTCCTGTTATAATTATTGATATCACCCTTTGTTGCTGTTGTGTGCCTTCCAGTCATTTGAGATTTATTACAAACTTAAGGGGTTTACAACGACTCTGTCAAGAGATTTTACTGGCAGGATTTGTTGTGGGAGATTTGAAGGCTACATGAGCGAAAGACACCAGGGCTAGTGGAGAAGGCAGGGAAGAACTTATCTCGGACATCTGAAAATCCAATGTAAAATGGATGTATGTTGTAGTGTCAGGCTCAATGCAAAAAGATCCAGCTTCAAATACCTAGTTAGCTGTGAACTCAGTGACTGGCCTTGTGCCCATTCACTATCTCTCAGCCTGATGAATTTTAGAGAGCAATTGATGAAGATATTTTGGGGAAAGTGAAAATAATATATACCATTTGCTCTCCACAGGCAAAAAATAAGTGAGAAATGTTTGGAAATTTGTACTAGCGACCATTTGAGCTTCCCTGCTCTTGATGGGCCATCTTCCCAGTAGACAATTATCAAAGCTGAACCAATGGTAGCCAGAAATTTCAATTTAGAGATTCTTGGCTGTTTCTAAAATCAACTCATTTTTCTGGCCTGCCCTGACTCTTTTAAGCCCTCTTCTCACTATATGATTGCCTTTGGCTTAGACACTCATCCTTCTATATCAACCATGGTTTGGCTTCCGTCTGGCATTGTGGGAGTAAGATTAATGTTCCTCCATCTCCACTCAAAACTGCTGTCCGGACACAAATTGGAGAATCACAGAGAACTTTTTCAGCTGAAAACTATTTATCTTTTTCTTGACCTGTCTTAATATTTTTCAATATTTAGTTCACTTTTGTCCCATCTGCTGAGGTTTTTCAGAGCTTTTTTGCAGACAAGATTTTGTTGCTCCGCTAGGATCTCCCAGCCACGATTGTTACAGTAAGTGAACTCGAGACTCCGCTGCCACTCGATGGGCGCACCTTCGACCGCTTCCACCTGCTGGACGTAGAGGCTGTTGATAAGATCATGACTGCAGCTAGACCAGCTACTTGCTCCCTTGATCCATGCCCCTCCTGGCTAGTTAGATCTTGCTGGGAGAGGTTACGAGGCCCTCCGTTGAATATAGTCAACTGCTCCCTTGAGCAAGGAGTTTTCCCAGAGGGATTAAGAGGCGATGGTGAGTTTGCTGCTGAAGAAGCCGAACGTAGATCATTCGGCTCCCTCCAGTTACCGCCCAGTCTCGAATTTATCATTTCTGGGCAAGTTGATTGAGAGGGCAGCAGCGGGACAGCTGCAGCAGTTCTTAAATGGCACAGCCAGTCTTGACCCCTTCCAGTCCGGCTTCCATGCTGGGCATGGGACGGATACTGTGTTGGTCTCCATCACAGACCAGCTCCGCTGCCAGTTGGATCAAGGAGGATCAGTGCTGCTCGTGTTATTGGACCTCACGCCAGCTTTTGATACAGTGAACCATTCTTTATTGATCCACCGCTTAGCCACCTTGGGGGTTAGGGGGACAGCTCTTAAATGGGTGTCTTTCTTCCTCCAAGACAGGAACCAGTGAGTGGTGAGGAAAGAGGTGGTCTCTGAGAGGCTCCCACTGAACTGTGGGGTCCTTCAGAGGGCTATTCTCTCTCCTCTATTATTTAACATCTATATGCATCCACTGGCCCAACTGGTGTGTAGTTTTGGTCTGGAGTGTCATCAGTACGCTGATGGCACCCAGCTTGTGCTGAAGATGGATGGCCGACCGGACTCCGTACCTGATACTTTCCATCAGTGCCTTGGGGCCGTGACTGGATGGCTACAGTCCAGCTGGTTGAAGGTGAACCCATCGAAGACAGAGATCCTATGACTGGGTCACCCGGGTGGGGGAGAGTTCCAGTTGCCTACTCTGGACAGCGAGGCATTACGCCCGTCGTCTTCAGTAAAAAGTCTGGGGGTCCAATTGGACCCATTGCTGACAAAGGAGGCCCAGGTCTCCGCTGTCAGGAAGACCACATTTTTCCATCTACGGCAGTCTAGGCGGGTGGCACCTTACCTATCTAGGAGCGACCTTGCTACGGTGATCCAGGCGACGGTCATCTTGATATTAGACTACTGTAACGCCCTTTACATTGGCCTTCCCCTGACTATGGTCCGGAAACTCAAGCTGGTGCAGAATGCGGCTGCATGACTTCTTGCCAGAATGCCGGCAAGGTGTCGGATCACTCCAATCTTGCAGCATCTGCACTGGCTTCCAGTGGAGTACCAGATCGTGTTCTAGGTGCTGGCTTTAACCTTTAAGGCCTTGTATGGTCTAGGGCCAGTGTACTTGAGGGCCCATCTCTCCCCATATGTTCCCCAGAGATCACTTCGATCAGAAGAGCAAAATCTCCTTGAAGTTCCTACTGTTCGGACATACCATCTGTCCTCCACCAGACAAAGAGCTTTCTCTGTCATTGCACCAACGCTCTGGAACGCCTTGCCTACTGCTGTTTGATCAATCAGAGAGCTCTCTTCCTTCCGGTGGGCCTACAAAACCACTCTTTTTCAGCAGGCATTCAATTTGAGCAGCTCTTTGTAACACTGTATATTTTTAAATTTTAACTTTGTAATATGGTATTTGTTATTGTGATGTTTAAGTTTTTATTGAATGTTGTAAACCGCCCCGAGCCTGTGGGAAGGAGCGGTCTAGAAATTGAAATAATAAATAAAATAATAAATATTTAGCAGGAGCTTCATGGGGGTTGGTGTGCAGGACTCCCATGAAAGTGGAAAAACTAAAAATGTGCTTCTTTTAACTCAGATAAATTGTCTCTAAAATGTCTATGGTCTGCAATGCAACTCTGTGGTCAGTGACTACTGGATGTTGACCATAGAATCACACTAGAGGTGAAAAAATACTTAGAGAAGTGTTCTCTCTAGGAATCACAATGACATTCAGCACAGCTTGTGCAGGAAAGCCTGAATATTCCTAGAAAGAACATATTAACCAAATTTACAAATTCTCAAATCCACAAAAGTTTAAACTTGTAAGTGTGCAGGGCGGACTATACTGTTGACGTGGACAGCTGCTGGGGCAAGTAAGAAGGACAACCTGCTTTCTTGATCCCTATCCCTCTTGGCTGGTTGCCTAGGGAGGAGGTGCAATTTGATCTCAAATACTACACATTATTAACACATTTTTCAGGGAGGGGAATTTTCCATCTCGTTTAAAAGAAGCAGTAGTTAGACCACTGTTTGGATAGCTCCTCTTATAGTCAGAATCAAACCCTGGGCAGATTCACAATAACAGGGACACAGAAAGTGCTAGCCATTCCTGTGTGTCGCAAATCGAGTCATCTATGTAGCAAGCCAGACCATGACAGAATTGAGTCATCTACAGTAGCAGAACTAAATAGCTGCCTGCAGTCCACATGTGCTGCCCAGTTCCTTCAGATTTTGCTGAGTGTAAATTGACATACCTATTGACACAATTGCTTGTAGGAATTCAACACTGCAATTTTCTCCCCTCGTGATTGCAGATTTATCGGCAACAAAACCATCTCTATCCGTTTGAGCCTGAATACCTGAGATGATTTGAGACCTGATGGCAATTTGACAAAATTTCTTTTGAGTAAATGCTTTGAAGACTGAAACAGGAAAGTTTATGTGTTGCGAATATGAGTACAGACATAGCAATTTGTTGCCAATTTTGATTTAAATTTTCTCCCATGCTTTGGCATCATGACTCAAACAAGCTACATTTTCTTTTAAAAAAGCAAACCAGCTTGAACTGAAAGGTTGAGAAGTGATAGCATAAATCAAGGCCTGTTGCTTTTATGTTGCTTGTTTAGACAGTTATTGCAGTCAATAAAATAATGGGCATTGTATTGTATTTATTTCTTAAGAGGCTTGTATATAAGAATAGATTTTTAAAATACTTTACTCTTGTGGATTTAGGTATAATTCAAGAGCATAGCCATGTATCTGAAGAAGTAGACTTGGAGCATCTACACTGTTGATTTAATGCAGTCTGACACCACTTTAACTGCCTTGAGTCAATCCCATTGGATCCTTGGAGTTGTGATTTGGTGTGACACCAGCACTTTTTGGCAGAGAAGGCTAAAGATCTTGTAAAACTACAACTTCCGTGATTCCATAGCCTTGAATTGTCAGTTAAAATATCAAACTGCATTATTTCAACAGTATAAATGTAGCCTTAGTCTACAAATGATTATGTTGCCAACTTTGTTCTCTTGGTTAGTCTTTAAGGAGATGTGGGTATATTTTCTTTTTAAGAGAATCATTATTTGCCTCAGTGAAAAACTCTGATCATAGCCCATCCCAAAATGAGCTCACTATCAAGGCTGAAATGTTCCGGTGGGATCCATTGCAGTGTTTTCTTTGCCAGAGCTCTTCCATCATTTCGAGGCACGAAAAGCTGTTCTGTAAATACAATCATGCCATGACCATTTACTTAACAAAGTATGAGTAAATGGATCACTGAATTAAACTTGGGGGAAAGGGGATAATTAATAAGAACTGTGTTTGTTATACTCCAAGCAGTCTTTTGGATCTCTCCTCCAAGGAAAGGCAACAATTATGTACAAGATGTGGAAAATCCATCTTGAATGAGAAATGTAAAATCATATGACTGTCTATTGTGCTCTTGGGAGATCTCAGCACATTTTTGTTGAACATGTTCTTCTATACCCGCATATTTTATGGACCCTGATTTAAGTAAAAATTATTCCCACAATTAGCAAGTGATCCACAAGCTATAAACTCTACGATGTTATTGCATCAGTAAGTCAACACTTCACCATCATTGGGATTAATAGTTGGCAAAATTCCTGTAAGTATTAGACCAGCTTTCCTCCTTTTTCAGTCTTCCTTTCACAGTTTTCCCCTGCCGTGAACTACGTATATGGAAACCCAACTATATTCACAGCCATTTATAATGTTTAGTTTTATCCTTTCCCCAAATAACTTGAAGCAAAAGTGTGCATAGTTCTTCCTTTTGTGCAGAATGTACTTTCTGTGCAGAATGTACCTTTTGAGTACCTATTGCCTTTTGTGCAGAATGTATCCATTTCTGTTCTTACGATTTTTTTCACACAAAAAACCTCTAAAACATTCACAGTAGTAGACCATTTTTACGTGGGATATTTCAAAAATTTCAAGACAACCATTACTGCAGAAGATGAAAAATATTTGGGAGTTTTCTGGAGATCCCTAGTTTGAAAACCTCCAGTTAACGTTATGATTTAATCTTCTCACCTGAGTTTTTCTAAGCTACATGTGTTTGTTCTGGGCAACACGTGTCCCATCTTCCTTTTCAGTACTCAAGTGTGGAAAAAACGTCAAAGGTTCTGTTCATAAATTGGTTAGCTGCCCATGGAAAATTCACTTAAACAGAACACAAGTGCAGTTGAACTCTCCTACTTACGTTTCTTATCTACTGATAGACAGGGATATAATATCTCCAGTGTAAGGAACATAAATAATCATGACTAGTGGACTGCACTGTCATCAATGCATTCGTCTCAGAACTTTCAAAATTGATGATTGTCTTTATATTATGTGGTAATAAAATCCACTTGACAAGACTGGTTCTCTTTCTACTTTTCACAATAATGCCTGTATACATCAACATGATGTCATGTAGATTGTGATATAACATGAGGAGACTATACATGGGAACTGTATTCTTCCCCAAGCATGACAATATATGGCTCATCTACATCTACCAAACATTTGGCCCCAATCTAGACCAGAAATTCCCCACACTATCCCCAGAGGTGTTCAGACCCTTTGCCCTCCACCCATGGGAGCAGCAAGGAAGTATTTGCAGTCCAGCTACAACTGTCACCTTTCGCTTTCCTGCTGATCCCATTGCCATGGCAGATAGCTGGAGAGCTTGGGGGAGGTCCTATCCATCATGGGATGCCTTTGCTGACATCAGCAGAGGCTCCCAGACTGTCCAAGAGCTCTCTCAAGCTCCCTGGCCATCTGGCACAGTGACGAGGATGACAAAGTTCAGGTCCATCCCCTTTTCCCTATGCAAATGAGTGCAAAGAAAAGGGGATGGTTCTTCCAGTCCAGATAAACAGCAGATGGGGTTGTATTGGAGCCAGTTTGCTGTCCACACTCTGTCTAAAGTGTGGGTCTCTGCCAGAGTTTCAGCAAAACCGATACATTCTTCAACCTACTGGCTGCCAATTGAGCACCGGATCACCTTCAAAGTGTTGGTCCTCACCTTTAAGGCCTTACACGGCCTGGGGCCAGCGTATTTGAGGGACCGTCTCACCCCATATTGCCCTCCGAGATCACTTCGGTCTGAGGACTCCAATCTCCTGGAGATACCTTCAGCTAAACTAGCAAGGCTGACTGCTAGCCGCCGGAGGACGTTCTCTGTCATAGCACCTACGCTGTGGAACGCCCTCCCGGCCGGAACTCGGGCTATGAAGGACTTGCTCCCGTTTAGACGGGCCTGTAAAGCATACCTGTTTAAGCAGGCCTTTGGTGAGTAAGTCCTGCCCATGCCCCGCCATCTATTCGTTCTTCTGAGGATGATGTGCTGTTCATTGTTTTAACTGTGTTATTAATTACTGTACTGCTGTTGTTTTTAATTGTTTTTAACTGCTTATTGCCTGTATTTTACTGTGCCCTTCGGCTCCTGTAAGCCGCCGCGAGCCTCAGGGAGTCGGCGGCATAGAAGCCCGAATAATAAATAAATAAATAAATAAACTTTCATCATTGATGTAGGGCTAAACTGGTTCACATCCTTTACCCTGCATAATAATAATAAGAAGAAGAAGAAGAAGACTTCGAGATTTCACCTCACTTTCTGTCCCTGTGACAATTGGATTTTGAAAGAATTGACTTATTATGGAAACAAGGATTAGTGATAAAGCTTCATTGGAGACCCCTTTTCCCATGATATCTCTTTCAGGGGTGAATTTCCCTTCTTGGGGGCAGATTTCTCTCTCTTCCTGTTGTCTCAGGCCTATTCATAACTATAAGTCGAATGTTTGTAACTCAGGGACTGCCTGTATGTATACTCTTTCTGTGTCATATTTCCATAACACTAGTTACCAATATAGCATGGAAGAAATACAACATGCCATAAGGAAATGTAAGAATTGTAGTCTAGTAAAACAATATTATTGCATTTGATTTAAATATTTGAAAGTTTTGAGTTAGAGTCATGGGGGTGAAAGTCTCAGCATTTAAAACTTAGTTTTCATGTGCCTTATTAAAATGTGTTTTAAAGCTGTTTATATTCACATTTTAAATTCCATGTCATCCAGCTGAGCTCAAGTTCGCCTTGCCACATTTACTGAAAAAGTGGGTGATTGTGCATGTTATTAAAACATGAAGTAAATAAAAACGGAGAGAACTACAGATTTTTCGGGGCTTTGAGGAAAGTTGCATTTGGAGCAAAATGCTTAGATGTTGTGATGCTCAAACAGGAGGCGGGTAAAAAGCTGGTGACAGATTTTTCAAGAATCCATTAATGTTTACAGCCAGAAATCTTCCATTTTTGTTTTTAAAGATCAACAGTAAACATGAATTAATTAGAATATCCTTAAGACATTGACTCTGCTCATTCATGGCAAAATTAATTACACACCATAGAAAGGTCTGCAAAAGGGCATACCAAGTATTTGGGTGGGAGGGTTAAAAAAGTAGATACCCAAACTACAAACTCATTTCTCTTTATAATCATAAGAATATATAAAGTATTTTGAGTGGGTGATATTTTGTTTTCCATAGTGCATCTTCTCAAGGATGCTTCAGATGCCAACGAGAACATCTTAATCACAGAATGCAAACAGCTCGTTGCTTGACTGAAAACATTCTGATCCAGTGGCAAACCTTTTTGCCTATGAACATGTTGAGGATGGGTTTTTTTTATGTCTTTGAGTACCTACTGTCCCATGGGGTATAGTGGTGAACTTGTGTGAGTAGACCTATTCGAAGACTACGTCAGTGCCCAGAATGTGCTTGGAATTAGCAGTTCTGCTGTTCATATGAGAAAGCTATGTAGAGGCCTATAGGGTTCTTCTTCCAGAACAGTGGACACTGGAAGGTTATATAAAATAGCATAGTAAAATGGTGGATTTTATATAAAAAGGTTTCACTTTTTGAATTAAAAAAAATGTTCCCAAGCTGTGGATAGTGAACTCATGAGTGCGGGATCTGTGAATACAGAGGGCTGACCAATTCTATCGAGCCTCATAATGGACTCTGTTAATGAGATGTCAAGAACCATGGAAGGCTAGCTATCTCAGTGACCAAAGAAGGCTGGACTAGGAAGGCCTTTATTCTGAACCAGCGGGGTAAAGTTTAATCACCATTGAAATGATCTATCAAAGGAAGTTCAGAGGGATACCATTGTATTTCAACTATCCATTCATCCATCCATCCATTTATACTCTGACTTTTCTCCAAGCTGAGGTCTTATTTATTTCTAAATACATGGAATATGTAAATAAAGTAGTTGCATAACAGAGTGGGTAAAACTACAGACTGGATAATACTTGCAGTTGTCCCCAATCATTTGCTTGTTTTTTGAGTTCAACTCCCATTATCTTAAACTACAAAACCCACTCTGTCCATTCCTTTCCCAGTTGTTGGAATAGGCAAACCTAACCTAGTCAACTTCAACCAGCCTCCCATTTTTCCACAGTTAAAATTATTTTGCTGTATTTCAACATCTGATTGCATTCCTCCCCCCTCCTTTTTTTTACTGGATTCATAAGTATTTTTATACACATTTTTGACAAAACACACATTTTTCATTCACATTTCTCATGCTTTTTGTACACGCTCCATCAATTGTATGTATATTCTTCCAAGCAGTTTTTCCATGTGTCCAGCAGCTTTATCAAAATACACACATTTCTGTATACATTATTTCAGAATTCAGCATCACTCCTTTACAATTTTGCATTTATTTATTTAAATCATTTATATTCCTCCCTTCTCAACCCCAAAGGGGACTCAGTGCGGAGCAAAACATATATACAGCAAACATTCAATGCCGGAACATAAAACAAACAATAGATATACACAAACATTAGAATCAGTTACAGTATATCCACTTTAAAACCAATTGTTAAAACCATCTCAGAACAGATACCAGATCCGGACAGCAGGGTAGGGTTTCCTATTATTACTTTATTGCACTGTCTCAAAGGCTTGATCCCATAGCCTCGGAAGGACAGGAGGAATCTCACCAGGGAAGAAGTTGTACATGTTCTTGTTTAGGCAGACAGCATTAAGAAAACAATATCTTTGCGGGATTAGGTGTGTGTTCTGCAGGCATCGAAAGTGTGAATATGGTAAATTGGCTTTGAAGTGTGAATGGAGAAGAATTCCCATACATTTCCATGCAGCTCAGCCTCTTCTTCCCAAGATGCTGTCGCTATTTCCAAAACAATGGGTATGTTATTCAGACATAGAATGGTGGCAGCCACTTTGGGGCTTTCATTAACCATTCACTGAACAATCTGTAGTAGGGGCCAGGCAAACTTTGTCCTCAGACCACGGTTCGAAGGGATGTTAAAAGCTACATCCGGTTTAATAGAATGATAATTGTGGATTTCAAATGAGTGGATATTAAATAACTTTGCATAATGTATAAAATTGATCTAAAGTGGCATTTGGGGACTTTTAGAAGGAAGGTAACTACAATACGGGAAATATACTGAGTCATCATTCTACTCTGTAATTGGTTAAGCGGACGAACCCAGAGGGTGCTCACCAATGCTTCGTCTTCATCCTGGAAAGAAGTGATCAGCGGAATGCGGCAGGGTTCCATCCTGGACCCAGTCTTTTTCAGGATCTTTATTAATGACTTAGATGAATGGTTAGAAGGCATCATCATCAAGTTTGCAGACGACATCAAATTGGGAGGGATAGCCAATACTCCAGAAGACAGGAGCAGAATTTCAAACCATCTTAACAGGTTAGAGAGATGGGCCAAAACTAACAAAATGAAGTTCAACAGTGACAAATGCAAGATATTCCACTTAGGCAGAAAAAAATGAAATGCAAAGATACAGAATGGGGGACACCTGGCTCAAGAGCAGTACGTGCAAAAAAGATCTTGGAGTCCTCGTGGACAACAATTTAAACATAAGCCATCAATGTGATGCGGTGGCAAAAAAGCCAAAGGCATTTGGGCCTGCATCAATAGGAGGATAGTGTTGAGATCGAGGGAAGTCATGCTACCCCTCTATTCTGCCTTGGTTAGACCACAACTGGAATATTGTGTCCAATTCTGGGCACCACAATTGAAGAGAGATATTGACAAGCTGGAAGGTTTCCAGAGGAGGGTGACTCAAATGATCAAGGGTCTGGAGAAAAAGCCCTATGAGGAGTGACTTAAAGAGCTGGGCATTTTTAGCCTGAAGAAGAGAAGTCTGAGAGGAGACATGATAGCCATATATAAATATATGAGGGGAAGTCACAGGGAGGAGGGAGCAAGCTTGTTTTCTGCTGCCCTTGAGATTAGGACGCGAAACAATGGCTTCAAACTACAAGAAAGGAGATTCCATCTGAACATTGTGTAGCTTGTTATCGACCTTTGCAACTCGAAAGACAGTTGCATCTGTCAATTAGGAAATTTAGATACCACTTGAGTATTGAATTTAACTGATTTACGAAGCCATAAAATATCCAGGAAATACACACAAAAGGAGTGAAGGAATGCGACAGCTCCTCCTGGTGGCCAGAAAAACTGGAATGTTAAATTGCCTCTGTGTCTGTCTTATATGTTTTATGTAAAATCGCATTGAATGTTCGCCTGTATATGTGCATTGTGATCCGCCCTGAGTCCCCAGCGGGGTGAGAAGGGTGGAATATAAATGATGTAAATAAATAAACAAACATTAGGAAGAACTTCCTGACTGTGAGAACTGTTCAGCAGTGGAACTCTCTGCCCTGAAGTGTGGTGGAGGCTTTTAAACAGAGGCTGGATGGCCATCTGTCAGGAGTCCTTTGAGTGCAGTTTTTCTGCTTCTTGGCAACAGAGGCTGGATGACCCATGGCCATCTGTCATTAAATCATACACTATCATTTGAATGCAGTTTAAGAAACTTCAATGGCAGGGGGTTGGACTGGATTTTTATTTAGCTGATGATGATGTCGGAAGAGTAATAACCACATCAATCCTTAAAGTTCTGGCACTACTTCTCATTTTCTTTCTATTACAGTGGTTGTATGGGCTTTAGCTCCCAGAATTTCTGACCATTGCCCAAAATGTAGAAATCTGCTTGGAGTCGAAATCCAAAATTCATGATATTTTAGAATTTCTGTCCTAATTGTGAAATGGCCATGTTTTCTTCTCAGCTGATAGTATCTCTACCTTGATTTTGGGAATTTAGGTTGAAAAAAGTAACACGACCAGGTTCAATGCCATCATTTCTGGTAGGCTTCATCCTCTCTCTTCCTCGCTGGTTTTTCCTCTTGTACTAATGTGATCTAATTGCTAGTCTTATTTTTTAAGTGATTCCTTTAACGACGTCTCCTTAGGTCTACTTAAGACCCATGTATTTTTGTGCGTTCAGTTTACTCTACCCCTTTTCCCGCATATGCACAAACCCAAATGAGAATTGTAATGAATACAAAAATAACATTGTGGTGTGATAAAACCGTCCATTAAAGGATTTCTTAATGGAGCCTACTGCATTCCCTTGATTGCATAATCAACAGCTAATGAAATTGTCTTGGTAACAAGAATGAGGGGGTTGTAGTATATCCTCTCTTGAGACTGAAGGGGAAAGACAATTGTACTGTTGTGAAAGGGAGGCCATTGATTGCTCACCGTTTGAGTTTGATTGCCCTTAAGGGGTGTCAAACAAGGAGATCATCTCAGAAACATGGCATAAATGATTTTATTGTCTTGGAATGTTGTCGTTTTGACTCTCGCATAAGAGAGAAAAGCACCTCCAGCTGTTGCCAGCATAATCTCAGGAGGAAGATGGCCGCAGTTAGTTAAACGGTTCTTCATTGTTTATGGTGTAATCTAAGTGATAGGGGGAGGGGGAGGGGAGAATAGGGTGGCCCAATCTGGGGGGGAAAGAAGTTGGAATTGGGAAGTACTAAGAGGAGTTACAAAGAGGTTCCCTGAAAATTTTACAGTTGTGTAAGAGAACATATGCAATATACTCATTTTGAACCTGGCCACTCCCTGGACAATGCAAGCATGGCGGAAAGGATCTAGAGAAGAAAGTGCTATAAAGAAGCGTAGAAAGAAAGAGTATGATATGGTAACTTACCTACACTAGGAAAACAGGAAGATACTTTGTTTTGAGTAAGACCAAATATTAGCCAACTTAGCTTTCAAAATGAGATAAGGTCAGGTGTGCTTAGGTGTTATTATGGTATATTATCCAACACAGATTCATTACGGCTAAGAATTTAGAAACCTATGTCTGCTCACTTTCTGAGTTAATTTATGTTTGTAATTCCCACGCAGTGATCTCAGTGATTACTTTAATGGGCTAGATCCAGGTTCCTTTGTGCCTTTGATTAGGCAGTCCCAAAGAATAGGCCCTTTAATACCTAAGTTATTGCACTTTAGCATGGCCCTCTGCTCTACAATCCTGACATTATAAAGCCCAAGGACTTTACTCTCCCATCCCTGCCACTAAATTTTGCACTTTCCTTTAGCTCTAGCTAGGAATTTTGCACAAACTCAGAGCCCTCTGAACTCAGCACTTTTATTGCTCCCATGGTACTGTTTTCATGATGTAATGTTTTATTGTGATATGTTTCTATTTGGTTTAGTTTTTGTTTTATTTTATTGCATTATGTTTTAACTGTGCTCACTGAGCTTGTCCCTTTGTAAGCTGCCCAAGTCCCTTCGGAGAGATAGAGGCGGGGCTATCCAGCCTCTGTTTCAAAGCCTCCAAAGAAGAAGCATCCACCACAGTCCAGGGCAGAGAGTTCCACTGCTGAATAGCTCTCACTGTTAGGAACTTCTTCCTAATGTTCAGGTGGAATCTCTTTTCCTGTAGTTTGAAACCATTGCTCC
The DNA here is from genome assembly GCA_030556195.1 of Anolis apletophallus. Taxonomy (NCBI): domain Eukaryota; kingdom Metazoa; phylum Chordata; class Lepidosauria; order Squamata; family Anolidae; genus Anolis; species Anolis apletophallus. The sequence continues at coordinate 172,977,413 of JARBWK010000004.1, forward strand.
ACGTCCTAATCTCCAGGGCAGCAGAAAACAAACTTGCCCATTCCTCTCTATGTCTTTCCTTCACATATCTATATATGGCCATCATGTTTCCTCTCAGCCTTCTTTTCTGCAGGCTAAACATGTCCAGCTCTTTAAGCCACTCCTCATAGGGCTTGTTCTCCAGACCCTTAATCATTTTAGTCAGCCTCCTCAGCACACATTCCAGCTTCAATTGCGGTGTCCGGAATTGACACAGTATACCAAGCGTGGTCTGACCAAGGCAGAATAGAGGGAGAGCATGACTTCCCCGGATCTAGACACTATATTCCTATTTTTGGAGGCTAAAATCCCATTGGCTTTTTTTAGTTGCTGCCTGACATTGTTGGCTCATATTTAATATCTTAGAGAATTAACATTTCACCCCTTATCTGGGGTGAATTTTTTGCTGCTACAGCTCTCCATCCTATTCCATCTCTAGTCAGCAATCCCTATTGTAGCTATTCCTGGGAGCAGTGCAATCTTGGGAAATCACCATTTTCTCCCCACTGGAAGTATGGGATGGTTTGTCACCACATAGGTGCATGTGTGTCAGGGGCAACTTGAGAAACTGCAAGTTGCTTCTGGTTTGATTGGCTATCTGCAAGGACGTTGCCCAGGGGATGCCCAGATGTTTTGAAGCTTTACCATCCTTGTGGGATCAGTTCTGCCAGCACAAAGGTTTAACCCATTGCACCACTGGGGTCTCCTAGGTAAATTCAATTCATTAAATCAGACTCAGGATACTTCCCCCCAAAAAGTCAGTTTTGACTTCTTTTCCTAACTATCCAGAATTGAGCAGCTTTGTAAATAATAATAATAATAATAATAATAATGTATCCCGCCCCATCTCCCCAAGGGGAACTGGAGCGGCTCACAACAGTATAATTATACAAATTACCTCGACAATGACACACATGAATATATCCAATTTAAAATAAATCAACAGTTAATAATGGGGCAAACAATATAAAAATAAAGCAATATTTTAAAATTACATAAACACCATTCATTAAAAATCCCAGCCACTGTTCAAGTGAAAAGAAATAGTAAGATCCAATTTTAGATTTATCTCATACCCTCCAGCTTAAAGGTGTATTTTTGATACTCATTTGGAAATTGGTGATAATTGGGTTTTTTTCCCTATTTCCACAGGAGGAAATCCAAAAGGAAAGTTTGACCTTGGTCTGGTTCAGAATGAATGGAAGGTTTATGTCAAGAGACCATTGGATCGGGAAGAACAAGATGTCTATCTTTTGAATATTACAGCCACAGATGGGCTCTTTGTCACTCAGACGGCTGTGGAAGTGATTGTCACTGATGTGAATGATAACAATCCTGTCTGTGATCAGGTTAGCTTGGCCATCTTTTATTTGTTTATGTGTTTATTGAATTTTGGTTTCCTTTTTTTCCTCCCGCCTCGCCACTTCAATCCTATGCACACACAATACTTTTGTTGTGCCTGAATCGTTTTTATGGTCATTGTATTTCAAAATCCCACACACATTTTTCTCATGTACATGTTTTGGAAACAGTTTTGTCCCATTATTCATAAACAACGTTCCTGGACAGTTTTCTTTGTTACTTTTACTAATTCAAGCTTGTGTGCACTTTCACCTTGCATGTGCATTCTTGGAACTGCTTTGCAAAATTTTGAAAAAACTCAGGCAATGAACAAATACATTCTTTCTTTCATAAATTTTAGGGTTTGAGAATGGAGAGAGGCTTGACTATAATGTGAATTGCTAATTACAACATATTTATTTAAATGCACAATTATAGCAGATGTAAGAATTACCTTATCAACAATTATTCCTGTTTCTGGATTTGACCTCTGCCACAACTGTCATCAGTTAAGGCATTCAAAGACTGTGGCTGTGATGATAAGTGAGGAACGCTATTTTTCCTCCCTGCTCACCTCTTAAACCCCGGTTTCTCTTGTAGTAGTAATAATAACAGTGAGGATAGAAAGTTGCCTTATTCCAGGTGGGACAGTTTGTCCAATCTGATCTGTCTAGTCTGATTGACAGCTTCTATTTAGTGTCTACTCTGATTGACAGCCTCTCTTTAACGTCTCAGACAGAGAGAGATTTTAATTGATGTACTTATATTTATTAATCTATCATGACTTAGAATGAATGGAAGACTCCTGGATGGCGGGGGTTGGACTAGAAGGCTCATGCAGTCTCTTCCAACGCTATGAATTGCATTCAATTTTTCTGTCAAATGATGCTCAAAGTCATGTAATTGTTTATTAATGCTTAGACCAGTGGTTCTCAACCTTCCTAATGCCATGACCCCTTAATACAGTTCCTCATGTTGTAGTGACCTCCAATCATAAAATTACTTTTGTTGCTACTTCATTACTAATTTTACTACTGGTATGAATTATAATGTGAATAGAATATATTTTCGTTCACTGGACCAAATTCGGCATAAATACCCAATATGCCCACATTTGAATATTGGTGGGATTGGGGGGAATTGATTTTGTCATTTAGGAATTGTAATTGCGGTGATTTATAGTTCACCTACCATTAAAGAGCATTCCGAACTTCACCAGTGATGGAATTGAATCAAACTTGACATACCAACAGAAAATACTGAAAGTGTTTGGTCGGCACTGATCTTGAGTTTTGGAGTTGTAGTTCACCTACATCCAAAGAGCACTATGAACTCAAACAATGATAGATCTGGACCAAATTTGGCATGAATACTCAATATGCCCAAATGTGAACACTGGTGGAGTTTGGGAAAAATAGACCTTGACATTTGGGAGTTATAGTTGCTGGGATTTATAGTTCCCCTACAATCAAAGAGCATTCTGAACCCCACCAACAATAGAATTAGGCCAAACTTCGCACACAGAACCTCCATGCCTTGAAGGGACTCGCTAGTGCAAACCTCCCTCCTGCCTTGCATGCTCTCAATTGCCCACATAGGCACATTACACAGCCATGTGCTGAGCACACCTGCTCTCCCCTCCCTGCTTGGAGTCTCAGAAACAGCTCTCCCCTTGGCTGAGAGGCCAGCCAATCACAGCTGAGGAGGGCTTTTGGTGGGAGGATTCGCCATCTGTTTCCAAAAAGAAATAGAAGGACAGTTAGAGAGATCTTCAGCTTTCTTTGCCAAAGGGGTTCTTAAGATCTTCAGAAATATATGTTTTCTGATGGTCTTTGGCGACCCCTCTGAAACCTCCTCGTGACCCCCCTCAGGGGTCCCGACCCCCAGGTTGAGAAATGCTGACTTAGACCATAGGCTAGTTGCATATAAATAATTAAATATGATTTAGAAGTACAATATGCAACAATATAAAAGTACTACATAAAATAATTGGCTTATAGATCTAATGCTCAAAGTGGCTAAATGCAATACAGGTTGAATCTCCCTTATCTGGAAATCCAGAATACTTCAAAAACTGAAACAGTTTGCCCCAGCCACTTACTTTGACCTTTGGGGGAAGATGACTAGTCACACATTCAACCCATACATATGTTTTGTTTCTAAATTGCTACTACATAGACTTAAGTTTTGATTTTTTTTTTGTTCTTAGGTAACATACATTGCAATATTTCCTGAAGATATTCCACCCAACAAAGTAATCCTTCAAATGGGTGCCAAAGATGCAGATATTGGATCCAATGGTGAAATTCGGTATTCACTGTATGGCTCTGGGAATAACAAGTTTTACTTAGATCCTGAAAGTGGTAAGATGAGCAGAATTTTCATGGTATGCATAGTTTTCACATGACCCATTGGAATTTAATATTGAATTGCTGAAACACACAAATTAAATGCATGGTATGGGAATATGAAAAACTATCACATTTCAGTTTATTTTTTTTCTAAATCTCATTATATGCCTAGTTCTAGTCTCAACCCAGTTAAACATATCAGGTTGCTAAATATTTTTGTCATCTCATGAGGATAATGTGTTCATATTTCAAATTGTATTTGTCCTAAAGTATGTATTTTATATGCATTTCCCCCCAGTGCATGTGTTGTAATGGATTTTTCCATTGACTAAAGTATGTTTATGTCCTTAGCCCCCACATCTGTATTTTAGTTGTGTACATTCTTCACAGACTTGTGCACATTTTTGTTACTAAAAATGCATAGCATGTCCTTAAAGCATGTTGCACTATGTTCTAATGCCAGCCGAAGATGGAGTGAAACTAAACCCCCTTCCCCATTTTTGGCATGAAAAGGCTTGTGTGATTCATGTGTGTGATTCATGTGGAGATATTACTGGAGAAATCCTATTCATGTATTGTAAAAATAAAGAAAACAAAGGAGGGACACAGGTAGCTCTGCCCACACATTGTCATTTTCCTTCCATAGGAAGGAGTGGTTTGAAAACAAGAGTCCCTTCTAGGTAAGGAGGGTCCTTGTGTGACCTAGAATACTTCATTCTGCTGATGCCCCTACCAGGAATATTGTTATGCTCCATGTCATTGTTGAAGAAATTATCATAAATACTTATAATTTTGCATACATTGTTGAAGGCTTTCATGGCTGGAATCACTGGGTTATTGTTAATCTTTTGGGCTGTATGGCCATGTTCCAGAAGCAATCCCTCCTGATGTTTCTCCTGCATCTGTGGTAAACATGCTCAGAGGTTGTGAGGTCTGTTGGAAACTAGGAAAATGGAGTTTGATACAGTAAGCGAGCTTGAGACTCCGTTGCCACTCGGTGGGCCCACCTTTGGCTGTTTCCATCTGCTAGACGAAGAGGCTGTCGACAAGATCATAGTTGCAGCTAGACCAACTACCTGCTCCCTCAATCCATGCCCCTCTTGGCTAGTTAGATCTTGCCTAGAAGGGTTACGTGACCCTCTGTTGAAAATAATAAACAGCTTCATTGAGCAAGGAGTTTTTCCAGAGGAGTTAAAAGAGGCCATGGTGAACCCGCTGCTAAAAAAGCCAGAATTAGATCGCTCGGCCCCCTCCAGTTACCGGCCAGTCTCGAACTTATCGTTTTTGAGGAAGGTGATTGAGAGGGCAGCAGCGGGACAGTTGCAGCAGTTCTTGGACGACTCAGCCAGATTAGATCCCTTCTAGTCCGGCTTCCGAGTTGGGCAAGGGGCGAAGACAGTACGGCTCTCCATCACAGACCAGCTGCGCTGCCAGTTGGACCAAGGTGGATCTGCACTGCTCATGTTATTGGATCTCACGGCAGCCTTTGACACCGTAGGTCATGCATTGTTTATCCACCGTTTAGCCGTGGCAGGAGTGAGGGGGACTGCCCTTAAATGGGTGGCCTCCTTCCTTCAAGATCGGGGACAATGGGTGGAGAGGGGTGGAGTGGTCTCAAAGAGGCTCCCCCTTACTTGTGGGGTGCCTCAGGGGGCCATACTTTCCCCTCTATTATTTAACATCTACATGCAACCACTGGCCCGACTGGTGCGTAGCTTTGGTCTGAAATGTCATCAGTACGCTGATGACACCCAGCTTCCGGACTCCGTACCTAATAATTTCCATCTGTGCCTGGAAGCTGTGACTGGATGGCTACGGGCTAGCTGGTTGAAGATGAATCCATCGAAGACAGAGATCCTTTGGTTGGGCCGCCTGGTGGGAGGGGGTGCCGGCTGCCTCCCCTGGATGGCGAAGCATTCTGCCCGTTGTCCTTGGTAAAGAGTCTGGGGGTCCAGTTGGACCCACTGCTGACTATGGAGGCCCAGGTCTCTATGGTCAGCAGATCCGCATTTTTCCATCTGCGACAGGCTAGACTGCTGGCGCCCTACCTCTCCAGGGGCGACTTGGCCATGGTGATCCAGACGGCAGTCATCTCAAGACTGGACTACTGTAATGCCCTCTACATCGGCCTTCCTCTCTCCGTGATCCAGAAACTTAAACTGGTTCAGAATGCTGCAGCTCACTTGCTCACTGGAGCTCTGGCTAGATGCCACATAATTCCCATCTTGAAGCAGCTGCACTGACTCCCAATGGAGTACCGGATCACGTTCAAAGTGCTGGTTTTAACCTTTAAGGCCTTATATGGTCTGGGGCCCGTGTACTTGAGGGACCGTCTCTCTCCGTATGTTCCCAGAGATCATTAGGATCTAAAGATTAAAACCTACTAGAGGTTCCCCCCATCTGAACCTATCACCTGTCTTCGACTCGACAAAGAGCTTTTTCTGTAGCAGCCCCTACACTTTGGAATGCTCTGCCAGACAATGTCCGGGCTCTTAGGGAGCTTTCGGCCTTCCGAAGAGCCTGTAAAACAACCCTATTTTGGCAGGCCTTCAACACTTAGTGCTCCATGTAATCCATGCCGCAGTGGTATGGCTTGTTCAATTGCAACTGGGGGCGATCGTTTTACTGTTTTTATTGTTTTACTACTGTTTTAATTGTTGTTCTTATTGATCTTATTGTATTTGCTGCCATGTTGTGAACATTTAATAAAGTCCTGCATTGACACCATATCACATGCTCTGAGGGACCTGGTGAACCTTTCCCTGGATACAGGCACTTTCCCTGAGTCCCTGAAGGAGGCCAGAGTTCGCCCTCTCCTGAAAAAGGCGAGCCTTGACCCCGACGAGCCGGCGAGCTACCGCCCTGTTGCCAATCTGCCCTTCCTGGGTAAGCTACTGGAGCGGGCGGTAGAAAGCCAGTTGCGTGATTTTTTAAACCGATCCGGGGGCTTGGACCCGTCCCAGTCAGGATTCCGTGCAGGCCACGGAGTGGAATCCGTCCTGGTAGCGATCACGGATGACATCCGCCGCCAGCTGGACGGAGGGGGCTCGGCAGTTCTGGTCCTCCTAGATCTAACCGCGGCCTTCGACACCGTCGACCATGATCTGTTACTCCGCCGCCTGGCTGCCTCCGGGATCCAAGATAAGGCTCTGACCTGGCTAGGATCGTTCCTGCGGGACCGCTCGCAACGGGTCGAGTGGCAGGGCCAGGTCTCCAGGAAATGCGGGCTGGAGTGTGGGGTCCCTCAGGGAGCCATCTTGTCTCCTACCCTTTTCAACATCTATGTCCAGCCCCTGGCCAGTATCGCTAGGAGCCATGGTTTCAGCTGCTACCAATACGCCGACGACACACAGCTGCTGCTGAAGCTCGACCCAGGGATGTCGTCGGTGCCCGAAAGCTTTAGTCAGGGGCTGAGGGCGGTGACAAGCTGGCTCAGAGCACACAGGCTAAAAATCAATCCGGCAAAAACGGAGATCCTCTGGCCTGGCCGACCCGACCCTCACTCACCATTACCACTCTTTGAAGGCGAGCCCCTGTCCTCGGCCCCGGCGGTGAAGAGCCTGGGAGTGATCCTGGACGAGAGACTGACGATGGAAGCCCAGATCCAGGCTGCAGCCAAGGGTGCCTTCTTTCATCTTCGCAGGGCCCGACGGCTGGCCCCCTACCTACCATCAGAGGCGCTGAAGACTGTGATACATGCCACCGTGGTCTCTCGACTTGACTATTGCAATGCCCTGTATGCGGGTCTACCGCTGTCCACGACTCGGAGGTTGAGACTCGTTCAGAATGCAGCGGCCAGACTCATTTCCGGGGCATCGGCTAGGAACCATATCTCACCAATCTTAAAAGATCTTCATTGGCTGCCCACAGAGTTCAGAGTGATCTATAAACTCTTGGCGCTAACCTTCAAAGCACGGCAAAGAATCGGACCAGCCTATTTGAGCGATCGACTGACAGACCAACGCAGCGAAAGACCAGCGCGTGCAATAAATGGTGACCGTATAGCTATCCCAGGGGTGAGAGAGGCCCGGCTGGCAGAGACCCGACGGAGAGCCTTCTCTGTGGTGGCCCCTGTGATCTGGAACACGCTTCCGCCTGCTCTCAGGGCTACATCGGCCCCAGCCAGATTCCTGTCTGACCTGAAAACTTGGCTTTTCTGCCAGGCGTTTGGGGATTGACTGGATGATCTGGAGGCTGGGCCTTTTCTGGTTCTCTGTACCTGTGTTTTTAATTGATGTACCTGTGTTTTTAAATGATGTAAGTCGCCCGGAGCACCAGCGGTGGAGGGCGACTCACAAGAAATAAAGTTATTATTATTATTATTATTATTATTATTAACCCCGAGCCTCCAGGAAGGAGCGGTATATAAGCATGAATAATACATAAATAAATAAATAAATAAATAAATAAATAAATAAATAAATAAATAAAAAAAATATATCTGTGGAATGTCCAGTGCGAGAAAAAGAACTCTTGTCTGTTGGAGATAGGTGTGAATGTTTGAATTGGCCACCTTGATTCTCTGAGTCCCCCTTGTGGGGAGAAGGGTGGGACAGAAATAAGAGAAAGAATACATAAATTAATGGCCTAGCAGTTTCAAGGTGTGCCATCTTACTATCTGGGGGAATCCTTTGTTGAGAAGTCATTAGCTGTCCCTGATTGGTTATTGTCTGGCGTTCCCTTGTTTTTAAGTGTTGTTCTTTATTTACTGTTATGTTCTTTCTCCCACCCTGGACATTCCACAGATATATAAATCCCATTTTTATAGTTTCCAACAGACCTCACAACCTCTGAGGATGCCTGCCATAGATGCAGGCAAAATGTCAGGAGAGAATGCTTCTGGAACATGGCCATACAGCCCGGAAAATTTACAACAACCCATTTTGCATATAGTTGTTGTTGTTGTGTGCCTTCAAGTCATTTCCAATGTATAACAACTCCAAGGCGAACTTATCACAGAGTTTTCTGGGCCTTAGAATTTGACTTTCATGAGGTCAATTGATCATAATGATGATAATAATAGTAATAATGTTGAATTTATTTACTGTCCCTTTTTTCCACAATGAATCCATTTTAGGAGAACTCAAAACCTTAGCCCCTTTAGACCGTGAAAAGATCCCTGTGTACAACCTGATAGCAAGGGCAACAGATGGAGGAGGAAGGTTTTGTCAGTCGGAAATCCATTTGATTCTGGAAGATGTCAATGACAATCCACCCACGTTTTCCTCTGACCATTACACTGCATGTGTCTATGAGAACACTGCTACTAAGGCTTTGCTAACAAGAGTCCAAGCCAATGATCCAGATGTAGGTAAGTGAATAAAGCTGCAAATAATAATACTAGCATTTCAAAGATAGGTGGAGATTGGTTACATCTTCACTTCAGCTTCAGTTTTTCTTGTAATGTCTTCATTTTCTTTCTTAACTTCCGGGTTGAAACAAAATAATACTTGGATTTCAAACACAAAACCTCTGAGTACCAGGGGAGATATTAAAAAACCTTTGCTTTTATGAACAGAGATCAGGCATAGATAAATCTTTCATTATTGTATTATTGACAGATTTTGCGACTGTTGATCAATTCTGATCAAAGAGAACCTGAAACAAATTATGTCATCTCAAATTTCAGAGCAGAAGCCAAATACTCTTTTAACCTTTTCGAGATTCCTCGTAGATTTTAGCATTCAGAATTGCCAGTATTTTTTTATTGCAAATGTAAATTGCATAAGAAGAGTTATTGCAGTTTCTAATGCTGATCCTTCTTTCCTTTCTTTCGGCATGACCCAGGTCAGTTGATGTCAAAAGTTAGCAAGCATGCTGATAGGGGGGAAAAGGTTGGAGTCAGCAGCTTATATGGTAATGATTAGTAATATAGACATCAGTGGCAGCTTTCGTTCTATAACTTTCGACCTACGGACCTGCAATTCTCAACGCTGATTAGCTATTAGGGTCAAATGCTAGGAGCACAAGATGCTAGTAATGAAACATGACAGTATTGATATGCGGATATTAAAAGAGAGATCTCTTGATTCAGCACTCTGTTAATACCTCTATAAATCTTCCTGAGCTGAAGACATGAAGCCATCATAATGCACTTGCCATTTGAAAACATGTCATTTGCTTACTTTTATGGTTTGATATAAAGGTTTATTTTTATTACAGAAAAGGAGAGGAAAGAGGACAGCTGGGAGGTTTTTAATGATTAATTTAGAAAAGTTATTGGATTTCTTTGAGAACCCAAAACAGAGAGATGATGGAAATAAAATTCCATCTGTCCCTCTGTCATCATACGTCTGCATCAGTGGCTTCTTATAACCTAAATCTAGTTGTTACAACCAACTAGAGTAAACCTGTTGAGTCACTTGATGAATTGTGAGTCCATTTTTAACTTAAATCCTACTGATACGGTGGATCTGCTGTAGTTTCTCCACATAATGAACTCAACTTTGTAGTCTAGATAAGGATTGAGTAGGGAGAGAAAATACAAGAAATAGTTTCATGAGAGAAATGAATATGTTACAGGGTTATATGAGAGCAGTGTATGGGTTACATGGGAAAGATTATGCCTTGATTTGCAAGATTATACCCCCATTAATCTGGAGAAATCCACTGCATTAAAGTAGTCAATCTTTGTCAGCAGACTGTACCCATCTGAGAGTGTTGCACCTCAGAACCCAGGCAGTCCCCCCCCCCCTAGATCACACACACCAACAGGCAGATGCAATAAATGTTCTTTTATTTAGAATAAGGTAAAGAATAGTCCAAAGAGATAAAAATAAAGCAATCCAAAAGAGTTCAGTTTAGTCCTTGAGTTATAATCCAAGCGGATTAAAATCCCCAAGAAACAAAGTTCCAAAGCAAGGCAACCGCTCAGGCGGTTATACGTGGCACTTGAGTCTGACCGCAACTGCGGTCGCTGAAAACAGGATCTAGACTGCCCCAGCGGTAACAGGAACTTGGAGACTGGAACAAGATACGTGATCAAGCTAAACGTGGCTTCAGATCTGACTAGAGTTTTCCCAGGCCGGATTGATATAGGAATCTAACTCTTGTGCGTCCACCGCACCCCCTTTCCCCAATCTCTCCTAGAAGCCGAGATACTGTCCCTCCTGTTGAATTCCTTCCCATTAGCGCGCCCAGCTGCATCGATATCAGAATGAGAACCAGAAAACTCCCCGTCTCCCATCTCACCATCTGGGAAGGGAGTAGACACTCTTTCTTGAGACCCAAGGCTGCCTGGCCTTTCATATTCATCTGAGTCTATGTCCATGGAATCTTCACTAAATTCATCTGCGGTTCCACTACCCTCCAGCCATGTATTATCCCATTGCAGGCTCTCTTCTGTAGTGTCAAATGCATCAGGCCACCCATCATCCTCTATCTCCCCTGGGTCAACTGATGCCTGGCCCGGAGCCCCCAGGGTCTGCCCAAGTCCACCAGGCTGGAACCCGTCAGAGAGTAAGGAAATCTACGTCACAGAATGTGGCATAAGCTCGGCTTCTGGTCCTGCTACTTGCCCCAAGTTGTAGGATCAGTGGGTAGAATTTATTTATAGAAGGGTGGTCTGTAGTTTTCAGAAATTCCTCCTTTTTCCTGTAAGACAGTCCATTAACAGCCTTAATGGTTCTCTGGATTATCGAAAACAAAAGACAGAGTGGACTAGATAGAAGAGGGGGAGCCACTGAAAACAAAACCCATCCCCATTCTGCTTACAAAATCTTTATATTATCAGAAAAGGACTCATTGTATTCTCATGAATGACCCTTTATCTATGAGGATACAATTTGGACTCCATTAACACTGACTTTTAAAGATGACCCCAAAACCAAGGATGCAAACGAATATTCAGAAATGATTAAAAAACGTATTTTGGAGTCCGGCGGTCATGAATCCATTGTGTGCTGAAAAAACTCCTGGACTGTTGAGAATCATTACAGTCCAGGTCCATTATTCCTCAAACTGATCAGGATAATCTTGGGGGTCTGTGTGCCAAGGTTGTTTTGGTCTTGTTGGGGGGCAGAAAAAATAGTTTCTGTGAAGGAATCTTCACACATACAAACCCTCTTTTCTTCACAGAAAATGTTGCAATGGGGGAAATTTCATGCAAAAAATTCCATGCAATTGATTTGTACTGAAAACAGAAAGCAGCATTTTCAATAGTAAATCATACAGTAGAGTCTTACACATCCAACATAAATGGGCTGGCAGAATGTTGGATAAGCAAAAATGTTGAGTCACCTTAAGGAGAGTTAAGGTAAAACTGTCAACTGGAAATGTCAAATTATGTTATGATTTTACAAATTAAGCACCAAAACAACAGGTTTAACAACAAATCAACAGAAAAAACCAGGTTTTCTGGGCAGCAATGCGTTGTTTTTTGTTATATACATAGATAGATGATTTAAAAACGTTCAGGGCTTCTGCTGGGAGGGCTGAGAAAACTCCTGAAAACCCGTGCTGTGCCCAACAGGAAAAGTCTGCGCCGGCTGTGTCTCGCCCTTCCTGGTGAGCGCCTGGCGCATGGAGAGTCCCACTGTGCATTGCTACCTAGAGAAACAGCTGTGGATCCATGCAGGAGGAAGACTGTACTGGATAATACAGAACGTCGGATGAGTGAAGGTTGGATAAGCAAGACGGACTCTACTATATTATTATGCAGAAATCATGCAGAAAAGGATGTTTGCTATCCCGAAAATGCAGTTTTCAATGCAAAGTCACCACATACTATTTTTCACAGAATTAGTCCTCCATATTTTTGAAATCTTTTCTTTTTTTTCTTCTTATTTTTTGCAGTGGGAAGAAAATTTGTAAAGAAAATTTCTTTGAAGAAAATTAGTTATAAATTACACCCCTTTTCAAAAATCACATACTTTGAAACTCTCTATTGGGATAATAACAGTGGTGATAGTGATAGCTGGTTCCTTAAAAATCTTTATTTCAATTCATACCTTCCTTTCGGAGGGCATGCAAAACATTCTTATTCCGGCAGGCATTCAAATCCTGGTGATTTCTCTTCGTTTTAATTTGTTTTTATGTATATTGTTCTTGTTCGCACTGTAAACCGCTCCGAGCCCTCGGGGAGTGGCGGTATATAAGTTGGAATAATAAATAAATAAATAAATGTTTGTTCCTAAGCTTTTTATAGTCATTCACTGGTCTGGGGCTAAAAACAGGCAATTAATGACTTCCTGTTTTCTGCACTTGGTTGCAGAAAGAGATGAGCAAAGGGGGCAAGAGATTTGTTCATAGCTTAGCTTCTTAAGCCAAGATTTTATTGTTCGAAAATGGTTATTTCCTCTTTCATTCTCTTTCTCTTCTGCGGACTGAGAGTAAACACACCAAATGCCAAGGAATCTCAATCCCATAATGATATGTGCTATATTTTCCTTTCATTATATCTTAAGCCAGTACAAATGGATCCCTTATGACAACTCCATACATGTTGAAATGAAATCTTTGAAATCCTCACTGACGAATAAACACTGGCGCTATCTATAACCTAGGATTTATACGCTCTGTAACCCACCAGTGCCTTGTCTCACATTGGGGACACTGGGAACTGTATTGATACAAATGACTAATAGTGATGATGGATGATAAAGCTATCCTTTAAATGCCTTGCATTTGTAATGACTTCTGAAATACTCGGAAATATGTCCTTGGTGTACCAGAGAGACAGATAATAAAATCATCATTTGTATTCCACATAGCTTTAATGAGTTTGGAATGTTTGGAAATACATCCTGCACATATCGACCTGGTCGGTGATAAATGGTCAAATTATAATTCAAACACCATTGGTACTTAATGGCATATTCAAGGCTCAATGTCATTGTCTTGTGAGGAGGGGGAGCAACATGAAGACATTGATTTCCCCCATTGAGAATGCAATGCCTCAATGGATATGTTCCTTCAGTTCCAAAATTTCACTATTTTTTTGTGTGTGTCAGGAGTGACTTGAGAAACGGCAAGTCATTTCTGGTGTGAGAGAATTGGTCATCTGCAAGGATGTTGCCCAGGGGACGCCTGGATGTTTTACCATCTTGTGGGGGGCTTCTCTCATGTCCCCACATGGGAAGCTGGAGCTCACAAACAGGAGGAGCTCACTCCGCTCCATGGGATTTGAATGCTGACCTTTTGGTCAGCAGTCCTGCCGGCACAAGGGTTTAACCCATTGAGCCACCAGGGGTGCCAATTTCAGTACTGCAAAGAGTGAGACATTGAAAATAATTCATGCTTAGGACTTTCATATTTGATATATTCACAACATAGTGTTGTCTTTTCCTTCTCTTTGGATGTCTAAATTCTATTCCTAAATGATCAACTAAAGTTGTAAGTTCTAGAACTTTAGGGACTGGAGGAAAATTTCAAGGTGTGTGTGAATGTGTGTGTGTGTGTGTGTGTGTGTGTGTAAAATTTCATATTTTGGGGAGAATTTTTTTTGGATTGGTCACACACAGAGAGACAGACCTATCTGTTCCTCACAGACTCACTTAATTTTTCATAATGCGATCTAAACAAAAGTCTGTGTTTTGTTCTGGTGACTTCATTGTATGAATGTGGCTGGAGAAATAGAAATGCTCCAGATTTCACTCATGAGGCTATTATACTTCTATTCATCCATGTATTTTACATAGCTTTTGATCAGTTAGCTTTTTAAAAAGCATTGTATTCCCATAGCTGTATTTTTTTATATATAAAAAACCAAACCAAACTAATATATTGTCAGAAAAATCTGAATTAACACAGCATGCCTGTAAGGGGAATCAGTCATTTTGGTATGTCTGACTAATGTTCGTTTTGTAGTTTTATCTTTGAAGCAATAGACTGACAATTCCACAGCAGCCTCTGGGGTAAGGAATCACCAGCTTCAATATATTGTTGCATTTACAGGAGTGCTCTTTGTTTGGCATTCCCATTGCCGGAGTTGTACACATGCAGATGACAACATAGGGGTGTATGTGTCTTTGTTTTGGCATTTGCGCTTAATTAGCTTTCAAGTGGCCATCCCTCTGCAGTGGAAAGAGAGTTGGCAATCACAAAGTACTTTCCCTTCAGGCCAGGAGTCAACTTCCGCATACAAATCTCTGCAATTTAGCAGGTGGCTAAGGTTGATACTCTTGTGTAACAGACAACTGCAACATGCGACAATGAAGGATGCACTGGTGACTTCAGTCAGATCATATGTCTTTTAAAAAGTGCCCACAAATTTGCATTTTCCCCATAGATTTAATGGAAGGAAATTGATTTTTAAAAAATGAATGTGGGAGATAATGAGGCCAACAGATTCACCCTTCCAGGCTTTGACTACTTCACTCTTAAAATGCTTACGGTAAAAGAATGGCTGGAATCCTATTGTTTGCATATATACTTGCATGTACATGTGCCTTAATTTAATATGTATTTTACAGAATACATTTTACTATGTATCTTTTATAGAAATACATTTTCATATGTGTATTTATAGATTTTTTACAATGTTTATGTGCTTTAATTATGCTGTAACCTACCTCCAGCCACTTAGGTAAAGGGTTAGAAAGCACAATCATCAAGTTTGCAGACGACACCAAATTGGGAGGAAGAGTTAATACTCCAGAAGACAGGAGCAGAATTCAAAGCAATCTTAACAGATTAGAGAGATGATTGGCCAAAACTAACAAAATGAAGTTCAACAGTGACAAATTCAAGATATTCCACTTAGGCAGAAAAAAATGACATTCAAAGATACAGAATGGCTTGAGAGCAGTACGTGTGAAAAAGATCTTGGAGTCCTCATGGACAAGAGGTTAAACATGAGCCAACAATGTGATGCGGCGGCAAAAAAAAGCCAATGGGATTTTGGCCTGCATCAATAGTATAGTGTCTAGATCCAGGGAATCATGCTACCCCTCTATTCCACCTTGGTTAGACCACATCTAACCAAGGTGGAATACTGTGTTCAATTCTGGGCACCACAATTGAAGAGAGAGAGTGGCAAGCAGGAATGTGTCCAGAGGAGGGCGACTAAAATGATCAAGGGCCTGGAGAACATGCCCTATGAGGAGCGACTTAAAGAGCTGGGCATGTTTAAGCTGAAGAAGAGAAAGCTGAGAGGAGACATGATAGTTATGCATAAATATGTGAGGTGAAGTCATAGGGAGGAGGAAGCAAGCTTGTTTTCTGCTGCCCTGGAGAGTAGGTTGTGGAACAATGGCTTCAAACTACAGGAAAGGAGATTTCATCTGAACATTAGGAAGAACTTCCTGACTGAGAGCTGTTCAGCAGTGGAACTCTCTACCCCGGAGTGTGATGGAGGCTTTTTTTTGGGAGGCTTTTAAACAGAGGCTGGGTGGCCATCTGTCAGAGGCTGCTCTGAATGCGATTTTCCTGCTTCTTGGCAGGGGGTTGGACTGGATCACTCATGAGGTCTCTTCCAACTCTATGATTCTATAAGCATTTTGTTGTTGTTGTTTCATAACTTCAAGTGAGCCAAAACTCTATTGATAGTCCAACTAGAGGAGAACCATTGAATCAGCTGGATATACCTATGTGTTGACTCACTACTCAACTACTTCATTCTTGGATAGTGTATGGCTGTTCATGGGTGATTTCTATATATCTTGTGATTCAGTGTAATTCCAGAAATAGCTACTCATTTTGCATTCTCCATTGCAAAATGAGACAATAGGGAGTCACTTTGCCAAACAGACAATTGGTTGCACTATTTCAGTGTTTAGCAGATGGGTGGTGTAGTACAACGAACACGTATCAATATGAACATTAAAATTATTGTTACATGCCTTCAAGTCATTTCAGATTTATGGCAACACTAAAGCAACCCTATCACAGGGTTTTCTGGGGCTGAGAATATGCATTTCTTGTGACCACCGGTCTGAAACAATCTTTGGAGAAATGCTGCCCTGCTGACACAAGAACTAGTATCAAATTACACATAGGGTGCATCAATGCAGTTTGATATCACTTTAACTGCCATGGCTCAGTGCCATGTAATTATGGGGGTGTAATTTTGCAAGGTCTTGGTTCTTTGTGCCAAAGGGTCTTCAGCCTCACCAAATTACAACTTCTAGGATTCCATTGCATAGAGTCATGTCAGTTAAATTAGTGAAAATAGCATTAAATCTACAGTGTAGATGCATCCATGTACAGATGGAATAATGTCTTCTGCTTATATTTCAGTGTCTCTATCCTTCAATAAGCAAGAGCAGATTTAGATCGGCCTCTTCTCATGAGATGCTGATAATATGTCTGTCTGATGTTTTTGTTTCTCACCCCTTTAGTCTTTGCATAATATGGCTTTCTTAAAGAAATCATTTTTTCTGTTTTTCTTCTTCCTCTTTTTAGGTGTTAATAGAAAGATTGTCTACTCCCTGGCAGACGCTTCAGAAGGCTTGTTCTCTGTAGAGAAGTCCTCAGGGATTATTATTTTGGAACATCCTCTTGACAGAGAACTTCAACCTTCATATAACGTCACCATCAAAGCATCTGACCAAGGCATTGTGCAGACCCTATCCTCATTTGCCACAGTCACAATTACAGTTCTGGACATTAATGACAACCCCCCTGTCTTTGAGAGGAGAGATTATCTTGTTACAGTGCCTGAGGACACCTCACCTAGTGCTGAAATCCTCTCCGTTTTTGCCACCAGCAAAGACATTGGTACGAATGCAGAGATTACCTATCTGATCAGGTCTGGTAATGAAAAAGGAAAATTCAGGATCGATTCAAAGACAGGTAGGTTTTATAAAATAAGCTCATAAAACTGGATTTAATAATGGATGTTTTTGTCTGTTTGTTTAAAGGTATATTAGAGAGGCTTAAGGGTATAAGTAGCGAGAGTATCTAAAGAGATACACTGACTGTATGGCCCTAAAGGATTGGCATAACTTTAAAGTAGACAATGAAGACATTGCTCTTGTTCAAGATTTTCCATACCTTGGCTTAGTCATCACAATGGAGACTGCAGTCAAGAAATAATAAGACTAGGACTCGGGAGGACAACAATGAAGGAACTAGACAAGAACCTGAAGTGTAAATATATACCATTGAATATTAAAATTAGGCTCGCCCATGCCATCATATTTCCCATTTCTATTAATCGTTTTTAAAGCTGATAGGAAGAAAATAGACATTCAAAATGTGATGCTGGAGAAGAGCTATATGGATAGTGGACTATTAAAAGACTAAATGGACATAAAACAAATCAAACCTGAACTCTCCCTGAAAGCAAAATGTTTACACCGAGACTTGTATTTTGGCCATCTCATGAGAAGATAGGATTCACTAGAAAAGGCATTAGTGTTTGGTGAGGTAGAAGGCAGAAAGAAACAATGGAGATCAGATGGATAAACTCTATAGTCTTGAATCTGAGTAAGGCAGTGGATAATGGTATGATTTATGACTTCTTCACAGTGGTCACGCATCATAGTGAATCTGGTGACTGCTGTCACGGGGGGGGGGGAGGCATGGGAAATCCGTCGGCCCACGCACCACATCACTTACTTGCTGACCCGGTGATCCTCCGGGGGAAGCATCAACCTTCCAGCTTCTCCCCATCAATCCAAAGCAACACAGTAAGCTTCCTGTGTTACCGCCGTGGCGGCATGCTCCTCTTCACCACCCCTTTAAGCATGGAGTCCCTCTGGAAGTAGTAGTGCGTTGTGTAATTAGAACTAGCAGGCTCCATTCTTAAAGGGGCAGTGAAGTGGAGCATGCCACCAATTTTCCCCCATTAGATGAGATTGTTAGAGGTGTCTCATCCATGGGGTGACCATGTGTTCAAGTTGCTTTGATGGCAGCTAAATAACAACACTCTAGGAAAGAAAGGCTTAGGGACGATAAGAGAGGCATTTTCAGTTACAAAACACAACAAAATGGGTAAACTTATTTATTTGGCCCAAATATTTAGAGGGGCATTTCTGACTTGTGCCATAGTTTTTTTATCTCTGCTATTCTTGAAGGATGGTTCACTAAATCCAATAACCTTTATATGACTGTGTTGTAAATATTTTAATTGCTGTTTGCAAAACGTACGTATACTCTTTTTTTGGGAACAAATTACAAATAGTCTTGACTCAACATTTATATGATACTTGTGCATGAAAAACTCTGATACTACAGTCTTGATTCCAAGTACTGTGTGCAGGTTCTGGGCTTCTCTGTCATTCTTGTAACTATCATGGCTGATGAAATTTTGTGTTCCTCCAATAATGAACAGCATGCCAGACTTTATCTCCAGACTACTCAAGTATGTTAAACGTTAAGTCATTTAGGTAGATCAGCTTCAGTTTTTCATATTAAAGCTATTTTTTGTTCAACAGTGAAACTGTTCTTTTTAATTCAGAGACATCCGTGAGCTGTCGTCTTCCATATCATACTCACCTGGTTTATGATAGGTTGAACAGAAAATATTAAAATAGATGTGTCAACTTCATTCTTATTGAAATGAGCAGGCAGCATAGCTTAAGAAAATCTGAAAAATTGCAGACATGACTACTCTCAGGTTCTTTTCCCATATTTCAATCACCTCTTGTCCTAATGTCACTACTCACTTTTCTGGTTCCAGGGACCGAACCATTGACTAAAATTTATTTGAAATCGTCGCCAAAGGAGTCAAAGCAGCTTATGATAAAATAAAGTGTAATATAGATTTCAATTAACACAATGTCAGCATCATAGATCTTTTTTCTCTGTTGGTCTTTTCACGTTGGGTGCCTTCAAGTAATATCTGACTTATGACAACCATAAAGTGAAGCTTTTTTTTGGAGTTTTCTAGACAGGATTTGTTCAGATAAGGTTTGCAGTTGCTTTCCTATGAGGCTGACAAATGTCCTCAGAATTTTTTAAAAGGGCACAACATAGCAAATAGCTTCCCCCCAATGGGTTTGTCAAAAATTGTTTATTTATATTAGGGATGTGAAGAAATCTCACTAAATAATTCCCTTTGAGAAGACAGGCCAACCTGAAATAACTGAATTAGCCAGTTGTGCTTTCCTCAAGTTTACAGTATTTTATCTCTTGTTTAAGAACAAGACAACATGAAGTTCTTTTTTTCTCTCAGCAATGTTTACAAAATTTAACAGTGTGAGCGAATTAGAACCAGACATCCTGATGAGTGAGGCTGAATGGACCTTAAGAAGCATTGCTACTAACAATGCAGCTGAATTGTTTAAAATCTTGAAAGAGGATGCTGTCAAGGTGATGCATACCATATGCCAGCAAATATGGAAAACACAAGAATGGCCATCAGATAGGAAAACATTCCACTAATATCCCCATACCAAAAAGGGGAATAATAAAGAATGCTCAAACTTTTGTACAATGGCACTTACTTCACATGCCAGTAAGGTAATGCTCAAGAACCTGCAAGGTAGACTCCAGCAATACATGGAGCAAGAGAGACCAAATTGCTAATATCCGCTGGAGTTTCAGAAAAACATCTCTTTCTGTTTTATTGGCTATTCTAAAGCCTTTGTGTGGATCATAATAAATTGTGGCAAGTTCTTGATGGTATGGGGATACCAAGTCACCTCGTCTGTCTCCTGAGGAATCTGTATAATGATCAATTAGCAACAGTAAGAACAGACCACGAAACAACCAACTGGTTCAAAATTGGGAAAGAAGTATGACAGGCTTCTCTCTCACCTGAACTAATCAACTTGTATGTGATGTGCGGGGCTTGACAAATCCAAGGCTGAAGTTAAAATTGCTGGAAGAAACATTAAGACTATGCAGATGATACCACTTTGATGGCCGAAAGCGAGGAGGAGCTGAGTAGCCTTCTAACCAAGGTGAAAGAAGAAAGTGCAAAAGCTGGGTTGCAGTTAAACATTAAAAAAAACCAAAGATGATGGCAACCAGACTGATTGATAACTAGGAAATAGAGGGAGAAAGTGTGGAGGCAGTGACAGATTTTGTATTTCTAACAGCGAAAATTACTGAAGATGCAGATTGTGGGGAGGAAATCAGAAGACGTTTCCTTCTTGAGAGGAGAGCAATGACAAATCTTGATAAAATAGTGAAGAGTAGAGACATCACACTAGCAATGAAGATCCACATAGTTAAAGCAATGGTATTCCCCGTAGTAGCCCATGGATGTGAAAGCTGAACCATAAGGAAGGCTGAGCGAAGGAAAAGAGACGCTTTTGATGCTTGTGGTGTTGGAGGAAAATTCTGAGAGTGCCTTGGACTGCAAGAAGATCCAACCAGTCCATACTCCAGGAAAAAAAACCCTGACTGCTCACTGAAGGGAAGAATATTAGATGCAAAGATGAAGTACGTTGGCCACATAATGAGAAGACAGGAAAGCTTGGAGAAGACAAATGATGCTGGGGAAAATGGAAGCAGAAAGGAAAGGGGCAGACCAAGGGCAAGATGAATGGATGGTATCCTTGAAGTGACTGGCTGGACTTTGAAGGAGATCTGGCATGGGCTCATCCGTGAGGTCATGAAGAGTTGGAAGCAACTAAACAAATAAACAACTCTGTGCAAAATAATATTTTCCCTTTGCAAAGCAAAGCACAGACAAATATGTTATGGGCTCAGTAGGACTAGCTAATAGCTTTTTAAAAACACAAAAGATGCAAACAACCGTTGTAATTATCATTAAAAAAAATAAGTCCAGATATCATCCATTGCAATTTACACAAGAATTTAAATTTTCTTTTTGTTAGTAAGAAAGCTCCCATTCTAAGATTTTGAAATACGTTCTATGCAAAAATTCTATTTCCTGTATTTACAAAAATCCAGTTTTCTGCACAAATTGCTATATACAAATTTCATGCAGAAGGTCATGATTCCTTTGAAGTGATGTCATAAGGGTCAACATAGAACATAGAATTGTTGTTGTTACATATATATAGATAAAGTCAATTTGGCTGGGACCATCAAAGAAAAAATCAGAGGAAACAATAAAAATCTATTTCCCAGGGATTTGATGTAACTGGGAAAGAGAATCTCTTCTTCCAGTGGTTGCAAAGGATTTGTGGATATGATTTATGGCCTGTTGAGTTCTGACTTCGCACTCTTACATGGCTCCATGACCAACTAGATATACAAGCCTTTATCAGGCTGATTCTGAAGGGACCTTCAAGTCTCACAAAATTATGCATTGGCCAATCCTGTTGTTTGTTAACAAATGAAGTACTATTTCAAGACAATAAGACTTCTCTTTGAAAAAAAATCCCCAACACAGAGTAAGTCTCAAACTGCAAAAAAATCTTTGAATATTGCAATTTTGTTATTGTCGAGATTGTCCAAGCAAGTAGACAATCTCAACAGAAAGAGAGAAACAGTGAAAATGAACAAAATCTGGCTACTAGTATTTTCAAAAACGCTCTAAAATCATAAGAGTAAATAAAGAATAACCCTCAAAACAGGAGAACTCCAGACAAAAAAAACCCCAATAAGTGACAGCTAATCACCTCTTAACAAAGGATTCAGTAAGAAGCCGACCTTGAAACTGCTAGGTTAGGCCATTAAATGCTAATCAAAATGGCCAGTTGAAACAGACACACCTATCTCCATCTCACAAAAGTTCTTTCTCCCACCCTGGACATTTCACAGATATATAAACGCTATTTTCCTAGTTTCCAACAGACCTCACAACCTCTGAGCATGCCTGCCATAGATGCAGGCAAAACGTCAGGAGAGAATGCCTCTGGAACATGGCCATACAGCTTGAAAGACTTACAACAACCCAGTTTCAAAAACTTTCTTCCACCAAGAAGAAAGTTGCTTCCTTTGAGAATGAAATTGGTGAAGAATCACATGAGTACAACTTTGCTCGCTGTTGTCTGGTTCATTCGCAATTGCTGGAGTGACATAACACAACATTTGAAATAATGACTTAGATCTTCATGGTTGCACTATATTAAAATTCTGTCTTCTTTCTCCAAGGGTCCATATATGTAATTGAACGTCTGGACTATGAAACATGTAAGGATTTCTTCCTCATCATTGAAGCTAAAGATGGGGGCAGCCCAGCGCTAAGTGCTGTGACAACAGTGAATATAAATGTGACGGACGTTAATGATAACGCGCCGAGATTTAGTCAAGAGGTCTACAGTGCTGTCATCAGTGAGGATGCATCAGTAGGTGATTCATTAATAATGGTGAGTTGTGAAATTGTTTCTTATATTGATATGCCAGTGTACAACCACTGTTACTGCATTTTGGGCTAAATATCCATGAACAATGCTGTTAGATTCTCAGAAGAGAATTCTATCACTTGTGGTCCATGTTGGGAGCAAGTGGGACAAGAATCAAGGTCTTCTGATAAGTGTCCCACAGCATCTCACAGCAAGTTACTTAAGGTTTCAGGGTGAGGAATGAGGCTGTTAATATTACCTTCCCCAACCCGAGCATAGCTGCATCCTATTAGTTTTTAAAGCATGTCTAGAAATATTTCTAGGCTACGCTTTTTAAAAATCTGGACAAGGTTCCAATCTGTGCATGAGCTAAATCCTACTTAATTTTGTTCTTTCTTATTTATTTATTATTTTACATTCCACTTTTTCCTCACATAAAAACTCATATTGGTTCATCTCAGTTATAGTAGATCAGTTCAGCCGGTTATTGAACAGCATGATAACATGTAAGCAGAAACCTTCTGTTCAGTAGGACTACTTTATTTGAGACTAGCAATAAAATGTGTCCTTGAGTCGCCTGCGAGCTGAGAAGGGTGGTATACAAATACATTAAATAAATAAATTAATTATAACAGAGTGTGATGCATGTACCTCATCACACATTTTGTATAGTTCACATTCCCTAATTTTTTAAAAATAAACATTTAAAGGCCCTTTACACTCATTCCATAGCCATGACATCTTGCCATTTTTCTACTTCCAAACTGCCTTAGATAACTTATAGTTCAGAAAATAACCTCCCTGACACTTAAATTAGTTTGTGGGGATGTGACAACATTGATCACAAGGGGCCTTTTAATTTGAAAATTGTAGTTTGAGCGTCCGTTCTCCAAAACGCTTGGGATCAGAAATGGATTTCACATTTTCTTTCTTCATATTTTGGGATATCTGTGAAAAAAAATTCCCATGTCAGAAGCAACTTGAGAAACTGGTGTGACAGAATTGGCCATCTGCAGGAATGTTGCCCAGGGGACACCCGGATGTTTTACCATCCTATGGGAGGCTTCTCTCATGTCCCCACATGAGAAGCTGGAGCTGACAGATGGGAGCTCAGCCTGCCACTGGGGGCTCCATCTGTCAAATTGTGGGAATCCAAGTGAAGTTCTGTGACTCCAGAAGATATTTGCATGTGATGCTGTAGTGGTGGACAGGTGAATGACTCTTGCATCTACTATTAAAGTAAACCTGACAGCTGCCCAACCAAGTTTATGTTTAAGAACATCTATCAAAAGACACCCCACCATTTTCCAAGGTCATCCATTCCACTTTCAAACCACTGTTACCATCAGGACAGTTTTAAAAATGTTTAATTAGAATCTCTGCTCTTGTAATTTACATTTGCTGGTTCAAGTAATGTTTGTAGCAGTCATCATGCCATGAAATGTATTTATCCAGCTCTCTCATTTTTTCCCCCTGGATCTTCACCCTTCCAAAGTTGATAGCTGAAGACCTGGACAGTCCTCCTAATGGGCAGATTCATTTTTCCATAATCAATGGAGATCGGAATAATGAATTTTCAATTGATCCTAGCTTGGGACTTATAAAGGTTAAAAAAAGATTGGACCGAGAACGGGTAAGACCACATTGGGTTCATTGCTTTTCCATTGTCTTTCATGCTCCCACATGGGAGTTTGCGGTCTCCACTGCTCACCGGCGCCCTGGTACCGGCGATCCTGCTGGGACCTCCCTGCCTGCCCTCTTTTGATGGCAGGGTGGTGCCTTAGTGGGCATCGCCGTTGACACTACCCTATTCCCTCCTCCCCTCCCCACCCTTTTGTTCTTCCCTCTGTGTACTATGTATATGTTGTCTGGATGTTGCCGTTGGGCACTCAAACTTCTGTAAACCGCTCCGAGCCCTCGGGGAGTGGCGGTATACAAGTTTGAAGTAATAAAATAAATAAATAATAAATAAATAATTATCAATATAATTTCACAAGAAATATATTGTAATTTTCACTTGTGTATGGGTACTATTTTGAAGTATTTATTCAACTCTGATGTACCTGATTATATATAATTGCCAAACTGGGCGCGGAAGGGAGAACCAAGACTATTGGAATTGTCATGCAAAACACTACTATCCTCCAGCAAGAAAGTTAATGTTAGATTAAAATCAATGCATATTAAACATAATTAAAATACTATAAAGCACTATATTTTCTTTCACTCCCCCAAATTTCTAACTCTTTAGTTAAGATTTTGGGGATTTAGTAGAGGCATCTAAAGAAAAGGAGCAAGTATAATTATCACGGAAATGTGGACACAGCAAATATAAAAGTTGGTGTGAAAGATTTTCAGTTTCTTACTCTATGGAATGCAGAAGATTTAGAGACTGGGGAAAAATTTCATTTCATAATTGTAATTTGTAGGGGCAGTGATTATATCTTGTGTGCCCATCCCGTAGCTCTATCCTTCGAGAAACCATCTGTATATGGTGGCAGAATGGGCACATTGCATAATTATCAGCAGAGACCCTGAAACCCCAAGGATATTTGCTTCCGGTACTGCCAACAGAACTGACAAGTCTTAATATAAATGTTAGCCAGTGCCAGTTTCCATGATGATGATGACGACTATGACAACAACAACAACAACAATGCTTTATTTGTAGAAGGGACTCAGGAAGGCATTGAATGACAAACATTCAATGCCAAAACAACAAATGATAAATTAAGCCAAAGAGGAAAAACAGACTCAATAAAAATGATAGAATAACAACTAAAAAAACTTGATGTGGACGTTAGCTAGATTTCAAAACACTTTTGCAATTGAGCAGTTCATCGTTTTTGGCATGAGCTTTAAGATCTGCTGGGCAGGCTCTTCTCTCGCTCCCACCTCTGTCACAAGCATGGTTGGTGAGGATGAAGGAGAGGGCCTTCTCGGTGGTGGCCCCCCAGTGCTGGAACTCTCTCCCCAGGGAGATTAGATTAGCGCCCACCCTGCCCACCTTCCGTAAAAACCTGAAAACTTGGATGTTCCAATGTACCTTTGACTAATTGGTTCAATTGACGTGGCTCTTGTAGCCCTAATTTAATATCTGGCTTTTGCACTTTACTACGACCTTTGCCCTTGCAGCCCTTTCCTCACCCTCTCAGCTCTGAACATGCCCATTATGCTCAGCTATCGGTTGTTGGTTGTTGATGGTTTATGTTTTTATGGTGTTTTGTATGGTTTTTTGTTTTATTTTAATGGAATGCAATGTATTTTATTGTGCTGTATTTTAATTCTGTTTGACTGAGCCTAGTCCCCATGGAAGCCACCCTGAGTCTCTTTGGGGAGATGGCAGCGAGATATGCGAATGTTGTTGTGGTTCACTAGCAGTCTGTACATTGATGAAGGTGGGGTAAGAGAGTGGGGTTGTTCAAAAGTATGTTGAAATCATTGAACAACGGAATTAGAAAAGGGATTCATAGAGGTGATACGGCACTACACACTTTTTGCTCTGGCTCTGCCAACTATTGGCCTTAGATGTACCCAATGCAGGCATCTTGACCTTTATTACAATACATCCTTACCTTTATTGTAAGAATGTATAATTATCAAAACTAGGAGCAGGGGGAGAACCAAGACTACTGCAATTGTCATGCAAAACACAATGATAAGTCCTACTTGTATCTCCAAGCAAGAAAGTTAATGTTAGAAACACTAAATTAGGCAAGCAAGCAGGTTAAAAATATATTTCCAGTTGGGAACTGACTCTGTTTGCCTCAAGCCTACTTAATGCAAAAGAAAACATCCTTCCCGTATTAATGTGACAGCAGGATGAAGCTGTCAATATTTGGCATCACCATTGCAAATAATTTGCCAGCAGAATGCAAGAGAAGCAGAGGCTGTGTGGATTGATTGCCATCTGTAGACCGTAGAAGAAATCTTTGAGGAAGAAATAGGTTTGCATAGGTTCTACCGGAATTAAGCAGAATCTTCAGCAAACACAGCAATGCGCAAGCCCTGTTGATCTGAATGCAACTTCCAAAAGCCACAGTCCCTAATTATGTTTGCACAGAAGCAGAGCTTGGGAATAATTGTTTAAATTAATTGGTTGGTCCAAATTTGTTAAAAGTTTCTAACAGCAATCTGAAATTAATTCATGTCATCATTAAACCCCAAAGAGGTTATTCTCATTACTTTAATTTATTACTGGCCATTTATTTTGGTAATTTCAAACTATATTTTACAGCATAATGATTTACCAAACAATTTGTACAGAATTCCTTTAATTGAATTAATTGCTTGGAATTTCCTCATCACTAATGAATCACATTACTTTATTTAAAATTAATGTGGTAGCATCAATAATATGTTCTGCCTTGAAGTGAGGTCTGAATGGTAAAGAAGTAAGGGAACACTAGAATACTGTCAATTGGCTTCCTACTCTGTTTTCCCCAATAATGAGTGGCATCATTGGTCTCACTGATCTCATAGATGTAAGCATTGATTGATTGATTCATTCAGTTAATGTTTTGCCAGACTCTTAAATATCATTGAATCCACTATATTTCTGTAATCTTGGTAAGTTGTGCCAGGGTGTCCCCCCCCCCGGTAAAATAACCACATGAACACCCTTACAGTTAACTCCATTTTCACAACTGACCTAACAGTGTGATCCCTGAAACCACTGAAAAGGTCAGTCCAAGATACTGGAGCATGTACTGCCTTGATCAGATTTTTTTTTTGTCAGGAGTGACTTGAAAAACTGTAAGTCGCTTCTGGTGTGAGAGAATTGGCTGTCTGCAAGAACATTGGCCAGGCGATGCCTGGATGTTTTTTGATGTTTTAGCATCCTTGTAGGAGGCTTCTCTCATGTCCCTGCATGAGGAGCTGGAGCTGATAGCGGGAGCTCATCCGCGCTCTCGCCGGATTCAAACCTGTAACCTGTCGGTCTTCAGTCCTGCCGGCACAGGAGTTTAACCCACTGTACCACGAGGGGCTCCTGGGCAGATCAGCGTACAGCAATGAACTTGAAACTAATATTAAAGAGAATTCAAATCAGTGGCCAAATTAATAAATACAGTCTACCCTAATCTTTCATGATCAGTAGGGGGGATTAGAGAGACAGGAGCCCCATAAAAGCAGAAAAATCAGGACTATGTGGCCACTTTTTGCTCTACAGCTCTAAAAAGCAGAGCTTTCCAAAAATGTCATGTTAGTCATAGCACATTAAATACTGGAATCAACACACTACCGTGTTGCAAAATGATTTGGAAAGCTCTGCTGTAGAGTGATTCTTTAATCAGCTTCCAGTAGATGTTGACCATAATAATATCACACTGGGGGACACAACAGTGGCTAGAGAGAACAGCACCTCCAGAGAAATTATAAAATTGCCCTGGCGAAGCAAGAAAATGCCTGGATAGAATATATTGCTTTTTGGTTGTATATAGGGCAGTTGAACTTGCGGACCCAAAGATCAACAGCAGGCATGTAGCCGGGGGCTTTTGGGGCTTCAGCCCCCCCCCCGAAATTCTCAGGGTGGTCCGCGAGAAGACCTTACCAGTACATTATTTAAACTGTTATGTTTATTCATATCATGATCTGATCACCATGCTCATTATATCCCACATTAATGGGGGTATTGGGATAACAATACAAAAGGTTTGCTAGGGTAGACCCTCTTCCACCCAGTCTCAGCCACCCCCGAACCAATCTCAGCCCCCCCCCCCCCCCCCGAATCAAAATCCTGGCTACGGCCCTGATCAACAGTTTGAATCTGGGGAGCAGAGTGAGCTCCTGCTGTTAGCCCCAGCCAACCTCTCTCTGGCATTACTTCGCGAATGAAGATTCTTAGGAAGGACTCATCTCGCGCTTTCTACAAGCGCATTGATGACCAGGTGGATGTGTCCTTCAAGCCTGTGCAATGGATTTTTCTGGTGGAGCGCAGCGTGCACAGAACTGGCCTCACCCTTTAAACCAATGGTTCATCTGCGAGGACCTAGCAAGCTTGGACAGTGGCAGTGAGGTCCTCAGGTCGTAGGTTTGATTTGAGTTTCCTTCTCTAGATGGTTGACCTTACAGGGTTAGACGAGCACCATCTGCCCGGGTTTGAAATTAGAGTTTTCCTTCTCTTAGGATGGTTGCCAAAAGGCTAGAGAGCCCATCCTGCCTGTTGACACTCATTGTCAGACCCTTTGGTTGTGACCTGTCTGGCATGGGAGGCCCTACCAGTGGCTAATATGCCACCGCCAGCATAGCTCACAACTTAATTAGGGTACGCAAGCCTCTCCCCCACAACAAGGGGGCGCCAATGGAGAACTGCCAACCTAGCAGTTTGAAAATATGCAAATGTGAGTAGATCAGTAGGTACCACTCCAACGCGAAGGTAACAGTGTTCCATGCACCCATGCTGGCCACATGACTTTGGAGGCATCCATGACCTTGGAGGCATCAATGCTGGCTCTTTGGCTAAGAGATAAAGATGAGCACCACTCTTGGACACAACTAGACTTAATGTCAGGGGGATACCTTTACCTATAGGGCAATAGTGGCTAATAATCAAATATGCAAATGCTTAGTCCACAAATATGGACGGACAATTGCATTATATTGCTGGGTTTTCTTCCCAAAATGCATTTTCAAACCCATTCTTGTAATGAAGTTGACTCTAGTAGCCGTGTATTTGGTATTAAATTTTAAAGGCACTTCCTCTTGGCACATGTTCGTACAAATTATAATGTCCTATGTGTAAGGCTTAGACGTTTATTTTTTTAGTGTCTCCATTATCCGTAGCCTGCATCTTCTAATGCTGTAATTTTAAAGCCATGGTGCTATTATGATTATGGATTGTCTTATTTAAAAAGCAGAGCCTGAGATACATTATGGCAATAACTAAGAAAATGCTATTATTACAAAGGCCAGAGATGGAAATGAGGCCAGGCATCTTACGGTGAAATCCAAAATTTGACGTCTGATCTTCCATAAGGTGGTAAAGGCTGAAGCTTTGATATAAGCATGTAAATCTTCAGCCATTTCATCTGTACATGAGAGGATAAATAAATTTCCATATTTTTCTTTCTGTTGTGGGATAAAATGGTTGTTTCTATGCAGTTTTTGCCTGGCATTTGCATAGCTCGTCGGTGTTTTTGAGAAATTATTCTGTGCAGAAATACAAACATCTTTTGCACAAATTTTTAAAGTTTTCCATAAAAAGGGGGGGGGTTTGCATGAATACATTGTTTCCAAAAACATATCGGCACAAATCATGTCGTTTACACACAAAATTATTTCACAAAAATATACTTGTGCATAGAATAATGCCTTGAAACACTTCAGATTATATGAATATCAAGCACAAAAAACAGCATTTAAGGTTAGACATGTAAAAGGATGGGTTTTCTTTCAATTTTTGCATTAAAGTAGATTGCACTAAACTTTTGGTGAGCAACATAATTTTAGAATCCTGTATATAGTGGGGAAAATTAAATACCCAGACAAAAAAAACCAAAAATTCTCAATTAAAATTTCTCTAGTTTCTCTGACGTAAATGCTCAATTTCTTCTTCACCACTCAGCTTTTCTTTGCCTGATTTTCTGTTCAATCAGCAATTGTTTTGACACCATGTAACAAATCAACTTTGCATTCCCAACTTCCTCGATGGTGTCATGGTATCACAATTAGTGACAATTCACAAGTTGTTGAAGGAAAGGCGGTATTTTCCTAACACCTTATGAGGCTGTTCTGTGGCTTTAATAAAACTATATATCTATGGCGTATTCTGACAATCTCTCCTTCCTGCAAAAGATATACAGTGTGAAAAGCTACCTACACATGAACTAGCATGAGGTAGTAAAATCCTGAAGCACTAAAAGCAGTCAGTACCAAAGTGCACATAGACAACATAAAAAATACTCTCTCCCATGGTACAAATAAATCCCCTGAATAAAGAAAACTAGTTCATCAGTTACAGTGCCTCCAGTTGGAACTCAACCAAGCAGCCTATGTAGAAAAGGGTGTTTATAGTCTATTACAGTTGACAAAAGTGTTCCTCAATACCGTTCTTCACACTCAGTCTTCTTACTAGCCCAGCCTTCTCTTTACTGAATTAGTTCTCTCCTTATCCTGATTTTTTTTTTGCGTGAGATCCCAATACAAAATATAATCCATCTGTTTTGCTATCTCAAAAAATTGCTGTATTTCTTCTGAACACATATTGCTGTTATGAAACAGAGACATTCATTTCCTTATTGCCTGGTTTGCTCCTACAGAATTCTGGGAAATGTAATTTAGGGATGCCAAGGACCTTTGTGACTGAGAATTCCAAAGGCCCTGCCCTAAATTTTCCCAGGAGCAAAACAGGCGGTAGCAAAGCAGAGACCTGCACTTTAGAATGCTAATGTGATATCATCCTGATGCATTTGTAGAAATAAACAAGTCCTATGTAGAACTACATAAGCCTTCGCATAATAATAATAATAGCAGCAGCAACAACAACTTTGTTTTTGTATCCCCCCACCATCTCCCCGAAGGATTCGGGGCAGCTTACATGGGGACCAAGCCCAGTCAAACAGAGTTTTAAAATGACACAATAAAAATATATATACAAAACATCATAAAAAATAAATCATCATGCAACCATCAGTAGCTGAGCATAGTGGACATTTCAGAACTAAGGGGTGAGGCAAGGGCTTCTGCAATACAACTACAAGGGCAGGGCTGATAGAAAAGTACAAGAGCCAGATGATAAGTTAGGGCTAGAAGGGCAAAGTCAATTAATGCAATATAACTACAGGGACGGGGAGAATAGTAAAGTGCAAGAGCCAGATGGCTAGAAGGGCCAATTCATCTAGTGAACTGATTAATCAAAGGCACATTGGAACATTGCCATTTTAGGTCGTTATGGAAAGAGCCAGGGAGCCACCATTGAGAAGGCCCTCTCCCTCATCCCCACCAACCGGACGTGTAATGGAGATGGGAGCAGAGAGAGAGAGAGAGAGAGAGAGAGAGAGAGAGAGCATGCTGACTCCATTCGCTTTCCCCATCACTCTGCACATGTATTAAGGTGGTGGATTGCTTTCCACAATCCAGAATCCTCAAAAAATAATGGTTTGCAATGGAGATGTCATGTGACTGCATGGAGATGTCATAGGAAGACTAGGATTTGGAAGGACAGCTATGAAGGAACTAGACAAGACCTCAGTGTAAAAATATATCATTAAATACTAAAGGTCGGATTGTTCATACCATAGTATTCTGCATTTCTATACATAGTTGTGAGATCTAGACAGTGAAAAGAGCTGATAGGAGGACAATCATCTTGAAGTAGTTCTAGAGCAAATCAAAATTGAAATGTCCCTGGAAGCCAAGATGACTAAACCGAGTGTCATACTTAGGACATATCTTGAGAAGACATGATTTACTGGACAAGACAATACTGCTTGTTAAAGTAGAAAGCAGTAGACAAAGATAGACTGTATTCCAGATGGAGAGACTCAATCAAGGAAGCCACAGCCCTGAGTCTGGCAGTTGATGATAGGCTGACTTGGAGGCCTTCTATTCATAGGCTCACCATACGTCAAGGCTAGTTGATGGCGGTCAAGAGCAAAATCACATGGGTAGGGTATAGGAGAAGTAAGAAATTGAGATTGTTTGTGCCCCTTCTCTATGGCCCCAAAATGAAAACTAGTGTGAAAAATGCCTCCTACTCACCTCGCAAGGACTGAGGGGGACAATGTTGCCATGGTTTTCCTTCCCACCACAAACCATTTCAGACAGAGAAGTACACTTTTTGATCTAGGAAATAAACTGAGGGGTGGAGGGTGGGATTCTAAAATTGCCTTCCACTGCTCCCATGGGTGTAGAACATTTTTAGTAATAGATACATACATAAAAGTTTTGCCCTCCTATTTTATGTGCACAGCTCCTGTTGAGCTGTATTTTATGCAGCTAATATTTGTTTTATTGTGGTTTTTTTGTGTTTTTTGTGTTTTATCTTGAGATTCCACTGTTGTGAGTCGCCCGAGCCAAATTGGGAGTGGCGACTGATAAGTGCAAATAATAAATTAATTAATTAATTAAATAAAGTAAAAAGAATGTGCAGTGAGCAGGATGGAGCTCTCCAAGGTCCTGGAGAGTTTCACTACAGTCCCACCACCCCTGCAGTTGTAAAGTATGATGTTCTCTTCAGGTTCTTGTTTCCTATACATAAAAGGCAACAAAAGAGAGGACCATAGCCAAGCTGACTCTTCCCTCAATAGATTCAGCTTGACCTGACCTCAAATGCCTGAATAATGATATCTCTGTAACAAACCCGATATGGAGCCTGTAACCTTTAACAGAAGCATTTAAGGTTTTCTTTGTTTTTGTTCCAACTTCTTTAACATTTCTGCAGATTTCTGGATATTCATTAGTCATACAGGCAAGAGACAGTGGCATCCCTTCTTTGTCTGCGTCTGTGACTGTCAATGTTGACATTTCTGATGTGAACGATAACAGCCCCGTATTTACACCCGCCAACTACACAGCTGTGATTCAAGTAAGTTTGCCCTGAGCATCAAATAAACCTCCCATAGTAGCCTGACCTTTCAAATGTTTCAGCGAAATTTAAGTTGCCTTTGAAAATTTATCAGCTTTCAGCAAATGGCATTATCTGTTTCTTATTTCAAAAAGGAAGGGGGCACTGTTCCTTAATTCTGTAATCTAGTTATATATAGGGAGGCTGGTTTCCAGAGATAAATCCCAGTTTTCTAGAATTTACCATTGGTATAAAATGGGGCTGAAAAGGCTTTCACAAATGGAACAACGCTTTATAAGCTCACCCCACACTGAATACGGTACCTGAGATTTTGCATTGTGAGATGTAAATATATGATATGAATCTACATCTGACAATGCCACCCATAGACAACCTCCCTGTGAGCTAGGCAGTACCCAGCCAAAGGTTTTCAAAGCATTACAAATCAAGATGCTGGGAAATGTCTGCAGTACTGTTCTGGTGATAGCACATATTGAGGTAAGGCAGCTGGGGAGAACCCTTGGGGTCCTTTCACCAGTGCTTCTCTTAATGTGTCCCAAGATTGCAAAAGTGCAGCAGACATAATTTTCCAGTGCCTAGATCTATAACACCATAACCATCATTCTGTTCAGGTGCTGCTCAGCTAAAAGGAGTTTTTAGGGTAGTTTTTAGCCATTGCTGATCATAAAAGTGAACCCCAGAAGCTATGAGCCTGGTTTATGATCTCAAAATCAGTAAATAAGATGTTGATTTTTGAACACCAGCTGTTTGCATGGACTTAGAGTACTTTGTCAAGAAGTCCTTCATTATGTGCAAAATTCAAATGGGAAAATCAAGCACATATACTGTATTCCTACAGTTTGCTCCTCCACTGTGTTAGAACCTGACTAAAATTAGGTTTGAACACTGGAACCCAATCAAACTTAGCTATAAACATTGTGAACTAAAAATAACATTCCCTTTATTACAAGAAAACCCATGTTCTTCGCATTCTAGAGAACAGATGCATTTCTTCACCAAACGTCCTGAGATATAGAATTGAAATGTCTTTCTTTTATCTCCCCCTGCCGCCTACTGCATTGTTTGTACAAAGGAAAATAAACCAATAGGAACAAGCATTTTACAGCTGGTGGTAACAGACAAAGACTCTCTGCACAATGGGCCCCCTTTCACCTTCTCTATCCTGTCTGGTAATGAAGAAGGAGAGTTTACATTGGACCAACAAGGCATCCTCCGATCTGCAGCCACCTTCAAGCGCATGATAGCAACTGAATATGTACTCTGTGTTCAGGTAAGTCTTCTTTGTATGGTGGATCAAATGATTGAAAAATGTTCTTCTGGCCATTTGGTTCAAGTTTGTATTTCAGGGGGAAGACCAGGGTCAAGTCCTGTTTCACAGAATAACCTTGTTGTGATGCTGCAGCGTTTGTGGCATAGCAAGATGTGGGTGTTGCCTTTGCATCTTCATCTTTCCATACTATAGGGGAAGTAGGCATTCACAATTTCTGCAGTAGTAAGAAGTAGTATAGCAATTACTACTAATAGCTTTCCATCTTAATGCCTTCATGCACCCTTTAGTTTAGGACTATGTAGAGCCATTGGATATAGCTATGTGTCGACCGATCAACTTACCATTCAGTGGGTGTACTCTAAAATCCTTCCAGAAAGAGAGCTACTGTTGTGCGAAAGACAGTTGTTACCTCAAACTGGACTAAAGCCATTGAATCTTGGGACTTGATAAGTCCAGGCTTTGACTCAGTAGGTCTGCTCCAGTTGACATTTTTTTAGTCAGTACTGTACTTCAAATTGATCTTTTTTTCACTTTCCACTTTCCTATATATTCAATTAGGCAAAAGATTCTGGGAAACCTCAGCAGGCCTCTCACAGCTACATTCAGATCCGGGTGATAGAAGAGAGCGTCCACAAGCCAACAGCCATTCCACTGGAGATATTTATCGTCACTATGGAAGATGATTTTCCAGGAGGTGTTATTGGGAAGATACATGCAACGGACCAAGATGTATATGATGTCCTTTCATATGGTTTGAAGTCAGAGCAGAAGAGTTTGTTCAAAGTCAACAATCATGATGGCAAGATAATTGCTCTTGGAGGGTTGGATAGTGGGAAGTATGTCTTGAACGTATCTGTCAGTGATGGCCGTTTCCAGGTGCCCATGGATGTGACTGTCCATGTTGAGCAGTTGATGCAGGAAATGCTACAGAATACGGTTACTATCCGTTTTGAGAACGTCTCCCCAGAAGATTTTGTGGGGCTCCACATGCATGGATTTCGGCGCACTCTACGAAATGCGGTTCTGACCCAGAAACAAGACAGCTTGCACATCATTAGTATTCAGCCTGTGGCGGGCACCAATCAGCTCGACATGCTGTTTACGGTTCAAATGCACGCTGGCGGCTTCTATAAGCCTGCCTACTTGATTCAGAAACTCACCAATGCAAGGCGACATTTGGAAAATGTGATTCGCATTTCAGCTATTCTGGAGAAGAATTGCTCTGGACTGGATTGTCAGGAACAGCACTGTGAGCAAAGCCTGTCTATCGATTCCCATTCCCTGATGACCTACAGCACAGCACGAATTAGTTTTGTGTGCCCTAGATTCTACCGAAATGTACGCTGTTCTTGTGATGGTAAGTAATAATCACCCCCAGCCCAACATCTCTTTGTTTTCTCCCATTCTCTACCTGAGAGTTTTGTTTTTATTTCTCTAACACCCAGTAATATGGGCAGTTACTCAAAAGAACTTTTGAGGGGGGAAAGTCTGATAGAGCATTGATTTCTCATGCTCTGCAAGAACAGCTGGTGTTTATTGATGTCAAATGGGGGCTGGTGAACTTTGACTCCTTGGGACAAAGCTGGCCGAGCTTTCCAGCCAAGAAGGTCAATAAACCTCTTCCCATGGACAGTTTATAGGCTTACACAAAGGTCAAGGGGCCAAGAGCGATCATTACATGCAATATCAGAAGGTTTGTTCTCAGATTTTTCTGGGTCATCATCTATGTGCAGGGAGCCTCCAGTGGCGCAGTGGGTTAAACCGCTGAGCTGTTTAACTTGTTGACCTAAAGGTCACAGGTTCAAATCCGGGGAGCGGCATGAGCTTCCACTGTCAGGCCCAGCTTCTGCCAACCTGGCAGTTCGAAAACATACAAATGTGAGTAGATCAATAGGTACCACTCCGGCGTGAAGGTAACTGCTCTCCATGCAGTCATGCTGGCCACATGACCTTGGAGGTGTCTATGGACAATGCCGGCTCTTCGGCTTAGAAATGGAGATGAGCACCACACCCCAGAGTCCGACATGACTGGACTTAATGTCAGGGGAAAACCTTTACCTTATCTATGCGCAACAAATTTGTGTGCCCTTTTTAAAGAACTAAACTGGATGACGGCAACACTGGCAGAGAATACATCTGAGCACAAAAGAAATGTACAGAAATGCTCACTGACCAGCTTTGGTTACAGCCAAAGAAAGCCTGAGTGAGGATAACATATTCTTGAAATATGTATCTTGCTAGGAATTCTATTCCCAGTGGCAGATGCCATGGATATTCTAGTATCCATGCATGCCAGCTGTGGTGAGATTTTCATCTAGTTTACCTTGATTAGCAAACTAAAATACAAAATAGGCTGAAAGACTGGAGAGCAAGAGGCTCGATGCATCTCCAGGGTTTTGGAACTTCGTTTCGGCTTGGATAACATCCAGTGATGTAAGTGCTTCGGTCCACATCTTTGGCCTACAATCCATAAAGTTTAATTTTCAAGTCACCTGCACTAATCCCAGTGACTGTAATGAAATTGTTCAGAAGCTTATATAACCCAACCACCTGCCCCACAGCAAAAAGAAAGCCAGACCCGTTATTTTTCCCACCTTGCCCTGGTGTTAGCTGATAGTATTAATGCTTACAAAGTAGTTATTTTTTCCTCATCACTGAAATAAAGTATCTGCCCTGAACTTTCACTCGGAGATAAGTAGTTTCACACAAAATGTTATTTTTTATTCAGACCCCCATTCCACAGCCTTATTTATTTTATGGCTTTTAGTTAGTTAGTTCTCCCATTCTGGGAGAAAGGTGGGGTATAAATGCAATAAATAAATAATTGTTTATATCCCCCATCTCCCAAAACAGCTTAAAATTGTGATTAGGTTAAATACAGCTAAAACAACGGACAATACAAAAGCTAAAACAAACAAATAGTCACATTAAAATATTTAAAATGTTATAGAAAAGTTGTAAAATATATGATAAAATAATGATGATAATAAATAATGATTGATAAAAATAATAATGTTAAAAACACAATATACCAACATTCCTAAGAAAACCCTATGAAAAGCATGGGTTTGACATACTTAGATAGACAACTTTTGCAAACTATGGGATTTTCTTCCCAAGGAATTTTTCTTGTGTATCAGCATAGTGACTGAGACCCCAATGGCACAATGGGTTAAACCCTTGTGCCGGCAGGACTGCTGACTGACAGAGGTTCGAATCTGGAGAGAGCGGGTTGAGCTTCCGCTGTCAGCTCCAGCTCACCATGCGGTGACATGAGATAAGCCTCCCATAAGCATAGTAAAACATCAAAACATCTAAGCATCCGATGGCCGATTCTCTCACACCAGAAGCGACGTGCAGTTTCTCAAGTCGTTCCTGACATGGGGGGGGACCAGCATTTAGGAAATGAGTTTCTTTGTGTATAGCAAGAAAGGTGGAAATGGGAACTCTTAATACAATTTTTATGGTCTAAAAGGACCTCCAGAAACCAAAAATTATCCCCAAATTAATCAGCATGTTGATAATAAATTAACTTAATGAGTGTAAAGACAGTTTCTTTATATTTTGAAGGGGGAAACAATTCTGGCCAAGACAGACCATCTTTCATTTCTCTCCCTTAGTCTCTCTCATTCTTTTCTTAGAAGAAAAATATTACAAAAAAAAACCAGGGAAAGGAAAATGGTAATGATGCATTCAATTGTAGATCTGGGTGAAGGCTCAGAACATACTCCATAAGAAATTAGGAAATTCTGCTTTGGGAGACATCAGAAACATTAATAGTGTTATTTTTCCCCAGGAAAACACTGTGCTTTCCAAGTATAAATACAGATGGCAAAAGTAATAAATAACAATTAATGTAAAGGGATAACCATACTGATAATTAATCTTTTATTGGAGTGTAGAGATGTCCTCTTTTAATGAACTGCACTTTTCAAATGTGGTTCAGAATGTATCTGAATTAAAGAGGTTTTTTTGTGTGCTTTAAGTCGTTTGTGATCCCTGAGGTGAGCCTGTCACGGGGTTTTCTTGGAGAGATTTATTTGGAGGGGGTTTACTTTTTGCACTTTCTGAGACTGAGGCCGCTTCCACACGGCTGAATCAAAATCCACATTTTCTGTTTTGAACTAGAATATATGGCAGTGTGGACTCAGATAACCCAGTTTAAAGCAGATATTGTGGGATTTTCTGCCTTGATATTCTGGGTTATATGACTGTGTGGAAGGGCCACAGGACTTTGTGACTAGGCTGAGGTCACCCAGTGGATTTCCATATCTGAGCAAAGATTCGGACCCTCATCTCCAGTGTCATAGTGGATCAAACCACTATACCATTCTGGCTCTCACCAATTACCAAATCACAAAATGCAAGATGTTAGTGCTTACCGTCTGCAAATGAGAAACCGGTCAAGGGTAAGGTATTTCTGGGTTTTTTTCCCACCTTCCCTTGTTAGTTTATAACATGGTGCCATGTCTATCCCAGTCCTAATCATGATACATGCTAACCATATACTTTCTTTTTATATATATATATATCTTTATTGTGAAGTTTTTCGATATTGCAGTGCGGTGAAGCTACGTTCAAATCAACCGGCTGGACAGGGTGGACCCTCTCTTAAAGATCCCACCGCTGCCGCCAATATGTGACCACTCCACTTCTTGACCGGCCTCAGACTGGACAATCTTTCTATGTCCACACTGCTGACCTCCAATCCAAGGAAACCTCGAGTTACCTCAGCAACTTCACGCTTTATTGGCAGGGTACTGTCTCACCCTTCACCATTTAACTGACTGGAGTTTTAAAACTTCTCAGTGACCACTTGACCACGCTGCCACCATTTATCCGGCTGACCACTGACTTTGAGGGCCACCACCAATAAAAGAATCAGGAGAGGTGTTTTCCTTTTAAGATGCAAACAATTTATTTTGACACAAATGGGTACAATCTTGGTTGGTTTCAAAACTTCCTTAGAGGCACAACTTTTCTGTTACATAACACAATGGGGACCTATTATAGGGTTTCCACTAAACCTCTATAAACCCCTGCAACTTTAACTAGGGTCTCTATACCCTTTAACTGGACTGCACACTAGCAGACCTTAAGACACACACTAACACTGGACCGTTCTTTCAGTCCTTAGGACACTCTCAACTAGAACATAACTCCTCCCTCTCATTTGGCAGTTGGCTTCCCGCTCTTTTCCAACTGTAGAATTCAAACCTGAACATTCTACTAGCCTCTAGCCCTGGTTGCCATGGCGACAGCTCTTCTAAGCTTCTGCCATGCCTCCCTTCTGTTTCACCCACAGAAACAAACCATAGAACATTCAAAACAACATACATTTTAACACATGTCACACAACATTTACACACAAATAATCAACATCATTACATTACCTTCCTTCCTCCCGAATTATTTTTAATTCTCTCTGTCCAGAGTGAATTAAAAATAATGCCGTTAGCAAGACATTATATAATCTTATACATTTCACATATACATTTATACTTACACAACTATATACAAACCATATCCATTCTGTAATCTGAATTTAAGTAACTCTCGATAAAGAGTCAGCTACTACATTCGATTTGCCTTCACATGCACTACCTTAAAATCGTAGTCTTGCAAGAGTAAACTCCATCTTAAGAGTTTGTTGTTAGTACCCTTAACATTACTCAGCCATTTTAATGGCGCATGATCCGTCTGCAAAACAAACTTCCTGCCCCACAGATATGGTCTCAGTTTTTGAATCGACCACACTATGGCGAGACATTCTTTCTCGATGGTAGAAAGACTACTTTCTCTCGGCAATAGCTTTTTACTTAAAAACATTACAGGATGCTTTTCCCCATCCTCGTCAGCTTGACTTAAAACCGCTCCCAAACCTGTTTCTGATGCGTCGCACGTTAATATAAATGGACGATCAAAATCTGGAGCTTTCAACACTGACTGTGATGTTATGGTCTGTTTTAACTTGTCCATTGACTCCTGACATTGTGGTGTCCACACTACAACATTTGGACATGCCTTCTTGGTTAAGCCTGTCAATGGAGTCGCCAATTCGCTAAAATTTGGGATAAACCTTCGATAATAACTGGCTAATCCCAAAAAGGACCGAACCTGTGTGTTGGGTTTGGGTATCGCCACTTGTGTATCGCCTCCACCTTAGTAGGTTCTGGACCAATCTTACCACTTCCCACCATGTGTCCTAGGTACTTGGACATTCGATTCCCTAAACGACACTTGGGTGCTTTTACTGTTAACCCTGCTTCTTTCAGTCGAAACAGCACCTGGTCTAGATGTTGTAGGTGTTCTTCCCAGGTATTGCTAAATACACCTATGTCAGTCCATGTATGCCACACAGAAGTTACTCATACCCCGAGTATCTTATCTACTAATCGTTGGAAAGTGGCTGGGCTGTTTTTAAGTCCAAATGATAAGAAATTGAACTTATGTAACACTTTATGGGTTCTAAAGGCCGTTTTCTCCCGGTCTCTGGGATCCATTGGTATCTGCCAAATACCCTTGGAGAGATCTAGGCTACTGATGTAATTGGCTCTCCCCATTTTTTCTAACAGGTCGTCTAACCTTGGCATAGGGTATGTATCGGTTTGCGCCACCTCGCTTAACTGGTCTATAATCAACACAAAACCTTATTGTGTTGTCTGGTTTTTGAACTAACACGACGGGTGATGCCCAAGGACTACTGGATGGTTCTATAATCCCCATATCCAGCATTTCCTGAACTTCTCTATCAACACACTCCACGAGTTTCCCTGTGACTCGATAGGGAGTAGACGCAATGGGTAAGGCGTCTCCTGTTATAATTTGATGTTGCACCCTTCTACTCTTCCCGGTAAACCGAAAACAAATTTTTATACTTATGGAGCAGTTCTCTGTTGTTCCTGCTGTTTGCAAGTCAGCCCTTCATCAAGCTTTACCTGACTCACACTCTTGTCAGCCTTCCTATTCCCTTCCCAGAAATGAAACGATCCATTTACACCTTCATTAACTATTATACATACATCTACTGATCTTTCAACATAAGGTTTAAGCGAGTTAACATGCACCAGTTTTTCCAGTCCTGATTGTAATTCTTGTATCAAGTAGTTAACTCTGCTGGCACGCTTAACAACTGTCCATGGTCCTGTCCATTTCAATTGAAGTTTGTTGACTCTTTCCGGGATCAAATATAGTACTTTATCACCAACGCCGAAGGATCTCTCTCGGGCTGATTGATCATACCAGGTCTTCTGTTTCTGCTGTGCTGCTGCAAGGTTGTCTTGAGCGATAACTCTTGCCATCTCCATCGGTCTCCCGTAAACTCTGTAGATACCGACTCACTGGAACTGGCTCTGCAACCGAGGAAGTCTCCCAGTGCTCTCTCACTAGATCCAGCGGACCTCTCGCCTTCCTTCCAAAGAGTAACTCGAAAGGGCTGTATCCTGTACTGCCTTGTGGAGTCTCTCTGCATGCAAACAGGAGTTGCTGTAGTTTCTCATCCCAATCGGCTGGATGTTGTTGAGTGTACGCCTTGATCCTTCTTACTAAGGTCTTATTTAGGTTTTCCACAAGACCATTAGTTTGTGGATGGTAAGCAGACGATGTCAGATGTTTAATTCCACACATCTCCAACAGTCTTTCCATCAGTCTTGACGTAAACTGGGTTCCCAACCGAAATCAGTTCTTTGGGATATCCTGTTCTTCCCCATATAGACAACAAGGCGTTCGCTACTGTGGTTGTATCAATATTAGTCAACGCCACTGCTTCTGGGTACCTCGTGGCATAGTCCATCAAAGTAAGGATATACCGACGTCCTCTACGACTTGCCTTTGGTAAGGGTCCCACAATATCGATCCCTACACGATAAAATGGTTCTCCAATTAGTGGCATAGGAATTAGGGGAACCTTGGTCTTGTCTTTTCCTGTTCCGACACGCTGACATGTATCACACGATTGACAAAACTCTTTAATGTGCTGATACATATTGGGCCAAAAGAAATTTCTGGTGATGCGCTGTGTGGTGCGTCGAATTCCCATATGGCCACCTTGTGTGCTTGCGTGTGCCAAATTCATAAGTTGTTCCCTATAAGCTTGGGGCACAACTATTTGTGTACAAGAACTAGTTCCTCCTGGAGACTTTACACACATGGTCTCTCTATACAACACTCGTCCTTTAACTACAAATCTTGAAGGATTTTCTTTTGATAAGACTTTCGCCTCATCCTGAGCCGCAGTAAATAAAGATCTCAGTGTTTCATCTGCCTTTTGCTCATTAGCAATATCCTCTTCTCCTGCTCCTGTTTTCACTAACTCTATTATATTTGAACTTGTCTCAGGATTTTCTTCAGGGATAATATCAACTGGTAAACAAGAAACGCCTTGCTGTTTAACTGACCTTCAGTTAACTCATCATCTCTTGTTAAATACTTGATCTTCCTTACAATATCATTCCCCAGCAGACAATCAAAAGGAATGTCCTCATATATTGCAAAATCCCAAAATCCTTTCCAATTCTTATATTGATTGGCAAAGACACAACGCCGCACAACACTGCCCCTACTCCTTTTAGTCTAAGCTGAGACACAGGTTTTCTGAATGCCTCTGGCACATGTTCAGGGCGAATCACACAGACCTCCGATCCTGTGTCTCTCCATCCTAGTATTTCGTTTTGACCTACTTGAAGTGGTTCAAAGTAGTCATCTCTATCTGTGTCCAACATAACAAAAAAAAGGCATTGTTTTTCTAAGGGATTATGTACTTGCATTGGTTCCGAAGAACTCTTTCCTTTATTAGACTCAAGCCCCTTCTCAAAACTCTTTTCTAATATTGGAGTTATACATAAGGAAGATTTTTCCTTGCTATGTAGATAACATTGTGCTTTCATATGTCCAAACCTGCCGCATGAAAAACACATTCTCTTAGC
This sequence comes from Anolis apletophallus, assembly GCA_030556195.1. Lineage (NCBI taxonomy): Eukaryota > Metazoa > Chordata > Lepidosauria > Squamata > Anolidae > Anolis > Anolis apletophallus. Next base: position 173,020,927 of record JARBWK010000004.1, read on the forward strand.
CATATCAAAGCTTGGACGATTTCCACTACTGAGGGAGCCATCTCTGAGGTAATTTTTCTCCTCAGGCCTTCTGTAACGAGCGTACTCTCCTGCAGCATTTTTAGCCTCTTGATACTGTGGCAACACTTTGTATGGTTTCTTGAAACAATGTTTCTCCACTGGTTTGTAGCCTTCAGCCTTACAAACTCCTTCTCTCAATGTCACCATCTTATCCACCATAAGAGCTGCTTGACTGGGTGTTTCAGGATTCCTTTCTTGAACTAACCATTTATACTCTGAGGGAACATTTTGATAAAACTGTTCCAGGATCATCAGATCCTTAAGTTGCTGAAAACTGTAATTTGAGCACCTTTAACCAACTATCGAAATACTGGCTTTGCTTTGATGCTAGCTGACAGAAACTTTCGGTTTTCTCCTTTTTCAAGGACCTGAACTTAACTCTGTAATGTTCTGACGTCAACTGAAGCTTCTGTTGGACCTGTTGTTTAAACTTCTGGTACACCTTGTGGGCCGGTTCTGCCATATCGCTATAAATCTCCAGCAACTGTCCGCAGATCTGTGGACGAAATATGTCATCCATCTCTCCTCTTCAATTTCAAAATCATAGCAACATCTTTCAAAAGAAACCAAAAATTTCTCCACACTATCCCCTTACATATTTCGGGAATCTCCTCAGGAGTTGGTCTATAGAACCTTCTGCCTGCACCTCTTGAACTGGCTCGGCACGCTGAGAGGCATTCCCTCTCTCAGACTCCAACCTGGCTATTTCTCTTGCAACTCTCTCTCTCTTTTCTCTCTTTTCTTTCCTTCTTCTCTTTCTCTTTGCATCTCTCTCCTTTTCTTCTCTTTCTTGCATCTCAAGTTTCATCACCTCAAGCCTAAACCGGTATTCTCCAGACATTTTACTTGACTCTGATTCTGAAATTTCAGAGTCTTCTCCTTCCTGCAGAACCTCAGGCTGCCCTGCTTCCTCCAAAGCCCTCGTTTGTCTCCTGGTGGTCATTTTGCCGAACTTGTTACCTCAGAACTTTAAACTAAACTATTAAAGTTGCTACTACCACACGACATTTGGTCCGTAAACTGAGAAATTAAACAAATTCCTCTGGTTGCCGTGCTTTCGCACTGGATCAGTGTTCGTACACGTGCCCACCGCTCTGCCGCCACTATGGTGGTGAAGCTACGGTCAAATCAACCGGCTGGACAGGGTGGACCCTCTCTTAAAGATCCCACCGCTGCCGCCAATATGTGACCACTCCACTTCTTGACCGGCCTCAGACTGGACAATCTTTCTATGTCCACACTGCTGACCTCCAATCCAAGGAAACCTCGAAGTTACCTCAGCAACTTCACGCTTATTGGCAGGGTACTGTCTCACCCCTTCACCATTTAACTGACTGGAGTTTTAAAACTTCTCAGTGACCACTTGACCACGCTGCCACCATTTATCCGGCTGACCACTGACTTTGAGGGCCACCACCAATAAAAGAATCAGGAGAGGTGTTTTCCTTTAAGATGCAAACAATTTATTTTGACACAAATGGGTACAATCTTGGTTGGTTTCAAACTTCCTTAGAGGCACAACTTTTTCTGTTACATAACACAATGGGGACCTATTATAGGTTTCCACTAAACCTCTATAAACCCCTTTCGCAACTTTAACTAGGGTCTCTATACCCTTTAACTGGACTGCTCACTAGCAGACCTTAAGACACACACTAACACTGGACCGTTCTCTTCAGTCCTTAGGACACTCTCAACTAGAACATAACTCCTCCCCCTCATTTGGCAGTTGGCTTCCCTCTTTTTTCCAACTGTAGAATTCAAACCTGAACATTCTACTAGCTCTAGCTCTGGTTGCCATGGCGACAGCTCTTCTAAGCTTCTGCCATGCCTCCCTTCTGTTTCACCCACAGAAACAAACCATAGAACATTCAAAACAACATACATTTTAACACATGTCACACAACATTTACACACAAATAATCAACATCATTACATGCGAATATAGCTGCTACAAATTTTCTAACTTACTTTATAGCCTTCCCTTGTCTCTAGGGCTATACAGATTTTCTGTACAGTACTATTACACTAGATAGATTTTGTATAGTCATCTAGCGGAGACCAGTCCGTAGGTTTAATAGGTTTCCCTGCTACTTTGTTTTAGAAAGAAGGTCAGCTTATCCATATTTCTAATTTCCCAGATTTTGTCCTGCCATGCGTCCGTATCTGGCGCTAACTATATATTTTAGCAGAATCAAAATCACTTGACTTGCTAACCATATACTTTCAAGTCAAGTGATTTTGTGCCTTTAAGTCATTTCTGACTTATGGGGATTCTATCAGAAGGTTTTTTGGGACTGAAAATGTGCAACTCGCCCAAGTGCACCCAGTGGTTTTCCACGGCTGAGGGAAGAATCGAGCCTGATCTGCAAAGTCATAGTCAAGTGTTCAAATCACTAAACCATGCTGGCTTTTCCATCGTCCCTTACCATTGGCTATTCCACATAAGAATAATGGGAACTGTAAACCAACAACATCTAGAGAGCCATAAGTCCTATTTTGATGCAATAGTTAGAAGTCTAAAGTTGCATCATCATGACGGGGTTGAAGTGCTAGTTTGAACATAATAATAATAATAATAATAATAATACTTTATTTCTAACCTGAATCCATCTCCCCGAAGGGGACTCGGAGCGGCTTACATGGGGCCGTGCCCGAACATCAAATGAAATAAAATATCACAAACATCAGAAAACAATAAACACAATAAAAGCAATAAACATAATAAAATACATCTTGAAAACACAACAACATAGGTGAATCTAAAACAGAAACGAGAGGGCGAGCCACATGTACATATCAAATGTTTAAAAAACTCGGGAGATAACAGGAGTAGTGTCAACCCATAAAGGGTCACATAGGGGGAAGAGGTCTCACTAAAAACAGTGGCATTTGGGGAGTCTAATCTCCAAAGGCCCAGTGGAAAACCAGGTTTTCAGTTGTTTTTTTAAAGGATTCCAGTGAGGTGGCATTCCTAATCTCTCCCGGGAAGGAATTCCAAAGACGGGGGGCTACAGAGGAGAAGGCTTTCTCCCTAGTGCTCACAAGCCGGGTCTGTGAGACTGTCAGGGGCGAGTGAGGGCCTCCTCCCTGAGGAGCGAAGGGCTCCTCGGACTGGTTCATGGGGAGAGAGCCGGTCACGAAAGTAGGCGAGTCCCCAAACCGCTTAGGGCATGATGCACATTGGATACAAATTGGGGTAGGGAATGCATGTACCACAAAGAGCTTCTTAGAAGAGATATAAATGTTTATATTACGAGCATAATGGCTATATTTGATAATGAAATTTCAGATGAGTGGTCTGACCCCAACATTCCTGAGGCTGGCTCAGTCTGCAAAATTTGATCGCTCACTGTCCTCGGCTGATGATTTTCAAAAGCCAGTCTGTGATGCATCAGATTTTTCAAACTACCGTGGTCAGTTTTGAAACCATTCGTGAAACCTGGGAGATGTACAGTTATAGTGGGGCAGAGTTTTTCTGTCGCCACAGGCGGTTTTGAGAGCCATAGTTAAGAGAAGAATGTCTATAGCGGTGGAAAGTCAAGCCAGTAATGCAACAGTGATTTCTACCTGGTCAGGAACTTGGCTGACACCATCGCACAATATACCATATAGTTTAAATATGGGTTGTCATAAAATCAACATTAATGCCACAAAATGTCACTTTGTAGCATGGCAGCAGTTGGTTTTCTATCTGGAAAATAAAATATAAGATGCAATGTGGAAAGAGGAGAAAAGGAAATGGACTCAGTACTTTTGGATTTTAACTTTTATTTTTACTTTGACACATTGAAGGAAGTATCAAAAGCTTGAACCTGAGTCCATTTTGTGTAATAAGCTTTATTACTATAAAGTGTTTAGTGCTTCCACTTCACAAACCTGTAACCTCCACAGTAACAGCATTCTATAATAGGAAAGGAATATGACAATTATTTGTGTCCTGGCCAAGAAAGGAGTTTCAGATGCTTGAGAAAAATCCACCAAGAAGAATAAAAGACAGCTGCAAGGCTGCTGTATCATTCTTCATGCTTCAGCAAGGATTTGCTCAAAAAAATACACATGGGGTGCATTTTGTTGTGTTGTGTTTTGTTCTTTGCACTGAGTAATGCATTGCTTTGATCAGGCGATGCTCTGTTGCGGTGGGGGTGCTTTCCCCGCGCTGGCAGTTATTTCAGGGGAAGCCTTTGTTCCCAGAAGCCCTTGCGTGGTGGATTTCTTTTCTCGCCGCCGGTTGGCCGCTGGCTCATCAGCATCCGGCCCTACTGGCCAGTTGCTTGGCCAGGGCTGGCCTCCTCCCCTCTCCATTCAGCAGCCCTTATAGGCTGCCCTGCGCGTGCAGCACTGGGCCCATCCCACCCTCCCTGCATACTCATTTGGTTTGGTTACTGTTAACATTGGTTTGGCTATTATTATCCTGTCACAACTCTTCTTGGTTTTTTATTCCCCATCCAGTGCATGGGGGGAGGAGACACGCCCTGTGGTTCCCAGAGGGTGCCAAAATAACGTGGAGCCCGGTATTGTGTCTTGACCTTATCTCAGCTGCTATTTGGGAACAAATATTTACTCCAGTTATGTGCATTTAGGATTGCACACTCATTTCCTCTATCTGAAGCCACAGAAGATGTCACTATTGATCTCTGTTTTGGTTTGTTTAGTGAGAATAAAATCCCCTGTTAATTTATATTGGTTAGAAATAATTTGAGGAGGAACAATGAACAGCCATATTTTTATTTTAAAAATATACTTTTTGACTTCAGAGTAGGTTCCAAGCCCTGCTATAAATCCCCAAAGGTGATAATGTCCCCATGAGTGCTTCTGTGATTTTTAGTCTCTGCCATTGTGAAATCATCCTGAAAATGTATGTGAGCCAAGAGCAAAGCAGTAAGACATGATTTGTCGCTTGGGACCCTCGTAACCACAAAGACAGACATAAAGAACTCTCTCAGAACTTCCAGTATTTTAAAAGTTTTGTGACAGCTATAAAATTCACCTACAGGAGCTTGAATAAAAAGTTGAAATGCTTGTCATTTATCTGTCAGAACCACTTACACTTTGATAGAAGTCCTGGCGTGACCTGAATAGTGGCTTTGTGTACAGACTAAGTTGCCATGCCAAAACCTAAATTGACATCCGAGTACTGAGCAAAAAGCATGGACAGGCACCCAGTTATGTGTAGCTGATGAAACTTCTCTCTCTATGTGTTACAATTGAATGGGAAAAGTGTGGCTGGTGCAAAAATGCAGCCCCCTAGGGATGTTTCGTGGGCCACCAATGTATCTTCTCTCTCTCTCTCTCTCTCCCTCCCTCCCTCCCTCCCTCCCCTCCCTCCCCTCCTCCCTCCCTC